>CM031240.1:898750584-899220584 GCA_018340775.1 Taxus wallichiana var. yunnanensis | reverse complement strand
CTAGTTAATGAAACTTAAACCTAGCAATCTGGAACTTATAGGATTAAAATAACAATAATAGTAATAAAATTTCCGGCTTGTTTTACTCACCTAAGTGGGCATCGTGTCGAACATAGTTAACAGGAAATGCTAATTCAGTTTGATATTCTGGTAAACTTCTTGAGTGAAATGAACTTTGCTTGTTGTGAACTTGTTGTTTATCAAATTCCTAGGTCTTTGTTATAGATGTGTTGTGTCTTTGACCCATAAAGGCCCTCCCTTATTTGGAGTGCCAGTTTGTAGTGCAAATATTTAGGATTAGTTTTAGAGGTAGCACTTAGGGGGTCAATTAGGGGGAGGAAACTAGAGGTTTTGTAGTTGTTATAGCTCCTCCTTCTTCCGTAATGGCTAGATGAGTTGGTTTGAATTTTCACTTGTGGAATTAACCCCTTATTGGAGAGTAGACATAGAGATATGGTGTCACATTTGATCTAGTATTGTAGGAGTGTTTTTATATCTAAGCTCAATGTATACTACCCTACCCAAGGCGTCCCATAAAGGGATGTGAAGTGAAAGTGATGTGAACATTTCATGTATTTTATATTTGTAAACTTAAGTTCTTTTATCAAGGAATATCATTTTATTCCATAATTTAATTTAGAAGCTCGAGGTTCTTTTTGTTATTTTTATCTTATTGTAAAATTTGTAAGCATTGTAATGTGGCTATTTAGCCTTTTTTTTTTATTTTCTAAGATTTCTTGTATTTTACCTTTGATTGTTGACTTGGAGCTCATTTGTCTTGATGAACACTTGGGTAAATGTTACATCACCCTTTCTTGTTTCCCGATGAGCTAGTTCTACATTATTTTATTGCAATCTCTCATCATATGGGGTTACACCTAGTTTTCTTGATTGCCTTCTTGGTGTTTCAAGTAATGCCTTTGGTTTTGGAGTGGTGGGGTTTGGTATTTCTCGATCTTGGAGTGACCTTTTTGTCCCTCATCCTTTTAGGGAGATATTTCTCCATGTCATGTGGCATAGTTGGTAGTTTTTATGGTGTTTGTGTTCTTTTTGCACCTGTAGTAGGAGCTTAGGTCCTCATTAGAAAAGATGTGTTATTCTCACGGACTTTGATTTTGTTAGGGATAGACTAATTCTTAGGTGATTATAGGTTTTAGTGGATAGTGTATTATTTGAACGTAATTGTCCACCAATGGGCATACTATATTCTAATGTGGTTCGTTATTTCAGTTTATAAAGTATCAATAGTGGACTTCATGTATCATGGGTATATGTAGTTATGCTTAGGCCCTTCGTGCATGATGCTTAAATAAGCATGTTTTTTGCTCTCGATGACCATATATAGACCTACCCGTGTCTTAATATCTTAGGTTGTTTAAGTATACCATATAATAATATTTTAATATTGAGTTGTGTGGGGTAGATATGGATGCCTTGAGGTCCTTTTGGACCATGTTATTAAAGATTTTGTTTTTAGGTCTTAAGTTTCCGATTGTGGTTGTGTTTATGTCACACTCTTTCTTCTAAGGCTATAACCCTTGACTGCAGTAGAGGCCATATTTGAGTAATTTAGTTGACTATTCTCTCTCGTATTTGATGTCCACTTGATGAGGAAGTGTGGTGTCCATGGGGAAATTTCTCCCTTATCACGTTGATTGCTTGGTTGGTGGTATCTCGTGGAGGTACAATTTTTGTTGAAACACACTCTTTTATATATAGTAAGCCTATTTTAAGTATTAACCGCAAACATTGTTTTTCCCCAAACCGATATAAACCTCTTAACTCTTAAATGCAATTTTTTAATCTATAATGAGCTTCTTCATCGCAACTTCTATCGATACTTGTGAAGATGCACCTTAAATGCATAGGTGATGCAAGTAACTTTTAGGAAAAACTCTTGTAAATTTTGTGTGTTCCGCTTTGGTTAATGACTTCATGTTGCTTTATGAATTGGATAATGTGATAAGCTTCGCCCTTCCTACTCATTCAACTTAATTTTGTAATGTAATGAACCCGAGCATATTAGAACTCTAATGAAAGTATTGGAATTTTGAAACTTTATAAGTAATGTGACAAGAAGAAAAGTGGCTCCTTACTTTAACCCGTAGTAGCTTAATAGTAGAAACAAAACTATGTTAAAAATAATAGATTTTTTATTAATTCCAAAGAGAAGTAGAATAAATAACTCTAATGCATATACAATATGGCGAGATCTCATGCCAACATTGGTGATTATCCTTAATGACGCAAGATATGTGATATCACAATAAAAGAAATGGGTTAATTAAGAAAACTTATAAGAAATAAGTTTAGTGAATGTAATTATAACTTGTGTCTTATAATTTGGAGTATGGAATGAGTAATTTTATGAGTTTGAGCACAAGTAGAATGTATAAATAGAAAACCTTGATTGTATAAATTGATTTTCAGTATGCCCTAAAAGCTATCAATAACTTAATGTGAAAGTTTGAACCAATTGAAAGGTTCCCTTGAGCTACTGTGAGAATGTCTATTCTCATTTACAACCTAAGATTTTGGGTTTAGATATGGTGGTGTTATTTCCAAACCACCCCTTTTCATATCAAACAACAAACATAAGTATTATGTTTATAACATAGGTATATGTTAGGTCATTTTTGGACCTCTCCTTGAGTAATACAAAAATTTAGATGTATGCATAGGGATAATATCATCCTTGTTTGAATAATTTAATTGTTATGTTCATATTGATGGACCCTACGTCCCATCATGCCAAAGGTGGAAACTATTTAAACCTTTAGGTCTATCCACCTACCCTGATTAATGAAACACCTTGTTGATAGTGATGTGTTCTAGCTGTGTTTTACTCCCTTGAACATAAATGTGTGTGATTTCCCTAGTTGGAACCTTTGGGTGGCCATGCCCTTTTTTCCTCTTATCTTGATGAGTGTAAGATTTGTGGTCTTTTAGAAGTGAGTCTATATCTCTAGTCTTAAGAAAGGCACCCTCCTTGTGTTTGGAATAGGTCATTGGTGAACTAGACTTAGTGGAAAACTTAGGAAACATATGTTAAGGATATGAAGGAATTTTGGAAATTTTCCTTTCTTTTGGGAAACCATTATGTTGTCCCCCTTGTCCTCTTGGAAGATAAAGTGTAGGTTTTTTTCTTAAGTTATTACAAGGATGTTCGTGTGTTGCCCTAAAAATTATTAGTTGGACCTCTCTTTTTGTCTATTTTCTCCTAACTCACTTCAAAGATTGCATGAATTACGATATTAAGCTTGTGATATTTTTAAGATTCTTTTGAGCTATGACTGGAATTAAAATAAATAAATTTCATTTTGTTATATACATTGATTGGTGTATCCCTGTGTTGATATGTAAGTATGAGAAAATATTGTTTATCATTTAATGAGGAAATATTAAATAAGTGTTGAATTTTCTAAACCGAAATTAATGTTTGTGTGTTCGATATTTGAGTATAAATTATAGAAACCTTGTGGCCAAGATTATACTTAGTATTACCTTGAAAATTTAATTGAGTTCTTTTGAATTATATAAAGTACTTCCAATAAATAATTTTCATATGTGTAAACGCTTTGGCTAATTTAGGTGTTTTCCTTGTTAAACCTCATCTTGTGTGGTCCTAAATTTGCTAGACCTATGAGTAGGTGTGTTTCCTCATGCAAAATTGAGGGTCATGATTGGTAGTTATTAACCTTGTCTAAAGAATGAACATGAAGTGTAACTCAACCTAAGTGGAAGTCTTAACCTTCCTTCTTGCAGTCTGTTGTATCCATGTGTGACTATGTGGACATACCTAGTACATGAAGTTCTCTCTCTTCATCATTGTGGACCTTGGTTTTCATTCTTTGGGTTTCCATCAATAATTTCCTTTTAGGTGCTTTTTGTTGAACATGGTTAACCACATAAGAGTTACTTTTGTACGATTAAATGTTTGTAACCTTGTTTGGAGAAGGTTTTTTATTTATCCCTAACAATATCCCTTCTCTTTGTGATTAACGCTTGACAAAACTTGGGTTCTCGGAACCAATTTTGTTTGAAATAAAGAAATACCATTAAGGGCTTAAATTCTATTCATATGCTTTGTTCTATGGATTCCAAGAGGAATTCAAATCTAAGGGGAGGCGTGGGGGATGTAATACCCACTCCTCTTCGACACTGAGTATACTATGATTTTAATTTCGATTGATTAGAGACATGGACCTTAATATTATATTTTAGTTAGCATGTTGTTAAGATAGAGACATCATGATTACTATTATGTTCTGATTGTTACTTGGACTATATGGATGTATTGTGGACCTTGATGGATATTTAAGGATATGTTGATGATCTAGAATGGTTACTTTGTTATATACTGACATTTAGATTCTTGACGTAGTGAGTATATTCGGAGTGTAGGAATAACCATGTGCTCTCTTTGATTTTATGAATTGCTAACAATATGATGGTATTAGGGATTGGTAATATGTTGTGGAGTGTATCTAGTAGTTAGGAGTTACAGTAGATATAAGGAATTTCATGATTATTGTAGAATGTGAATTTGATTATTGATGATTGTAAATTATTTACTAGAGTAGAATTGAAATGTTAATTGATTTCAAATAATTGATAGAAAATTCCTAAATTTGTAGAGGATGATTTATCTACGTATACGACGATGTTGATTGATAAAAATATGTGTGTGTTGTATTGCTTGATGTATGTTGAAGATTATATGATGAATGTTTTATATGCCTTTATTTCCATGACATATTGATATGGCCTTGAGGCTAGAAAGGTATTAATGTTGGTGTTTGTAGGGAAATTATCTCATGATGAATCAAAAGGGGATAAGGGACCAACTCGAGAAAGATGTTTTGTGTTTGAAACAAGGGCAAATTGACAACTTCTTTGAGTGTTGTGTTATTGATTTGCTAGGTTAGGAGGTTTTCCCATGGGGGGTAACCTCATGTATGAGGCCTAGGGTGGTAATGTTTTCCTTTCCTTTATTTTGTGTATTTTAATTTTTTATGTATGTATTTAAGTATTGGGAAAAATTAGTCACTTTATTAACACTTGTTAATGTGTCTTAATTAGCTAATTTAACTTAAATTTTAAACTAAAAATAAGAGGTGACATGTGGGTAATAAATGGGGTAGTTAGTTCTTGATTTGTGCATGATGATGAATGAAATTTATTGCATTTGTGTTGTGTGCACTCTTTCTCCCTCTCCAAACCCGAAATTTGACTTGGAGGGAACTTTTTGAGACTTGTGGGACAAGTAAACCTTGTCCCTTGTCTCTCATAATCATCTACCAACCATACTTATGAAGTATGGGGCTAATTTTGACCATTTTAATGCTTTGTTGAGTGTAAAAGGGAAAATAAATTCACTTCTCTTCTTATCACATTTATTTTTTCCTTGAAAGGTATGGGGTGCATGTGAAGTGTGCATGTGGGCATGTCATAACCTTACCTTTTCATTTAATTGCCTTGGTTTTGGGGTTTGACTTGTTGTGTTGGAGTGGAGGAATGATGAAGTGGCATCCTACATGGAGCCACCTCATCATCCTCACCTCTTTTCTATTTATTGGTGTGAAATTGGAGGAATGGGGGTTACTTGTCTCATTTTTCTTGATTTGCATTTTGGAATTTTGGTCTTGGGAATTCTTTGCTTGGAGCTTGAAGGATTGATTTGGTGCTTGCTTGGTTTTGGAAAGGATTAAATCTTGTGGATTCAAGATTGTGGAAGCTAGTATGGAAAGATAGTGCTTATACATTGTTCTTTATTATTTTTTTATATGTTTTATAATTGCATGTGTGTATGTATTATGTGTGGAATTGGTGTAGTATGGCCCTAATATGTGTGGGAGATATAAAATGAAACCACTTAGGGAGGGAAAAGGGAAAATTGTTGGCTGGTGGAGGGAAAAGGGAAATTTGTAGGCTTGTGGAGGGAGCATGAGTAGGGAGTTCCACCTATGGGGAGTGAAAAGGATAAATTGATATACTTTGTGTATTATGCATTGGGAGGGAAAAGGGTTATATTGTGTAGTTTGGATGTGCACATGGAGGTATTTTGGGTGGAACCCCTAACTCATTTGGGAGCTATAAGGAGGTGGTTTCTTTGTTCTATTCTCCCTTAGATTTGAATGTAATCCTATGTGTTGGGTTTTGTGGTTTTTGTTGTTGTGTTGATTGTATGAGTGTTGAGTTGTTTTGTGGAAGCCATTGTTGTGAAAGTTGTCAAGTTGCCTACACACTTCATGGTTCTTTTATTGGGGCTTGGGGGCCAATAAGGAGGATGGATTCTCCTCTTATTGGATTATAGGTTGGGTGGAGAGTGTCACCTATTCCCCTTTCTTTGTTTTGTGATTCAAATTTGAAGAGTTGGAAGAATGGAAAGTTGAAGTTGGAGGAGATTACTATGTTGGAGTCAAAGATCACCCATTGAAATGTTATCCTATTGTTGTAAAGAGAAGATGTAAATCTTGTAATTATTCTATTAAATAGTTTGATAGAAGATCTATTATATTGTAAAAAAAAAAAAACTATTACCATTGTGAAAAGAGTGTGTTGCTACCTTGTTGTTGTTGTAAGTTGGATTCATTACCAAATGTGAACTCATTGTAAAGAGAAAAATATATTTATACTATTCCATTTTGTTGCAAATGCTATTGCATTTGAATTTGTGAATCTATGGAAAAGTTGGACATGGATTTAATCCTTGTAAATGATTGATCAAACCTGAGAAGAGAGACTTATATGGTTGTGAATTGCTTATATTTCCCTCTTAAATAAGTTCATTTGATTCAAACAAATATAAACTCGTTTCCTTCACTCTACCTTGTAATGACTTATTTTAAAGAACATTAATAGACCAACCATGAATTTAAGCATAATAAGTATAAATTCTACTTCCACCTCCATGTTTACCTCTCTATGTTATATTTCAACCAAACTAAACTAATTCACAATGAATGAAATCAATGAAGAAAATTTATAAGTGATTATAATTATGTATATTTATATAAATTTTATAATATATAATAACCACATATCTAATTATCAATATATATATATATATATATATATATATATATATATATATATATATATATATATATATATATATATATATATATATATATATATATAGTAAGTTATAAATAGTGAATGATTTTATAGCAATATCGATGGCAAAAGTTTATAAAAGTAAAGTTGATTGTTATAAGAAAATAAGGGTGTGTGCACTATTTTGAGGGGACATATAGGCCCTAGCCATGCGACTTAGACGGGTTTGGAGGGGTGAGGGAACCGCTCCACCACAACCCATATTTTAAAATATGGGGTCGGATGGGGTGGTGCCCTCTCCCCGAAAAAAAAGTTTAAAGCTCTGCGCATTATGTTTTTTTGCTCGGAGTTTTTAATATACTTATACCAAACTGATTTCTAGTCATGAATATATATATATATATATATATATATATATATATATATATATATATATATATATATATATATATATATCCACCTAAACTTGTTATACACACAATGTATATACGTTCAACCCGTTAGAGAAAAATACAAAATAACATAAGTACAATAGGGAAAATAATACCCGTAAAAGGAAATGGGGAGATCTCTCATTTTAGAACAAAAGTACAAAAATGGAATTGTAGATCTCTTCCCAAGCTTCAATGGCCTCCATGGTTTATCTTCCTCCTCTTTCCCGTAACCGCAAAACAAAATGAAAAAGGATTAGGGAAAATTGAGAATAATAAGTCAACATAGAGAATATTATGGTTTTTTGAAAATCCTAGGATCCAATGGCTGGGATAGATTTAATCTAATGGCTCATATTTGATCCTACATAACTTTACTAGGTGGTATGTTATAAGAATGAGATTTAATTCAAAATGCATGGGTAATGGCATGAATGGGGCCACTTAGTGGCTAGTCAAGTTGTGACCTTTTGGTGGGAGTTAATAAAGTAAATATGAATGGTTTCTTTTAATAACAAAAAGGAATTATTAAATAATTATTAGTAAGGGTATAATTAAATAAATTAATGGAACTTGATAAGTGGTTTTAAATCGTAAAGGTAAATAAATTAATAGTAGTTAATTATTAATTTACTTCCGAACATCATAAGATTGTGTAGAAACTTTAATCAAGAAATTAATTAAATTGTTAATAATGTTTACCCTTTGAACCCTCTTAAAACAAAAAAAAGTGCAAATTTTTCCTAATAAATTAATAGATTTTATTTTGTTTTTGAGCGTAGAAAATTGTAGGTGTATATCTTACATCAAAAATGGAAAATAGATTCATAGTAACAATTATATTATAGTTTGAATAAATATAATAAAATTTATTTAGAGCATAAGAATATATAAAACAATGAAGGTGCTATTGAACTAATGGTTGACTATGGATAAGTTAAATAATAAAAGAAACTAACTTTTTAAAAAAGAAAAAAAGACACTATCCATTTTCATAAAAGTAAAAATTGATCAATTAATAAAGAAATAGTTATTGTTTCCTACTCCAAATGTGAAATTATAAGTTTATAGATGAGATCACCTCAATTCGGTCATTTAAAATCTCATTTATATGGTAATGTTACAAATTTTCCAAAACATATTCTTTGTTGAAAATTCTAAATCTAATTTCAACATTTTTTTAAGATCCACAAAAATTAGGAATGTGAGTCAACAAATTAGCAATCGATATATGTAAGTGTCACAATTCTTATATTTGAAAGCATGCAACAACTAGTATATATTTGATTTATTCATTGGCTATATTAACATGGAATGCAAATCAATAAATTAACAACTCGATGTATGTAAGTGTCATAATCCTTATATTTCCATAGATGTAACAACTAGTAAATGCTTCACTTCTTCTTTTGGCACAAAGATGTTGTAGATAACAATAAATTATATTCTTAAAACTTCAATATCAATTTTACATTCAATATATTATGATTTATTGACTTTGACTCATAATCATCTTTTTAATATATTATTGCACTCATAAGTATTTATAGTTTTCTTGAATACAAATGGTACCTTTAATGGTATGCACGCCACTTAAGAGAATTTAAGAGGAATAGGAAAATGGGAAAAAAGGAACATGGCTATGCCATATTACCAATTTGCATACAATATAAAATGACCATTATTTAAGAACAATAAAAAAGAAAGAGAAAAACAAAGATAAGAAAATAGAAAACTTCAAAAATTATATAAAACAAAAGAAAAACAAATTTAGAAAAACACATAACATATAAAAGTTAACTTAAACCAATAATTAATAAATACATAAATGCACTTAATCCCAATCAAAATTAAAGCTTTCATAATCTCAAAAAAAAATCTAATATATACACAATTTATATCGGGGAACATTACCGTCTCGAATATTGTTTTTAAGGATAGTTCATTTATGTGCTAGTTTTTACATGTGAAAATATTATATTAATGTTCTCTACATAGTAATGAGTATTAATTTTTTTCCGATAACATTTTAATAGTTTTAATAGATTGGTGTTATTAAATATATAATATCATAGAGCAATTCAATCCTATAGGGTGAGAGTTACTAATAGTTAACAATAACCAAAATATGATATACAAAAATGATATAAGAACAACTAGAGGATAAAACACAACATTTAAGTTACAAGGTTTGAAATCAAATTCATGATTAACATAAATAAAATTCGGTTTAAGTTTTTCCAAAGGATAAAGTCCGGTTTAAGTTTGCTAAAGAATAAAGCTTAAGAAAAAATGTCTTAAAGTTTGAACAAAATATTTTTTCCTATCATTTATATTTTCTAATATATATATAAAAAGGACATATTGAAGATCCTCTCCTTTCACTAGATATGTGTATATATAAACACATGTATAACATAATGCAAAATCATTTTAAAAATTTTACATACAAAAAAAAAGGATGAGGTTCGAGTTCATGTTCAACAAAAATTACGTTTAATGAAGTTCTATTTTTTTAATTTGTAAAATTCACCATACATAACTCAGCACAAAACAACTGTCTCACTAAAAAGTTGTCATAAATCAACTGAAACCTTTAATTCATTTTGTATTAACGATGTTAGATTAATAATTAAGTACCACCATCAGGACTCCAAATTAGATATGTCTATCAATTATTAAAAACCAAAAATGATTACAATCTCTTACTCCTTTTATTTTGTATGGATATGTTATTTCATTGTGTTCTCATTCTGTATTATATTAGTGATTTTTAATAAGGAACTGTATCAGATTTTTTTCCCAAATCCTTCGCTAATCTTGGGCCATCTTAAATTTATTTTATTCCGTATTGGAATACGGTAACTAACAAAATTATATGGTTATATTATCTATAAATAGATTGTAATATGCTATTAATAAGTATGTCATATTGAATACAAATTAGCAATCTCATGTGTACAATGCAATGTGAATGTTGAATGGTATATGTTATTTGATTTAGTGGGATAGTTATTACATTCGTAGTTGATGTTGATTAGGGGTGTGATTGATTTTGTAAGTGTAGGGATATAGATGAAACATTACATTTAAAGGTTCTATCTCTACATTTCAAATTTGTTACAAATTAGTACATACCTATACATTTGCAAATCTTATATCATGAGTGGTAGCATTTTACAGACTATTTTATTTGAACTAAACATGAATACAAATCTAATTTTATTTGTTGTTCTCCTGCAAGTTGTTTAGCCTTGATGCTCATCTATATGTTTTTCACTCTTGCAAGTCTAATCTTTCCTTACCATTGATGTCAACTTCATTTTTTAGTACTTTCATTTAAACTTGTTTTGTGGCTTGCTTGAATAATTGAATGTTAAAACCTGAATATGATCTCAGGTGAAGACTCTTCAACTCTTGAAAGGACAAGCAATGTTGATGGCGAAAGACAATACTTAATGCAGGAATTTTCCAACCATTCTTCCAAGTCGATTGTCAGTTCAAGCACAGTAGGGGTATTCTCAATTGCCACAATCGTCACCCAACCATTGCATAGAGGGTCCTTTGGAATCCACTTGCAAACTCTCCCTGGGACAACTCAATTAGAGAAAATATGTCAAGCTAATGTCTAGGGTTGATCAACCTAGGTTATGGTGAAGGCATGGAGACAATAACATTTTTATCTAATTTTGTAGACTACATATTTGTTTTCAATATCATTGTTGACGTTGGATCTAGTACATGTTAGTGTGGAAGGGATGGTAACTATAGAGAAACCACTAACCAAAGATTCCTAACAATGTTTGACTGGGCCTCCGAGACAAGAAATGTGTGTACAATGCTAGATCAGGAATAACACAAGCTGAAGTTCCCTAGTGAACAGAAACCTATTCCCATTATGTACCCACATCAATTAGTGACCATATAATATGTTTGTATCCTTATTCATTTACTCTGGATACCCTGATTTGAATTTGCATAATGTGGACTAAATCCCATATCTCACATTTCTAGGTAGATTATTCAAGTAATTATTTTGTTTAAAACGTTTCTCAAGATAATATTAATCTTCTAACATATATCCTTGGATATAAATATAGAAATTGATAGGGATACATATTTAGATTGTATATAAATGGCTACAAATCGATGATCATGTATACTTTGACTGCTAGAAAGCAAGAAACCTTGTGATCAACATCTTTCTAACTATTATGCAGGAAAGCTTAGAAAATTTAGATGAATTATTGAATATGATATAGCTGAATGAAAATTGCTAACTCCAAAATTGTATTACGAGTGATTAAAAATTTGGAGATAGAGGGAGCCTTTTCATAACTTTGATTGTCTCGTAATAAAAGTGAAGTAGTAGTTTCTTTCTCATATTTATGTTACTCATTCCCATAGACAAACTTCTTCTTGTGGGTTGTGACATGTTCTTTTCTTGTATTTACTCATTAATTACATTAGGTAAAATCATATTACGAATGAAAACTATCAAAAGAACTTAGCCACTTATACATATTCAAGAACTTCAAAAGTGATTTATATATGTTTACAATCAACAAACCTGAAGGGCACTTGGAAATTTTGTATATATTGGTCTTAGAAGATGAAAAAGAACTACAATTCAAACTACAAAAAGAAAAAAACTAAATATCTTCAACATATTTCATTTATAACGGAATTCGAATACCAATTCCTAGGTGAGGCATGATGTAGTATTTAGCTTCAACATTATCATTACACAACTTAACATGTCAAGTATTGCTAGAACTCAAACTTTATAATATTTTGAAACATAGATATTTCTAAGAATGTTAAATTTTTACTACAGATCAGATTGATAATTCATTTGCTCTTTGTGTAGTGACACACTTTAATTGCTATCCATTATAAAATATCATCCCATATATAAGCATGCATATACATATTGGAAGATTGCTTGAAATGAAATCTCCTTCCTAAATTATAAAATATGCACTAAAGCCATCAACTAATGTTCCACCACTCCTCGGTATGAATATTAAAAATGTTTTTTTTTTGCTCAAAACATTATCCTCATAAACCTCTTAGTTCACTCAAGGATAGTTGATACAAAACTAAACAAGAGTAGGCAATCTAAAAACGGTGAAAACATAATTGCACTCGAGAAAATGAGACCAAATTTTCCAAATTCTAGATGGATCCATGCCATTCAATAGTGGTTCCAATTTTTTATTAGTGAGCTCTTAATTTTTGTACTTTGACGTTGTATGCAAATATAGTTAAATGTAAGATTAGATTTAATAATTCAAGGCTTCATATATAAAAATCAAATAGCTTTGATGCACAACAAAATAAAAGTTTGATGTAAACAACTATCCGTACAAAGATATAGTGGAGTTAAGCAAAGATTTATTGTCTCTTACCTCATTCAATTTGGTATGGACAAAAACACTAATGATGCAGCCTTGTGTGGTAGGTGAAATTGCATAAGAGACAATTTTTATCGACTCCATTCATGTTTGAGTGATCAACGATTAAACACATCTCCCAATTTTGTATATTGTGAATGTCATCTATAGTGACATTGATTCAATATTAAGTAAAATGGTTCTAAATGAAATTACATTAATAATATTGGACTCATGACCATATTTCCCACCTCATTTCTCACTTTGACTAATCCATGAAAATGCATATTCTTATTGTAAGAAAGATTTACAAATCTGTTGTAGTCTTGGGATGCCAATCAGACCACAACAAATTTGTTTTGGAGATCACGTATATATTTAGAAGTTATCATCAAAAAATTTTATTTTGATTTGTCTTACCCAAATAAAATTTTATGGAGAAAATAGCCCATTGTCTAATAAGTACCTTAAGTAACACTGGTGTTTGCCCCTTTCTTATCATTACACAACTTAACATGTTAGTATGGCTTAACTCAAAGCATATGAGGGAAAGGGTACAATAAACTAAAATTTTGTATACTTCTTATCCTACAAAACCTCTTAGAGCTCACTTGAAACTCAGTCCCAATATGCATGGAGTCTTGACTATAATTTAATCCATATTGAAGAATGAAAGATAAGAGCATCAGAGACTAATTTTGAATAATTTATCCCAAATATTCACTTCTAGTTTCCCATCATTTCTACCAAAAATCAATAGACACAAATAACTAGATTTCTTACCATAGATCTTCATCCATGGATGAGAACCCTTAGTCGTACATTACATATAAATGTGGTAGGATCACCTAGTACTTAATAAGAACTCCTCAATTCATAATTGGCCCTCAACATTCTTTCAAGATTTAGAGAGAAGTACAAGTACACCATGGTTTTGGAAATACTACTTGATTAAGAAGTTCCCTAGATATCTCAGAATTGGTAAATTTTAATTCAAAATGGTTTCTGAATAAAATCAAGTGACTAAAGTGGAATTCCTTCCTTCCTTTTTCTTTTAACAGTAGATTCGTAATGCTTCATAATATTTTGAAACATAAATATTTCTAAGAATTTTCAAATTTTTACTACATATCAGATTGATAAGTCATTTGCTACTGTGTAGTGACTTTAGTTTAACTACTATACATTATCAAATATCATCCCAGATATAAGTGTGCCTATACATATTTGATGATTGCTTCGAAATGAAATTTCCTTCCTAAACTATAAAATATGCAATAAATATATCAACTACTTTCCACCACTGTCAATATAAATATTAAAAATTTTTTTGATTTTGCTCAAACCATTGTTCTCAAAAAGCTCTTAGTTCACTCTAGAATAGCTGGTACAAAACCAAACAAGAGTAGGAAATCTAACACCGTGAAAAATAATTTCACTCGAGACAATGAGACTACATTTTCCAAATTCTAAATGGATCCACACCATTCAATAGTGGTTCTAATTTGTTATTAGTGAGATCTTAATTTTTGGTACTTCATGACGTTGTATGCAAATATAGTAAATGTAATCTTAGAATTAATAATTCAAGGCTTCAATATAAAAAATCAAATAGCTTTGATGCACAACAAAATACAAGTTTTATGTAAACAACTATCCGTACAAATATATAGTGGACTTAAGCAAAGATTTATCGTCTCTTACCTCAGTCATTTTGGTATGGAAATAAACATTAATGATGCAGCCTTGTGTGGGAGGTGAAATTGCATAAGCATAAACTATCATCGACTCCATATATGTTTGAGTGATCAACGATTCAACACATCTGCCAGTTCTGTATATTGTGAATGTCATTTATAACAACATGATTCAATCTTAGGTGAAATGGTTCTTAATGAAATCATAGTAATAATATTGGCTTCATGATCATATTTTCCACCTAATGTCTCACTAAGATAAGAACATAGTCATAAATTATTAATACCCTTTGAATTCTGATTTTATTATACACTTCAGCCTTTGCATTTTCGAAAGAAATTTTGTACAATTTAAACAAGAGTTTCAAAACAAATTCAGCTACAATTTCTCAGAGATATTGCAAACAAGTTTGGAGTGGGTATTTTGGCATGATAAATATATAATATTTAGGAATCATTATATGCATGATTAGTATATAAGAGGAAGAATTTGTTTGAAACTTTTAAGTTATATCTAAAAGGCTTGTGGCAGATGCTAATTTTGCACAATTTAGAGTTGCCTTCGGGTTGTGTAATGCACTCATATTGAGCAATCTTAGTTGTTCTTTATTTTTCATTTAAAGCATTTGCAATCATGTAAGGGAACATCAAGAAATTAAAAGTATTTAAGTTACATTTCATACTTTATATTTGCATCAAGAAATCAACAACATCCATCTCAAAACCGGAAATTGTTTGCATCTATTTGGTTTCACTAATACTATTGTGCATAATTATAGCTATGTACCATTCAAATCATCCAAAGGCATTTACAAAAGGCTATCAATTTCCTGAGGTCAAATCTCATCTAGGAGGACTTCTTTAGTTCGGAGTACAAGAGTCATTGAAGGGAAACCAATCCAGGTGGCTCTTCAGATTACACTTGATTGAGGCCATATTTACCTCTGTGGCGAGTTTTCCTGTGGCAAAGGGTGGCGAGACAAACACCTCAAATGAATAAAATAACAGTGGAACCAATTGTAGAAAACCCAATGAATAAAATAATGGTTAAACCACTTGTAGAAACCCCTAGATAATAATTTTGAATTATATAAAATAAATAATAAAATGATGAAAAAGTAAATTAAACTAAGATAAATCACATCAAGGTGTATTTGGAACTTTTGTAAAGGAACCTGGAAACTTTAAAATATATAAATTCTATCTTAAAAGCTTACATGGTTAGGGTCTGTTGCATACACCGGTTTCAAAGCTCCACTTTTTGCACAGGTTGGTAGAGTGTTAACAAAGGTGAACTAAATGGATTGGGCAATTATTGGTTGCATTTGGTAAAATAGCATCAATGCTATGTGAGGATGCACATGTCTTTTCTTAACTACAATTATGGTATTCCACGAGAAGAGGTTGCAGAGTACAAGGAAAACAAATTACACATTACTAATTTTCCAGACATTTTGTCAAACAATTCATCGTGTCTTCTGTATGTTACCATATGGTGCATACATTTATACAGGGGCACATGCAACTACAACAAACCAAAATCATTGCATTCCATAAGTCCACAATCTTTTAGCCATTTTGGTGAACTATTCACATGCTTCCATATAGTGCAAATTCCACGGCCTGTTCCCAAAAAGGGGGTCGTTTTAGCTTGTTCTCACCTAGACAGAGCTATTGGTGGGTATTTTCAAAACTTCAGTCTCTGTACACAACCCAAACATCGCCTTGTTGTGGAACAATTATGATATCTCTTGTAATGGAGCTTTTCTTCCATGAAACTAAATGTGAAAATTCTTTTAAAAAATTACCAAACCGGTTATGAAATCCCCACAAACCGGTAAAAGATTAGGATATAACTCTCCAACGACAATCATTTTCTCTATAGGTTCAATCCAAATTACCTTAGCTCCATCTGCAGAAACTTTGAGAATACGAGCATAATAGCGAGGCAATCTATGGAAGGCGTCGTATAAAGCCCAAATCTAGTTTGCTTCCAGCACGTCCGGGGTTCGACCATTGTCAAAATCATGAAAATCATAATGTGGAACGAAATTGTCCTATGATTCTCCAATTTCCCAACTGGAACAACCAAATGCTTTTCCATTCCCGCATCGGTTGTGCGTACAGCAGACCGCCCATCTCCTATGCCCGAGCAAATTGGTTCATCCGTAGGGCGGCATTTACGATGGCTAAAAAGGAAAAAAACTAAAAACCGCTTTAAAAACAACCCAAAAAAGTAAAACACAAATAACAAACCGTCAAATTTAACATAGTCACGTAAACGTTCGGAAGGGCCTTACCTATAGGGGGATGCCTTCGGCATAATAATAATTACATTTAGAAAATAATACATTTTAATTTTATTTTTTAAAATAAAAATATTTTAATATTTATTTAATAGTAGTCCAACTATATATAATGGTGTAAAAGGTGTTGTGTAGTCATTTATCAAGGTTTCATTTTCAGAAGATACCAATAAATATGGAATGAGACCAAGATTGTGCGTCTAAATAATTTGGCGGAATGGAAACCCCTCGGTTCTTTGGTTAAATAAAGGATGACCCCGCAAACCCTTCAATCCTTGACTAAATAAGGGATGAGACTAGAGTCATGTCAAAACGAATTTGACAAATGGAATTCCTTCAATCTCTAATAACTAAGCGTAAGAATTTTATACAACTAATCTGTACAATTTCAGATTCAATTAAAAACAATTTCCAAAAAGAAAATATGATCTAGGCCGTTTATTTCTAGGACTGAAGTTCGCCAGTTAATCTTACATATAAACTTGCTCAACACTCAGTTCAAACTTCTAATCCCAAGTGGCTTACGCAAGTCCTGAAGGTCAGATTTTTGTTGGATATTCTAATCTCTCCAGCTCTTTACTTTTAAAAAGGGCAAATGACATAAGGAATAATCTTTGGAACCTTCGATCCTAACCATGGTTAACAGGGAGCCCTTCAGAACCACTACGTTCTAAACTCGAAGAAAAGGAATGTTTAGCCGAGTGAGAAACACTCGGTTAACCACAGCTATCCTTGATCCGAGCAACGAATAAAACACAAACTTAAAGTAAAGTACGGTTAACGTTCCTGTCAAAGGCGCGGAAGAGCTCGAGCAGAATTTCATATCTATTATAGACAGGAACGATTTTGTCCATAATATGGACTATGATGCTGAAGAGATCCACGAATTCAATGAGGATGTCGTTGTTCGTGTCCACAAAATTGACAAGGTTACATTGTTGTTGGTGGTCCAAAGTGGATGACTGCGATACCATTTGATTTTTGTGCATCAACAATCAAATGCATCAAAGTCGTTCACGTTTCTCAATCTCTTCATTTTTATTTTAAAAATGCCTTTTGTAAATTATGGTGGTATTTGTTTTTTTGTATCGTTACAACTCTTTATGTAGACACCTTGGCTATCCCTTTGTTATGACCTGAGACTATTTGTAATGTTTGAATGTTCATGTGCCATGTTAAATGTGTTCAAATGATCCTAGAAGATGTTGTGGTGGTCCCTTTTGGCTTTAGATTCTAGGTTCCTTTTCCCTTCCTTTTCATTTTCTAACATTGAATTTTATTGGAATTCAATTTGTCTATATATACATAAGAATTGTCTCTTTTTATCAATTCATTTTCCAATCAAGAGAGGATTCATGCAATCATAGAGAAATTATCAAGTAACTACAAGCATTCTGATGAAGACCAAACATTCATTATATAATTAATTGAAGAACATTAGATTGATTTTTAGACACATCACACTAGACACACAAATTTGCATGTTACTAGAGCCACTCCAATCATTGATGTTTATGTTTTTTCAATATTGTATTGCCTCCGGCCTTGACAATCGAGATAGGGCCTAAATGCTTAAAACAACAACCAACCTACAACATATATCCCAATAAAATATTTTTTCTCTATCAATTTTAGATATTGCTAAGTTTAATTAGAGAACATGAGGATTTTCTCATTTTTGTAGGTAGTTGTCAAGCGAGAACACATAAATCTACATTATGTATTTGAAAATCAAAGTTAGGAAAAATAATTGTCAAAGAGTTAAGACCTATTTGTATCTTTATCCAAATCATTGAGATGCTCCAAGAGAACAAAATTACCTAGGTAAAGTTTCTCTATTTCCCCCAAATATTCTTGTTTAGCTCTATCTTCCATCTAGATGCCCATTAGTATTGTCATTTCTTGACAACTATCACCAAATATTATGACTTTTCAATGTACAACTTTCACATCATCTCTCTTAATTATGTATGATTTACTATTTTATAGATATTGACCCATGTATAAATGTCATAGGTAATATCAAAGTTATATATTACTTCATCTCTTAGGGTAAATATGAAGTTATTTATTTTTTAGGGTTAAATTCATTCCATACTCTTAAATTCATTCCATACTTATGATGAACATAGTAACACCACAACATAACATCCATTGCTACATAACAAGGTGGTACACACATTTCTTCAAAACATGGTAAAACATCATGATACAACTCAATTCACTTTACATCAATCCGGTCCATACAACATATCGACACACCCATATATCACAATATGTCACAATGTTCCAACACTCCGTCATCCACATTAGAATTCTTTTCACACATCACAAACAACAATTCACACGTGAACTCTTCATAGAATCCACAAGAAGGAGAGAGAATACTCCCATCCCCAGCACATCAATATGATAACAAATACGCATTGAGTGACATACACATCACGTGCATTCACAATATCACAATTACGACAATAATCACATCATGCTTATACCACATTACTCTTCCAATATAAATCATCATCATGCAATACCATCATCTCCATGAAACAATATCATGTAACACCATCACCATCATGTAACATCACCATACAACACCAATCCGGCCCATAGGTTCGAGAGCATGAACCTATGCTCTGATACCAAGTGTAACAACCCAAAAAAATTCACACACGAACAACACAGTAAAAGACAAGATAATTTTTTTTTGACTTGCTTCCACACATAACACGACACAACATGTCGTCACAAAGTTACAACCAACTCTGGGAACCACTTGTTATGGGGATGACCACAAGGTCAGCACGGAAACGTTCACACCCAAAAGGATAATACACTTTTTCTTTTGACATGACAACATAGAAGTCCAACCACATAACACACTTACAGTTAGGGCCAACCACAATGAGATATTCTTGAGGGTTATTTATTTTAAAAAGACATCTTGCAATTCTTAGCTTACGTTTTCAAGGAGGCTCAAGATATGATTCATACAATTCATCTTACCAAGCTAAGTTTATTCTTTTACACTGAGTAATTATCTTTAAATATTCTCTATTATGACATTTATTTGCTTAATTCGTTTATTTAGAGAAAGGGGTAATTTTAATTCCACAAGGCCATCTATTTACTCTTACGCTACTAGAACTTGTTCATGCCCATATGACAACATGGGTTTGCATTCAACACACTTAAGAGAAGAAAGACAAAGCACCTTGGAAAAAGGTTAGAGGGAGAAGGTTGAGTTGAAATCATCTTTAAGGCCTCATTAGTTATTACCAAGATTTAATTGAAACTTGAGAACATAACTGAGAATTATTAAAGATTTTACTTAGACTTTACTAAATGAGTTTTATAAAAATAAAACAATTTACCATCCAAAGGCTAAGAGATAGATTGCGTGGTTTCTAAAGTGTTATCTCCTGCTTCTTAAATCTTATTATCTTCCAGAACTAACCACATATTTCCTTTAAGTTCGTTTAAGAATTTCACCATGAACGGGATAGTGTTCACTAGTGTAGCTAGGGATATCAAGTTATATAATGTTACTTAACAAAGGATAGTTTCATCTTTGATCACTTATGGAATTACATGCTCTCAAGTTGGTCACCTCTACACTAATTGGTTTGCAATATAAATTTTAGTTTAACTTCTATAAGTATTAAACAACCCATTTTATTTTACTTATAACACACTATTACTAAGTCTTAGAAAGATTTAACTCAACATTAAATCGTAGGGATAAAGTTTAACAATACTCATTTACGAAAACGAAATAAGGTTACATCAACTCTTAGAATACCGATAATCCATTAAGGTCACTCAACAAGCGGTAATCCAACTTTTCTTGTATTTTCCAAGATAGACAGACAATTCAAGGTTCCAAAGTTAAGACGACATAATCCACGATACAATAAACTAAGACATTGATCCTCTTCTCGAATTTCCACTAGATGTTATCAATAGTTGAACAATATAAAAGGATTCATCTAAAAGAACTTCTCAACCGAGGTTGATGTAAAAATCAATAAGTCTATCCCTCATCTACTCACAAAATCCATCTGCAACAAATTTTTCCACAAGAGTCAGTTCGCGAGAACTGAGCAAGATAAGGCTACACAAAACCACCATAACTATTATCTAACAATACCACAAAAGGAAGCACTTTATTACAAGAATTGGGTCAAACCTCTAAACACTATCAACACATCAAGTTATAATAAAGTCTCCATCATGCCAATCAAAGAAGGAGAAGACCTTGTACTTCAGTTAGGAGTAAAAGCAACGAAAGTATAGCAATCGTATGAGAATGGCCCTTGGCCCTATAAGGAGAAAATAAACAATCTAGCAAAAACAGAATTCCCGTCAAGTAAGTAATTAAACAATAATTACAAGATTGAGATTTGATATATAGACCAACCATCTAGAAATTTATCAAAGGTACCAAACGCATAGGCTAAAATAATATATTCCTAAAAGAACAAGAGTTGATCGGCCCAAGAAAGGGGAACCACGGGTTTCAAAAATTAACACAAAAAGCCATGTATAATTGAGTTTCAAACCGGAAATCAAATAGAGTATACACACAACATAAGTTTCGAAGCGAAGGCAAAGTATACTAGTTTTGACCATTAACTCCAAGAGATTTTCCAATCATCCAAGAAGGGTCAAAGTCTTACAGGCTAGTAGCAAACACGCGAGAGAAGAAGGGAGTTCCATCAAACAAGAGTATACAATAATGTCATCAACAAATTTTATAACACTAAAGATTTGCAAACCTCCACAACAATTCTAATGTTTGGTTAATTTAAAATAAATTACCTATTTCCCAAAACAACCATATTTTAAGGCAACCCTTGGTAACACAGTCAACCGTCACACATAGATACAAACATAATTTCTAAGTGACATTATCAAAACAAAACCTTCCGCTATGAATCCATAAGACTATCAAATGAAAGATGAGTTTTTCCCGAAGATTGATCACATTTAAGGAAATTTCCATCACAAAATATTAAGGTAATTACGTGCATAAAAACCGACCAATATTAATTAATAGCGTTAACATTACAAAGGAGAAATAATGCAAGTTAGGAAAAATAGAAGAGCACCATCAACAATAATTCTGAGAGGGGGATTAGACCAAAACTATTCTAGTGTCAACGAGGTACTGGATTCGCACAATGAAACCTCGAGCTTAGTTGATCCGAAAAGCTAGTTATGGTTCAAGTTGATAGGGATGGTCAAGGTACTTCTTGAGGATGGCCTTAAAAGCCTAGAAACAAGATGAAAGATAATATAAGAGTCTAAACACGTGAGATGGAAAACACATTGCACACAAACCTTTTCATTCTAAAAGTTTTAATACCAAAACTCTAAGCTGGCTAGCCCACGCATTGCTCACACTAATCCTACAACCTTTCTTTCTCGATGCCAAAAGGTTATCAAAGGGACTTGCGAAGGAGCTAACAAAAAAATGTCAAAAGACAAACTTGGGTGCTAGGGAGGGCTTCATAGTTATTGTAAACTTACTTCCATGATATCGAAAATACTAGTTTGATCAACATAATAACTTGCAACTCAATCGCAGAGAAGAATAAATACATAAACAAATAGACAAAGGTCTATCACTCGAGCAAGAGAAACATAACACCCAGAGGAGAGGGCACATGCATCCTTTCGACCAACATACTGACAACGATAAAAGCTAAAACAAGAAGAAAATAAGAAGAAAGGGAAATCTCCCATCATGACATCCAACTAACAAATCAATGCAAGGAAAAAGTGGTTCGATTTCACAATAATTTTAAATAAAATAACAGTAGAAAAGTGTAGAAATATCTTTCCTTTTTCTCCAGATTCAAAAGGTTTCATGGACACCGCCCGGAACAGCAACAACAATCCTCAGGTCGAATCTCCCCTTTTTATAGGCTGGGCACTCAAGCTCCATTCTCGTCTATGCTTAGCCTGGGCAGAGAGCTCCATTTTATAAGAAACATCGAACGGAAAGAACGGTGGTCTCAGGTGCTGTCAAGACTACGGTATGCACAATATGGTTTTAATGAAAAATGTCCAGCACATACTTGAAAGAAAGGGACAAGGCCAGACTGCACAACCCTCTAAACAACCTTCTAGCCTACATTAAAGATGGGGCACTAGAGAAGGACAGAGTAGAAGAAAAGGGCACACGAAACAAGGATAATAGAAATTTGAAGAAGAATACGCCTCGAAAAATAACGTATGCAAGGAGAGAGAGAATCCACGCAGCGTGTAAAATGTGACAGAATGCCACAAATCAATGGGGGGGTCTCAATAGAGAATCTTTGTAAATAAATTTCATCAGGTCTCCTGGTAACACTCTCACTGTCACATAGTCGATTTTGATAAAAATATCTTGAAGGAGAAACTTAACAATCGAGGATGCATTTGATCATCGAGCAGATAACAACATAGTTGGACAACCTGCTTGTTGGAAGCACTCACAAAGGCTTCTACTATACTGCAACATGCCTGCGCCACATTTCTTCCATACTCGATTGCAACGGTATCGCCCATCCGATGAGGAGGAGCCATGACATGCCATGGGGTGTCTATATTCACAAAGCGCGGGGAAAACGAAGCGACAGAGGGAGAAGAAGAGCTCGCTGATCGAACAAAGAAACGTCCTTCCCACGTTTTGATCCCACGCACTCCTGAAGGGAGAGTTAAACAGGTCGAATCCTCTCTTTAACCCAATAAACCCACCAAATATAACAGATGTAAGTTGAAGTAACAAACCTGCTATCTTTCTTTCACGTCAAGCTAATTCTTCATTGCGGATCGCGCTTATGGATCCCTGACAAGAACACACCTTGCAGCACTCAATGAAAGTGGAGGTAACACGCCTGCTTCACTAGCTTGAAGCTCCATCTAGCCATCATGTCAAACACATTGTGCCCATACGCATTGAATAAAAGAATCAAAAAGAGATCCAGGTGAAGAAAAACAGGCCTCCACCGACTCCCATCTCCCTCACGCAAGGTAGAAACGTGATGGCCATTACAGTCTGCAGGTTGGGTGGTTGGGAGGAGACTAAAGTCATCCACTTGCAATCAAGACCTGCGAATGGACCTGGTCGGCCAAGGTGGCAGTGGAGGGTAGGTGCAAGCTAATTAAAAGATTTAAAACTCGCGCAGTCCTCACCACGACCTACTAATTCAATGGTAGAGGTTAAAATATTTTTGCGGGTCTTTTCCAATGAATTCTTAGCATTTAAAAATTAGTTGGCCTAAAGTTTGTGATTTCAAGACCATTATAAGATAGGACTTGAAAATCAATTGGAAACATGAAAATTAAAGAAGTTCGATGTTGCATCAATTCTAGAAAATTGTAATGTGTATGTTACTTCAATTCAATTCAAGAAGAATCAATTAGAATAAATCAATGAATGTATTTAGAGGAAGATACTAAGTGTCTTACTAGAATAGCATTTGAATTTTATACATATTCTAATAATCAAGATTTTTAATGAGATTCTTTAAATATATTTGAAATCACACTTCCTCCCCATCGCGGGCGCCCCATGAGTCCCTCCTTCAAAGAAAGATACGGAATAACAAAAATCTCTACTAACTAAGGTAAGCTCACAAAGCATACGAAAGCAGATATATTAATACAAATGAAAAAAGGAGTCACAAGATTACTCCGAACAGTCCCATAAGCTAAAAAGGTATATAAATTTTTGTATGATTACAATTCAACCCGAGAATATTAAATCGCAAATGTGACGAGCAAGCTAGAGGAAGTAAGAATCGAATTGCCGTTACTCACAATGATTAAAACAACATGTGAACAGCCTAAGCAACCAAGGGGATAAACTAGATGTTAACGTTCAAGGCGCACACGAAGCAACGACCGACCATGGAGCCAAGACATCGAATCACACACGGTTGTTCGACGCTCCAAAAGACGGTCATTGCGACAAGAACTAGGGTAAACACCAAACGGGGCATTACATTCTCCTCCCCTTAAGAAAGCATCGTCCTCGATGCGACATTGTACAAAGGAAAGGAAATAAGGAATGGTTCGCAACAAAGAACAGTGCATGTAAGAAAGTACACCCTATGGTTTAAAATTTTAGTTGATTAAAGCACGGTCACAAGGTAGCCTTAGGAACATTTGGTAGAAATTTTAACTTTCAATGTTCTCGTGAACATCGCGTTCCCGCTTATTTATTATTTCATTAGTTCGTTTCCATTAGCATTATTCTTAGTTTAATTTCTTTTAAAATTTCATCATTGAAGATTTTTGGTCTATTTCTTATTGTGGGTGCCCAACATGAATCTGCTAACACAACACCCTATCAGTTCACAAGACACTCTGATTCACAAGCACACAAGTATATACTTCATGATTGTATTACACCACAAAAGGTTACTCAAATACGGAATGGAATAGGCACAGTCCACATAACATAGTACTCGTCACACATCTATGACTGACATATTAAATACTCAAACAAAAGAGTACTACAATCCACCAGACATTTCCTCAATTTGCATCGATGAAACAAATTCACATAACACCAAACAAATGCTACAGGTACATAGTGTCCACAAGGGAATCAATGACATAACCACAACATCACAACACATATCCATCTGACATGAGTAACACATACATCAAAATACCACTACCAAAACATCACAATAACTCAACATATATCCTGAAACATCAACCATACAGACAAATATCATAAGCCTCCCTCAAACTCTTATGCCTCCCTCAAACTCTTATGCCTCCCTCAAGTCTCTTATGCTTCACTCAAACTCTTATGCCTCCCTCAAGTCTCTTATGTCTCCCTCAAACTCTTATGCCTCCCTCAAGTCTCTTATGTCTCCCTCAAACTCTTATGCCTCCCTCAAGGAGGCCGGTTGACCCTATGGCCTAAGACACATAGAGTTCGAACACTCCTAACCCAAGTGACATAATAACGCGTGGTTTAACAACCCGCTAGTTATCTGTAACTCCTTGGGGCGTACCCCTATACAACGAAGCGGGTCCATAGGTCCAACCATTCCATGGTGCATCCCATGACCCTATTCCACACATCACGACAATAGAACTAGCACAACAATCCAATCAAAGTGCCAAGTGGCAAAGTACAAGCCTTGGGCAAGGCAAGTAAAATCTTAAAATTTAAAAGAAGATCCAAAACCAAGCAAAATAAATGGCCAAATAGCCATTGTTAGTGTCAAAATCCACATGTTAGTGCCATAAACCAAGGAAATGCCCAAAATTGTAAAGCATGGCAATCAAGAAAAGTTGCTGGTCCTTACAAAATAAAGTAAAAAGCTCAATTTACGAATAAAATCAACTTATAATAATGTCACATTACGATAACTATGTGGCCTTATCTAGCCACCAAAGGGGTACTCAACGAGTTGCTAGCACTTGGAACATCGAGCCTCAGCTCACAAAATACATATCAATAATACAACTATCATCACCTCTATCTGAATCATCCCGCCACCACTTCGACAAGGCTAAACATAGTCATAGTTGCACTTAGGTTGTGTACATAAAACCACATAGGGAGAGAGGAAATAATCACATGTTATCTACTAAACCGAGTTTCAGCTCGAGTTATTGACCCATGGTACACCATTCCTCACTCTCAACATACACTTCTACCGATTTCCCTCAGGGTCGGTTAGCATAAGGTTCACAACATAACAAGTAACTACATCTCTAACACAATGGTGGTACATATACAAGGCAGATCACAATCATACATTCACCGGGTGTAACACATCACTTTACCACATTCTGCACCCAAAGTGCAATCACCATACGATAGGGTTCATACACTCACCGTATGACCCTAAATCACAACATGAAGCATTACATATTACACACATCATACTTATGATGAACATAGTAACACCACAACATAACATCCATTGCTACATAACAAGGTGGTACACACATTTCTTCAAAACATGGTAAAACATCATGATACAACTCAATTCACTTTACATCAATCCAGTCATACAACATATCGACACACCCACATATCACAATATGCCACAATGCTCCAACACTACGTCATCCACATTATAATTCTTTTCACACATCACCAACAGTAATTCACATGTGAACTCTTCATAGAATCCATAAGAAGGAGAGAGAATACTCTCATCCCCAACATATCAATATGATAACAAATACGCATTGAGTGACATACACATCATGTGCATTCACAATATCACAACTACGACAATAATCACATCATGCTTATACCACATTACTCTTTCAATATAAATCATCATCATGCAATACCATCATCTCCATGAAATAGTATCATGTAACACTGTCACCATCATGTAACATCACCATACAACACCAATCCAGCCCATAGGTTCGAGAGCATGAACCTATGCTCTGATACCAAGTGTAGCAACCCAAAAAAATTCACACACGAACAACACAGTAAAAGACAGGATAATTTTTTTTTACTTGCTTCCACACATAACACGACACAACATGTCGTCACAAAGTTACAACCAACTCTGGGAACCACTTGTTACGGGGATGACCACAAGGTCAACACGGAAACGTTCACACCCAAAAGGATAATACACTTTTTCTTTTGACATGACAACATAGAAGTCCAACCACATAACACACTTACAGTTAGGGCCAACCACAATGAGATATTCTTGAGGGTTATTTATTTTAAAAAGACATCTTGCAATTCTTAGCTTACGTTTTCAAGGAGGCTCAAGATATGATTCATACAATTCATCTTACCAAGCTAAGTTTATTCTTTTTACACTGAGTAATTATCTTTAAATCTTCTCTATTATGACATTTATTTTCTTAATTCGTTTATTTAGAGAAAGGGGTAATTTTAATTCCACAAGGCCATCTATTTACTCTTACGCTACTAGAACTTGTTCATGCCCATATGACAACATGGGTTTGCGTTTAACACACTTAAGAGAAGAAAGACAAATCACCATGGAAAAAGGTTAGAGGGAGAAGGTTGAGTTGAAATCATCTTTAAGGCCTCATTAGTTATTACCAAGATTTAATTGAAACTTGAGAACTTAACCAGAATTATTAAAGATTTTACTTAGGCTTTACTAAATGAGTTTTATAAAAATAAAACAATTTACCATCCAATGGCTAAGAGATAGATTGCGTGGTTTCTAAAGTGTTATCTCCGCTTCTTAAATCTTATTATCTTCCACAAATAACCACATATTTCCTTTAAGTTCGTTTAAGAATTTCACCATGAAAGGGATACATTCACTAGTGTAGCTAGGGATATCAAGTTATATAATGTTACTTAACAAAGGATAGTTTCATCTTTGATCACTTATGGAATTACATGCTCTCAAGTTGGTCACCTCTACACTAATTGGTTTGCAATATAAATTTTAGCTTAACTTCTATAAGTATTAAACAACCCATTTTATTTTACTTCTAACACACTATTACTAAGTCTTAGAAAGATTTAACTCAACATTAAATCGTAGGGATAAAGTTTAACAATACTCATTTAGGAAAACGAAATAAGGTTACATCAACTCTTAGAATACCGATAATCCATTAAGGTCACTCAACAAGCGGTAATCCAACTTTTCTTGTATTTTCCAAGATAGACAGACAATTCAAGGTTCCAAAGTTAAGACGACATAATCCACGATACAATAAACTAAGACATTGATCCTCTTCTCAAATTTCCACTAGATGTTATCAATAGTTGAACAATATAAAAAGGATTCATGCAAAAGAACTTCTCAACCGAGGTTGATGTAAAAATCTACAAGTCTATCCCTCATCTACTCTCGCAAAATCCATCTGCAACAAATTTTTCCAAGAGTCGGTTCGCAAGAACTAAGCAAGATAAGGCTACACAAACCCACCATAACTATTATCTAACAATACCACAAAAGGAAGCACTTTATTACAAGAATTGGGTCAAGCCTCTAAACACTATCAACACATCAAGTTATAATAAATTCTCCATCATGCTAATCAAAGAAGGAGAAGACCTTGTACTTGATTAGGAGTAAAAGCAACGAAAGTATAAGCAATCGTATGAGAATGGCCCTTGGCCCTATAAGGAGAAAATAAACAATCTAGCAAAAATAGAATTCATCAAGTAAGTAATTAAACAATAATTACAAGATTGAGATTTGATATATAGACCGACCATCTAGAAATTTATCAAAGGTACCAAACGCATAGGCTAAAATAATACATTCCTAAAAGAACAAGAGTTGATCGCCCAAGAAAGGGGAACCACGGGTTTCAAAAATTAACACAAAAAGCCATGTATAATTGAGTTTCAAACCGGAAATCATATAGATTATACACACAACATAAGTTTCAAAGTGAAGGCAAAGTATACAAGTTTTGACCATTAACTCCAAGAGATTTTCTAATCATCCAAGAAGGGTCAAAGTCTTACAAAGCAAGAGTAGCAAACACGCGAGAGAAGAAGGGAGTTCCGTCAAACAAGAGTGTACAATAATGTCATCAACAAATTTTATAACACTAAATATTTGTAAACCTCCACAACAATTCTAATGTTTGGTTAATTTAAAATAAATTACCTATTTCCCAAAACAACCATATTTTAAGGCAACCCTTGGTAACACAGTCAACCGTCACACAGATACAAACATAATTTCTAAGTAACATTATCAAAACAAAACCATCCGCTATGAATCAATAAGACTATCAAATGAAAGATGAGTTTTTCCCGAAGATTGATCACATTTAAGGAAATTTCCATCACAAAATATTAAGGTAATTACGTGCATAAAAACCGACCAATATTAATCAATAGCGTTAACATTACAAAGGAGAAATAATACAAGTTATGAAAAATAGAAGAGTGCCATCAACAATAATTCTGAGAGGGGGATTACACCAAAACTATTCTAGTGTCAACGAGGTACTGGATTAGCACAATGAAACCTTGAGCTTAGTTGATCCGAAAAGCTAGTTATGGTTCAAGTTGATAGGGATGGTCAAGGTACTTCTTGAGGATGGCCTTAAAAGCCTAGAAACAAGATGAAAGATAATATAAGAGTCTAAACACACGAGACGGAAAACACATTGCACACAAACCTTTTCATTCTAAAAGTTTTAATACCGAAACTCTAAGCTGGCTAGCCCACGCATTGCTCACACTAATCCTACAACCTTTCTTTCTCGATGCCAAAAGGTTATCAAAGGGACTTGCGAAGGAGCTAACAAAAAACGTCAAAAGACAAACTTGGGTGCTAGGGAGGGGCTTCATAGTTATCGTAAACTTACTTCCATGATATCGAAAATACTAGTTTGATCAACATAATAACTTGCAACTCAATCGCAGAGAAGAATAAATACATAAACAACAGACGAAGGTCTATCACTCGAGCAAGAGAAACATAACACCCAGAGGAGAGGGCACACGCATCCTTTCGACCAACATACTGACAACGATAAAAGCTAAAACAAGAAGAAACAAGCAGAAAGGGGAAATCTCCCATCATGACATCCAACTGACAAATCAATGCAAGGAAAAAGTGGTTCGATTTCACAATAATTTTAAATAAAATAACAGTAGAAAAGTGTAGAAATATCTTGCCTTTTTCTCCAGATTCAAAAGGTTTCATGGACACCGCCCGGAACAGCAACAACAATCCTCAGGTCGAATCTCCCTTTTTATAGGCTGGGCACTCAAGCTCCATTCTCGTCTATGCTTAGCCTGGGCAGAGAGCTCCATTTTATAAGAAACGTCGAATGGAAAGAACGGTGGTCTCAGGTGCTGTCAAGACTACGGTATGCACAATATGGTTTTAATGAAAAATGTCCAGCACATACTTGAAAGAAAGGGACAAGGCCAGACTGCACAACCCTCTAAACAACCTTCCAGCCTGCGTTAAAGATGGGGCACCAGAGAAGGACAGAGACATAGAAAAAGCACAAGGAACAAGGATAATAGAAATTTGAAGAAGAATACGCCTCCAAAATAACGTATGCAAGGAGAGAGAGAATCCACGCAGCGTGCAAAACGTGACAGAATGCCACAAATCAATGGGGGGGTCTCAATAGAGAATCTTTGTAAATAAATTTCATCAGGTCTCCTGGTAACACTCTCACTGTCACATAGTCAATTTTGATAAAAATATCTTGAAGGAGAAACCCGAATTTGAGGATGCATTTGATACTGAACAGATAACAACATAGTTGGACAACCTGCTTGTTGGAAGTGCTCACAAAGGCTTCTACTATATACTGCGAACATGCCTCGCCTTGCTTTGCATTTCTTCAATACTCACCGCAATGGTATCATCCATCCAATGAGGAGGAGCCGTGACATGCCATGGGGTGTCTATATTCACAAAGTGCGGGAAAACGGACAGAGGGAGAAGAAGATCCCGCAATGGTTTGGAACATGAACGTCCTTCCCGTGTTTTGATCCCACGCACTCCTGAAGGGAGAGTTAAACAGGTCGAATCCTCTCTTTAACCCAATAAACCCACAGAACATAATAATAGTATCGTAAAGTCAGACAGAGCAATGCATCGCTATCTTTCCCGCTGGCTAATTGTTGTTGCGGGTCGCTGCTGTGGATCCCTGACAAGAAAACACCTCGCAACACTCAATGAAAGTGGAGGTAACATGCCTGCTTCACTAGCTTGAAGCTCCATCTAGCCATCATGTCAAACCAGACTGCGCCCATATGCATTGAATAAAAGAATCAAAAAGAGATCCAGGTGAAGAAAAATAGGCCTCCACCGACTCCCATCTCCCTCACGCAAGGTAGAAACGTGATGGCCATTACAGTCTGCAGGTTGGGTGGTTGGGAGGAGACTAAAGTCATCCACTTGCAATCAAGACCTACGAATGGACCTGGTCACCAAGGTGGCAGTGGAGGGTAGGTGCAAGCTAATTAAAAGATTTAAAAACCACGCAGTCCTCACCACGACCTACTAATTCAATGGTAGAGGTTAAAATATTTTTGCGGGTCTTTTCCAATGAATTCTTAGCATTTAAAAATTAGTTGGCCTAAAGTTTGTGATTTCAAGACCATTATAAGATAGGACTTGAAAATCAATTGGAAACATGAAAATTAAAGAAGTTCGATGTTGCATCAATTCTAGAAAATTGTAATGTGTATGTTACTTCAATTCTGAATTCAAGAAGAATCAATTAGAATAAATCAATGAATGTATTTAGAGGAAGCTACTAAGTGTCTTACAGAATAGCATTTGAATTTTATACATATTCTAATAATCAAGATTTTTAATGAGATTCTTTAAATATATTTGAAATCACACTTCCTCCCCATCGCCAGGTGCCCCCATGAGCCCCTCCTTCAGCAAAGATACGAGATAACAAAAATATCTACTAACTAAGGTAAGCTCACAAAGCATACGAAAGTATATATTAATACAAATGAAAAAAGGAGTCACAAGATTACCTGAACAGTTCCCATAAGCTAAAAAGGTATATAAATTTTTGTATGATTACAATTCAACCCGAGAAGATTAAATCGCAAACAGACGAGCAAGCTAGAGGAAGTAAGAATCGAATTGCCCGTTACTTACAATGATTAAAACAACATGTGAACAGGCCTAAGCAACCAAGGGGATAAACTATATGTTAACGTTCGAAGGTGCACACGAAGCAACGACCGACCATGGAGCCAAGACATCAGAATCACACACAGCCGTTCGACGCTCCACAAGAGGGTCATTGCGACAAGAACTAGGGTAAACGTCGAACGGGGCATTACACATACACCCACATACATGCATATATGAAAAATCAATGAAAGCTTAACATAAAGACATAATAAATAGTTAGAGATCGCACATAGCGTGAATACCTCTTTATATTTAAAGATCCAACATAAACACGTGGTATTAAGTAGCACACCATTTGGCAACCTGTATGAAAACACGTGTATTAGAGGGTTTTTGTTTTGTCTTAGCTCCTCCTTTCTTTGACATGTGATTTTGGTCCTACATACCAAGATTAGTAATTTTCCAAAACGTTATATAAAGGAGATAAGATGTTGTTTTTGATTTCCCGATCGTCCTAAGATGCAAGGAAAGAGCATACGCAACAAGGTATCTCACTCAAATTTTGTAAGAAATGGAAAATACCTAAGTAAAATGTAAAAATAAGTTCCTTTTAACCAACTTTGAAATCTAATTAAATCATTTTGCAAGTATTAATAAAGTAATGAAACGTTTCTGATTCCCAAGATCACCTAGAAAGGTGGGACGAGAAGAGCATACACATTTCAAAACCTTCATAAATAAATATGAAACATTTTAACTAAGTTAGTATGAAAAATATGATGGAAAAGAAACTTGTAAACCACTGTTAGTGTTACATAAACCTTTCAAAGTGTTATAATAGCCAATAATTTTTATTTCAAACTTTAAGATACGTTAGAAAATGACTAGTTATCTAATAATGTTAACCATAAATTTTCTATAATTCAAAATCCTAATTTTATGTTTTCATTGTGTATTTCACTTCAATACCTTTCCAACGCAACAAAAATGGAGTTGTTTTGAGTTCGGGAGAAAATGTTATGGCCTCCAGAAGATTGGTAATGAACACATTCGACGCATCCACTCCCCCTAATGACATGTACTTGCCTATTTAAACGGATACGCACCCGGTTCGATAGATACACGCCCTTGAGTGAAAAAATAGTAATAGAAATGGATACGTGCCGAGAATGATGGGTACGCACTTGTTTCAACGGATATGCGTCTATTTTGACGGACACATGCCTGTTTCGGACGAAAATGTGCCCAATTCAATGGATACATGCCCGGTGCAAAAAACACGAATGAGTGACGGATACGCACCTAGAATGATAGATACATGCCTATTTCAACTTATACGCATGTAAACAGGTTTTTTTACCTGGAAGGACACGTGCACGTCTGTTTTGATGGAAACGCACCTATTTTAATGCATACACGCCCGATCAGGACATGTACGTGTACCCCCTGTAAAACATGCAAAATACATGGAAATGAATAATTTTGACAAGCAAACAAGTTATTTGTTAGTCAAATAATCCTATTTCTAGTTCAAACCCACAAAATATATATGAACAAGGATGATTTAGCTCATTTAAAAAGTGAAATCAAGTAAATAATAAGTTATTTCTCCTAGAAAACATCAAAGTGAATTTTGAAAAGCTTAAAAGACCTCCATTAATGGAGGATGAACTTCTTGTCCCATCGGGTGTGTCAATGTATGCAATGAAAATTTGAAAAGTTATGGAAATGAGATTAGAGAACATCAAAGCTTTAACTAACTCAATTATGCACCATGAGATAAGAGATAAACAAGGGAAATTAACATGAAAGCATTATAAATTTGACAAAAACATCAAAAACTAACATGTATATTACCCTCTACTCTTTGAATGCTAATTTAAATGAACCTAGAAGATCCTAGCAATCATTTTTGTTGTTTACTCCATAAAGGTGAATGAATCTTACTAAATGGCTACAAGACCAAGTTTAGCATATTCCATTACTAACCTATCATGGATGCAAGATGAAGCTATTTCAATGGTGGATGGATGCAAGATGGAGGAGATCTTAACAATGGAGGAAGGAAAGCTTTAGATCAAATGTCTAATTATCTTAAAGCTAATACAAATGAGATCCAAGCTTTCTTAGGCTTGTTTTGGGTTTGTGTTATGTAAAGTTGTGTGTTTTGAATGTGTAGGCATAGCTTTGTATTTATAGTTTTTGGTTTGGAGAAGAATTTGGAATTGGGGTACATGTGGGACTAAAACTCAAAATGTACTTTTAGATTAGATTAGGATAAACATGCTTTAGTCTTAGTTAAGCTTGGTTTAGGCTAGTTAACTAGGGTTTAGGCAAGTTAAACTTGATTAGCAAGTGATTAAAGACTCATTGAGAGTTGGGAGGCATTTGGATAACCATTTGTGGTGATAGATAACCTAGGAAGCTTGCAGAAGTGGTTTAGAGAGAACTAGGAGATTCAGAATGGTCGAAAGGAGCAATGTTTAGCTAATAAAAGAGATATTAGTTGTGAATGAGCATCCAACAATGGAGCAAAGAGTAGTTAATTGAAAAAGTGTTGTTAATTGGTTGAATTGGAGGAAATGATAAGTATAAGAATATTTTAGGTGTCTCTGATAAGTGTCACAATTCTTATATTTGAAAGCATGCAATAACTAGTAAATACTTGTATTATTCATTGGCTATATTAACACGTAATGCAAGTCAATAAATTAACAATTCAATGTATGTAAGTGTCACAATCCTTATATTTCCATAGATGTAACAACTAGTAAATTCTTCACTTCTTCTTTTGGCACAAGGATGTTGTAGATAACAATAAATTATATTCTTAAAACTTCAATATCAATTTTACATTCAATATATTCTAATTTCTTGACTTTGACTCATGATCATCTTTTTAATATATTATTGCACTCGTAAGTATTTATAGTTTTCTTGAATTCAAATTGTACCTCTAATGGTATGCACGCCACTTGAGAGAATTCAATAGGAATAGGAAAATGGGAAAAAAGGAAAATGGCTATGCCATATTTACCAATTTGCATACAAAGTATAAAATGATCATTATTTAAGAACAATATAAAAGAAAGAGAAAAACAAAGACATAAAAGACAAGAAAGTAGAAAACTTCAAAAATTATATAAAACAAAAGAAAAACAAATTTAGAAAAACACATCACATATAAAAGTTAACTTAAACCAATAATTAATAAATACATAAATACACTTAATCTCAATCAAAATTAAAGGTTACATAATATCTAAAATAATCTCTAATATATACACAATTAATATTAGGTGAACACCACCGTCTCAAATTTCTTTTTAAGGATAGTTCATTTATGTGTTAGTTTTTACATGTGAAAATATTATATTAATATACTCTACATAATAATGAGTATTAATTTGTTTACAATAACATTTTAATATTTTTAATAGATTGGTGTTACTAAATATATAACATCATAGAGCAATTCAGTCCTATAGGGCGAGAGTTACGAATAGTTAACAATAACCCAAATATGTTATACAAAAATGATATAAGAGCAACTAAATGGTAAAACACAACATTTAAGTTACAAGATTTGAATTCAAATTCATAATTAACATGAATAAAATTCGATTTAAGTTTTCCAAAGGATAAAGTTTGGTTTAAGTTTGCCAAAGAATAAAACTTAAGAAAAAATGTCCTAAAATTTTAACAAAGTATTTTTTTCCTATCATTTATATTTTCTAAAAAAAAAATATAAAAATATGTCAAAAGGACATATTGGAGATCCTCTCCTTCCACTAGATATGTGTATGTATAAACACATCTATAACATAATGAAAAATCATTTAAAAAACTTTACATACATAAAAATGGATGAGGTTCGAGTTCATGTTCAACAAAAATTACGTTTAATGAAGTTTGATTTTTTTAATAAAATTCACCATACACAACTCAGCACAAAACAACTGTCTCACTAAAAAGTTGTCATAAATCAACTGAAACCTTTAATTCCTTTTGTTTTAACGATGTTAGATTGATAAATAAGTACCACCATCAGGCCTGGACTCCAAATTAGACATGTCTATTAATTATTAAACAAACGAAAATGTTTACAATCTCTTACTATTATTTTGTGTGGATCTGTTATTTCATTGTGTTCTCATTCTGTATTATATTAGTGATTTTTAATAAGGAACTGTATCAGATTTTTGTCCCAAATCCTTCGCTAATCTTGGGCCATCTTAAATTTATTTAACTCCGTATTGGAATATACGGTAACTAACAAATTTATATGTTTATATTATCTATAAATAGATTGTAATATGCTACTAACAAGTATGTCATATTGAATACAAATTAACAATTGCATGTGTATAATGTAATGTGAATGCTGAATGGTATATGTTATTTGATTTAGTGGGATATTTATTACATTTGTAGTTGATGTTGATTAGGGGTGTGATTGATTTTGTAAGTGTAGGAATATAGATGAAACATTACATTTAAAGGTTCTATCTCTACATTTCAAATTTGTTACAAATTAGTACATACCTATACATTTGCAAATCTTATATCATGAGTGGTAGCATTTTACGGACTATTTTATTTGAACTAAACATGAATACAAATCTAATTCTATTTGTTATTCTCCTGCAAGTTGTTTAGCCTTGATGCTCATGTATATGTTTTTCACTCTTGCAAGTCTAATCTTTCCTTACCATTGATGTCAGCTTCATTTTTTAGTACTTTCATTTAAACTTGTTTTGTGGCTTGCTTGAATCATCGAATGTTAAAACTTGAATATGATCTCAAGTGAAGACTCTTCAACTCTTCGAAGGACAAACAATGCTGATGACGAAAGACAATATATAATGCATGAATTTTCCAACCATTCTTCCAAGTCGATTGTCAGTTTAGCACAATAGGGGTATTCTCAATTGACACAATCATCACCCAACCATTACATAGAGGGTCCTTTGGAATCCACGCAAACTCTCCCTGGGACAACTCAATTACAGAGAAAATATGTCAAGCTAATGTCTAGGGTTGATCAACCTAGGTTATGGTGAAGGCATGGAGACAACAAGATTGTTATCTGATTTTGTAGACTGCATATTTTGTTTCAATGTCATTGCTGACGTTGGATCTAGTACATGTCAGTGTGGAAGGGATGGTAACTATAGAGAAACCACTAACCGAGAGATTCCTAGAAATTTTTAATCGGGCCTCGAGACAAGAAATGTATGTATAGTGCTAGATCGGACATAACACAAGTTGAAGTTCCCTAGTGACCGATTACCCTATTCCCATTATGTACCCACATCAATTAGTGACCATATAATATGTGTGTATCCTTATTCATTTACTCTGGATACCCCGATTTGAATTTGCATAATGTCCTAGCTCCCATATCTCACATTTCTAGGTAAGCTGATTCAAGTAAATAATTTTGTTTAAAACATTTCTCAAGATAATATGAAGCTTCTAACATATACCCTTGAATATAAATATAGAAATTGATAGGGATACATATTTAGATTAGACATAAATGGCTACAAATTTGATGATCATGTATACTTTGACAACTAGAAAACCTGAATCCTTGTGATCAACATCTATCTAATTGTTCTACAGGAAAGCTGAGAAAATCTAGATGAATTATTGATTATGATTTTGCTGAATGTAAATTGCTAAATCCAAAATTCTATTACGAATCTTTAAAAATTTGGAGGCAAAGGAGCCTTTTCATAACTTTGACTATCCCATAATAAAAGTGAAGTAGTAGTTTCTTTCTCATATTAATGTTACTCATTCCCCATGGACATGCTTCTTCTTGTGGGTCGTGACATGTTCTTTTCATGTATTTACCCATTAATTACATTAGGTAAAATCGTATTCGAACGACAACTATCAAAAACTTAGCAACTTATCTGATTTAAGAACTGCAAAAGTGATTTATATATGTTTCGCACTCAACAAACCAAGGGAACTTGGAAAATTTGTATATATTGGTCTTAGAAGTGAAAAAGAACTACAATTCAAACTACAGAAGAAAAACAAACAAAATAGCTTCAATGTCATATCTCATTTATAATGGAATTCGAATACCAATTCCTAGGTGAGGCAGGATGTGGTATTTAGCTTTCAAGATTATCCATACACAGCTTATCATGTCAGTATGGCAAGAACTCAAACTTCATAATATTGTGAAACATAGATATTTCTAATAATGTTCAATTTTTTACTACAGATCATATTGATAAGTCATTTTCTATTGTGCGGTGATGCACTTTAACTACTATCCATTATCAAATATCATCCCAGATATAAACATGCCTATACATATTGGAAGATTTCTTCAAAATGAAATTTCCTTCCTAAATTATAACATATGCAATAAAGCCATCAACGAATTTTCCACCACTCCTCAGTATAAATATTAAAAATATTTTTTCTTTTCTCAAAACTTTTTTCTCGGAAATCTCTTAGTTCACTTCAGTATAACCAGTACAAAACCAAACAAGAGTAGCAATCTAAAACCGTGAAAATATAATTACACTCGAGACAATGAGACAACATTTTCCAAATTCTAAATGGATCCACACTATTCAATAGTGGTTACAATTTGTTATTAGTGAACTCTTAATTTTTGTACTTCAACATTGTATGCAAATATAGTTAAATGTAAGATTAGAATTAATAATTCAAGGCTTCAATATAAAAAATCAAATATCTTTGATGCACAAAAATAAAAGTTTGATGTAAACAACTATCCGTAAAAGATATAGTGGAGTTAAGCAAAGATTTATTGTCTCTTACCTCAGTCATTTTGGTATGGACAGAAACATTAATGATGCGTTGTGTGTGGCGGTGAAATAGCATAAGCGACAATTATCATCGACTCCATTCATGTTTGAGTGATCAACGATTCAAGTACATCTCCCAATTTCGTATATTGTGAATGCCATCTATAACGACATGATTCAATCTTAAGTAAAATGGTTCTCAATGAAATTACAAGTAATAATATTGGCTTCATGACCATATTTTCCACCTCATTTATCACTTTGACTTATCCATAAGAATGCATATTCTTATTGTAAGAAAGATTTCCAAATCCGTGGTAATCTTGGGATCCCTATCAGACCACAACAAATTTATTTTAGAGATCACGTATCTATTTAGAAGTTATCATTGGACAATTTGATTTTGATTTGTCTTACCGAGATAAAATTTTAGGAGCAAATAGCCCACTATCTAATAAGTACCTTAAGCAGCACTGGTGCTTTGCCCCTTTCTTATCATTACACAACTTTACATGTTTGTATGGCTAGAACTCAAAGCATAAGAGGGATAGGGTACAACAAACTCTAATTTTGTATTCTTCTTATCCTATGAAACCCCTTGGAGCTCAATTGAAACTCGGTCCCAATATGCATGGAGTCTTGACTGCAATTCAATCCATATTGAAGAATGACAACTAAGAGCTTGAAGTACTTTTGAATAATTGTTCCCAAACATTCACTTCTAGTTTCCCATCATTTCTAAAAAAATCAATAGACACAAATATCCAGATTTCTTACCATAGATCTTCACCCATGGATGAGAACCATTGGTCATTACATATAAATGTGGCAGGATCACTTGGTACTTAATAAGAATTTTTCAATTCATATTTCTCCCTTAACATTCTTTCAAGATTTAGAAAGAAGTATGAGAGTACACTATGTTTTTGGAGATACTACTTGATGAAAAAAATTCCTAGATATCTCGTAATTAAATACGTTCTAATTAAAAATGGTTTCTAAATAAAATCAAGTGATTAAATTGGAATTCCTTCCTTCGTTTTTCATTTAACAATGAATTCATAATGCTTCATAATATTTTGAAACATAGATATTTCTAAAAATGTTCAAATTTTTACTGCAGATCAGATTGATAAGTCATCCCGGATATAAGCATGCCTATACATATTCAAAGATTCTTTAAAATGAAATTTCCTTCCTAAACTATAAAATATGCAATAAATCCATCAACTACTTTTCCACCACTCGTCAAGTATAAATATTAAAAACATTTTTCTTTTGCTCAAAAAAATTTCTTGGAAAACTCTTAGTTCACTCCAAAATATCCAATACAAAACCAAACAAGACTAGGCAATCTAAGACGATGAAAAGATAATTCCACTCGAGAGTCGAGACAATGAGACTGCATTTTCAAAATTCTAAATGGATCCACACGATTGAATAATGGTTTCAATTTCTTATTAGTGAGCTCTTAATTTTTGGTACTTCAACGTTCATACGCAAATATAGTTAAATGTAAGCTTAGAATTAATAATTCAAGGCTTCAATATAAAAACTCAAATAGCTTTGATGCAAAACAAAATAAAAGTATTATTTAAACAACTATCCGTACGAAGATATAGTGGAGTTAAGCAAAGATTTATTGTCTCTTACCTCAGTCATTTTTGTATGGATAGAAACATTAATGATGCAACCTTGTGTGGGAGGTGAAATTGCATAAGTGGAAAGCTGTCATCGACCCCATTCATGTTTGAGTGATCAACGATTCAACACATCTCCCAATTCGTATGTTGTGAATGTCATCTATAACGACATGATTTAATCTTAAGTGAAACAATTCTCGTGTAAATTACAATAATAATATTGGCTTCATCACCATATTTTCCACCTCATGTCTCACTAAGCCAAACACATAGTCATAAATTAGTCAGAGCCCTTTGAATTCTGATTTATATTATACACTTCAGCTTTGCATTTTCGAAAGAAAATTTGTACAAATTAAATAAAAGTTTCAAAACAAATTCAGCTATAATTTCTACAGATATTGCAAACAAGTTTGGAGTGGGTCTTTTGGCATGATAAATCTACAGTATTTAGGAATCATTCTATGCATGATTGGTATATAAGAGCAAGAATTTGTTTGAAACTTTTAAGTTATATCTAAAAGGCTTGTGGCAGATGCTAATTTTGCACAATTTGGAGTTGCCTTTGGGTTGTGTAATGCACTCGTATTGAGCAATCTTAGTTGTTCTTTATTTTGCTTTTAAAACATTTGCACTCATGTAAGGGAACATCAAGAAATCAAAAGTATTTAAGTTACATTTCATACTTTCTATTTATGTCAAGAAATCAACAACATCCATCTCAAAAACAGAAATTGTTTGCATCTGTTTGGGTTCACTAATACTATTGTGCATAATTATAGATTAACCACAGCTATCCTTGATCTGAGCAACGAATAAAACACAAACTTAAAGTCAAGTACGGTTAACATTCCTATCAAAGGCGCGAAAGAGCTCGAGCAGATTTTCATATTTATTACAGACAAGAATGATTTTGTCCATAATAGGGACTATGATGCTGAAGAGATCCACGAATTCAATGAGGATGTCATTGTTCATGTCCACAAAATTGACAACGTTATATTGTTGTTGGTGGTCCAAAGTGGATGACTGCGATACCATTGTGCATCAACAATCAAATGCATCAAAGTTATTCACGTTTCTTAATCCCTTCATTTTTTTAAATGTCTTTTTTAAATTATGGCGGTGTATTTTTTTATTGTTACAGCTGTTTATGTAGACACCTATTTATTAGTTGTTAAATATCTTGATCTTAGCATGTCTATGTACTTATATGTACTTGTTTTTAATGGTCTAAATTAAACATTACAAGTTTTGTGTTCCCTTATCCATTTCTTAAATACCTTCAATTAGTTTGGCTACATCCCTTTGTTATGACTTGAGACTATTTTTAATGTTTTAATGCTCATATGCCCTGTCAAATGTGTTCAAATGATCTTAGAAGATGTTGTGGTGGTCCCTTTTGGCTTTAGATCCTAGGTTCCTTTTTCCTTCCTTCTCATTTTCTAACATTGTATTTTATTACAATTCAATTTGCCTATATATACATAAGAATTGTCTCTTTTTCATCAATTTATTTTCCAATCAAGAGAGGATTCATGCAATCATAGAGAAATTATCAAGTAACTACAAGCATTCAGAAGAAGATCAAACATTCATTATATAATTAATTGAAGCACATTAGATTGATTTTTAGACACATCACACTAGACACACAAATATGCATGTTAATGGAGCCACTCCAATTGTAACTACCCAAAAAAACACACACACGGACAACACAGTAAAAGACAGGATAATTTATTTTTTTGACTTGCTTTGACACATAACACGACACAACATGTCGTCACAAGGTTACAACCAACACTAGGAACCACTTGTTACGGGGAGGACCACAAGGTCAGCACGGAAACGTTCACACCCAAAAGGATAATACACCTTTCTTTCTTTTTACAAGACAACATAGAAGTCCAACAAAGAACACTCTAACAAATAGGGCAAGCCACAGTAAGAATGATTGAAGGTTACTTATTTTGATATAACACCCTTTAACTCATGACTTATGTTTTCAGAAAGATTCAATATATGATTCGCACAAATTCATCTTACCAACTGAGTTAATTTCTTATACACTGTAGAGAAGTTCACTAAAAGTCTTCACTTTACGACAATTAGTTGTTTAGTTCCATTATTTAATAAGGGACTAATTTAATTCCACAAGGCTATCTGTCCATACTTACATTACTAAAAATTGCTCATTACCTTGCTACAACAAGAATTCGTGTTCAACAAAATCAAGATGAACTTACAAAGTATCCTGGGAAAGAGTTAAGGAGATAAGGTCGAGTTAAATTCCTCTTTAAGACGTCATTAGCTATTACCAAGGTTTAATTGGAGCTTGGGGTTTTATACGTAATTATTAACGCTTTTACTTAGGCTTCACCGAAAGAGCTTATCAAAAGGAACTACTTACTTTCAAATAGGCTGAGAGATAAATTGAGTGGTTTCTAAATTTTCTTCTCTTACTTGTTAAATCTTATTAGAAGCTAACCATTGTTTTCCTTTAAGCTTGTTTTAAGCGTTCACAAAAAAAGAGTAGTGTTCACTAGTTTAGCTAGGGATATCAAGTTATATACTGTTACTTAACAAGGGATAGTTTCATCTTTGATCACTTATGGAATTACATGCTCTCAAGTTGGTCACCTCTACACCAATTTATTTGCAATATAACTTTTAGTTTAACTTCTTTAAGTATTGAACAAACCATTTTATTTTACCTATATCTCACAATTACTAAGTCATAGCAAGGTTTAACTCAAAATTTATTCTCAAGGCAAAGTTGTAGCAACACTCATTTACAAGAAAAAACAAGATTACATCAATTCTTAAAATACTGATACTCCAACAAAGTCACTCAACAACAATAACCAAATTTTCTTATAATTTCAAAGATGGTCAAACAATACAAGGTTTCCAAAGTTCAAATGACAAAGTCCACAATACTTTATACTAAGACATTAATCCTCTTTTAAACTTTCCATTGGACGTTAACAATAGTTGAACAACATAAAGAGGTTTCGAGCAAAGGAACTTCTCAAGCGAGGTTGCTTGACTAAAGTCTACAAATCTATCCCTCATCTACACACAAAATCCATCTGCAACAAATTTTCTACAAGAGTCAGTTCACGAGAACTGAGCAAGATAAGGCTACACAAAACCACCATAACTATTATCTAACAATACCACGAAAAGGAAGCACTTTATTACAAGAATTGGTTCAAACCTCTAAACACTATCAACACATCAAGTTATAATAAAGTCTTCATCATGCCAATCAAAGAAGGAGAAGACCTTGTACTTCAGTTAGGAGTAAAAGCAACGAAAGTATAGCAATCGTAAGAGAATGGCCCTTGGCCCTATAAGGAGAAAATAAATAATCTAGCAAAAATAGAATTCCCATCAAGTAAGTAATTAAACCATAATTACAAGATTAAGATTTGATATATACACCAACCATCTAGAAATTTATCAAAGGTACCAAACGCATAGACTAAATTAATATATTTCTAAAAGAACAAGAGTTGATCGGCCCAAGAAAGGGGAAACCACGGGTTTCAAAAATTAACACAAAAAGCCATGTATAATCGAGTTTCAAACCGGAAATCAAATAAAGTATACACACAACATAAGTTTCAAGGCTAAAGCAAATTTTATTAGTTTTGACCCTTAACTACAAATATTTTCCAATCATCCAAGAAGGGTCAAAGTCTTATAGGCTAGTAGCAAACACGCGAGAGAAGAAGGGGGTTCCGTCAAACAAGAGTGTACAATAATGTCATCAACAAATTTTTTATAACACTAAAGATTTGCAAACCTCCACTACAATACTAATGTTTGGTTAATTTAAAATAAATTACCCATATCCCAAAACAACCATATTTTACGGCAACCCTTGGTAACACAGTCAACCATCGCACAAATAGATACAAACATAATTTCTAAGTGACATTATCAAACAAAACCTTCCGCTATGAATCCATAAGATTATCAAATGAAAGCTGAGTTTTTCCTGAAGATTAATCACATTTAAGGAAATTTCCATCACAAAATATTAAGGTAATTATGTGCATAAAAACCGACCAATATTAATTAATAGCGTTAACATTACAAAGGAGAAAAAAATAATGCAAGTTAGGAAAAATAGAAGAGCGCCATCAGCAATAATTCTGAGAGGGGATTAGACCAACTATTCTAGTGTCAACGAGGTACTGGATTCACACAATGAAACCTCCAACTTAGTTGATCCGAAAAGCTAGTTATGGTTCAAGTTGATAGGGATGGTCAAGGTACTTCTTGAGGATGGCCTTAAAAGCCTAGAAACAAGATGAAATATAGTATAAGAGTCTAAACACGCGAGACGGCAAAACACATTGCACACGGTTTAATACCAAAACTCTAAGCTGGCTAGCCCACGCATTGCTCACACAATCCTACAACCTTTCTTTCTCGATGCCAAAAGTTTATCAAAGGGACTTGCGAAGGGGCTAACAAAAGACGTCAAAAGAAAACTTGGGTGTTAGGGAGGAGCTTCATAGTTATCGTAACTTACTTCCATAATATCGAAAATACTAGTTGATCAACATAATAACTTGCAACTCAATCGCAGAGAAGAATTAATACATAAACAAACAGACGAAGGTCTATCATTCGAGTAAGAGAAACATAACACCCAGAGGAGAAAGCACACGCGTCCTTTCGACCAACATACTGACAACGATAAAAGCAAAAACAAGAAGAGACAAGCAGAAAGGGGAAATCTCCCATCATGACATCCAACTGACAACTCAATGCAAGGAAAAAGCGGTTCGATTTCGCAATAATTGTAAATATAATAGTAGTAGAAAGGTGTAGAGATATCTTGCCTGTTTCTCCAGCCTTCAACAGTCGCATGCATTCTCGCGACGGTCAAAGATAAGAACCGTAGGTACTGGAATCCGGGTGCACCAGTTCTAAGTGGTCCACATTCACGATCCGTGAGACCATGCAATTGAAGAGGATTTTTGTCAAACAGTTCACGAGCATTGTTGTATTCGAAGTGACTCCATGCACTTGTGCTCAACTACTACTTTCCTTGAGCTTTTACTTCTTGTGGGATTCGACAACCAACTCACATACCCTATGCGTGCTACCACAAACACAAGTGATCTACACAAGGCTGGAGGAGATATTTTCAGAGAAGAACCTGTCGCAGTGCCGAATTTGCATTTTGTTGTTGGTTCTTGCTGCACTAATGGACAAGCATCCATAAGCGCATCCCGTAAGAGACGCACAATTTCAATGTCAGGAAATTTTGACTCTTTGTGGCATTGTTTCACAGTTTCAATCACTTCATCAATATCAGTATTTTCAGTAATCAGAGTCATTAACACAACTTTCACTTCCTTCAACTTCACATCAAAGATTTTCTTTTCATTGTATTCAACAAGAGCTCCAAGCCCCTCCTTAATGAAATGCTCTGCAAAAGCCTCAGTAGTACGCTTCTGCACTGGAAACAACTCGAGGAGATTGTCTTCCATCTTCCCTCGCTTCAGCAGTCCTATGAGATCATCAAGGCTGTTATCAACCAAGTACTCCTTGAAAAAGTCTGTGATGAATAAAAGCACGATGCCCTTGGCCACAAGATTGTCTTTAAGCAGAGGTTGAAAAACCGTTTCTGGTGGAAGCCCAGACAGTTTCTGAGAGAAAGTGAGTGCGGTGAAAATAGCAAGCTTCTTTCTTTCATTTTCCTCAAAAGCTCAAGGGACTGTAAATACTTTCGCATAACATTTTCAAGATTCTTGATTAGAAAAGGTCTCCTGCGTAATATCTTCTGAATATAAGAACAGACGGCAAGATACTCTGCCTTGCAGGTTCACAATTCAAAACAGCAAAGGTATGCCGGTCACATTCTTCAGGCTTTATAGTACCAGGCTGTGTGTGACCTCCAGTAAAGACCACCTCAAAAAAGGTGTCACCGTATCTTGAGAAGTCGAGTTCTGCAGATTCAAAGCTCTTGGCAACAAGTTCCAGGTCACCCTCATGATCGACGTAAATCCCCACCACTGCATCCGCAAATGCTGCAGGGTCCAAAGGAGCTGCAATATTCCGTTTGCGGGTCTTAATCCGCGCACCTCCAAGAGTGGGCTTCTCCTTCGAGCTCAAAAACTACGACTGGGAAGGATCAAAAACCTTAAACAATCGGAAGCCAAGAGGAGCAGCGAGAAACCTTGAAACCCAAACAGAAATAATCCAATGGAATGAAAGCAAAGATCCTTCCAATATATTCTCGCTTCCACACAAAAATGCCGTGCCCCCTCGATGGCCTCACACTCCACCTATACGCAGTCCAACAAAAGGAGATCTCACGCGGTCAGAGGAGGATATGCAGCGATCAACCAGAACAAGGAAGATTTGCAAATCAGGGTTAATAAATGAAGTGCAGCCACCAGCAAGAAGACTCCAACACGCCTAGACTTTAATAACTCCACCCTCCACGCAGTCAGTCAGCAAAAATGAGGCCCCTAACAACAATAAAAAAAATAATTCCCTCCAGCCCACGCCAAGCAGGAGATAAAGCTGACCGAGACAAGGTAGGTTGGGGACAAAAAAAATTCCATATTTAAAATTAGTAATTTAAAACAATTCTAAGATTGCGGGATCGGTCGACCCAGGAGGAGAACGGGGTTGAGTATTTAAATGAAATATTTACGCGAATGCCACTCCCAAACCGTGGCGCCACCACAAAACATACTCTTCCTCATTTGCGCAACGAGGCTCGATCAGCGGGAGCGACAAACAAATCAAAAGGATAGTTTAACGATAACAGAGGATGATATCGATAACAATCGATATAAAGAAAGTAATAATAAAATACAATCGTTGATCGATAATACAATCATAATGTCATTATTATTATTATTATTATCATTATTATCATTTTACAGCTTGTAAAATAATTATCAATTATAGTCATAATGGTCAGCAATCGAGGTCGACGAAGGCACAATGACACTCCATGCTTAGCACTCGATCGCCGCAGGGTGAATAGGTGTAACGTAGAACAGGGCATTACACCAATCATTGATGTTTATGCTTTTTCAGTATTTTATTGCCTCTAGCCTTGACAATCAAATAGGGCCTAAATGCTTAAAACAACAACCAACCTACAACATATATCCCAATAAAATATTTTTTCTCTATCAATTTTAGATATTGTTATGTTTAATTAGGGAACATGAGGATTTTTCTCATTTTTGTAGGTAGTTGTCAAGCAAAAACACTTAAATCTACGTTATGTTTTTGTAAATCAGATTTAAGAAAACATAATTTTCAAAGAGTTAAGACCTATCTATATCTTTATCCAAATCATTGAGATTCTCCAAACATATTTAACAGAGATTAAAATTACCTAGGTAAAGTTTCTTTGTTTCCCCAAATATTCTAGTTTAGCTCTATCTTCCATCTAGATGCCCATTACTATTGTCATTTCTTGACAACTATCACCAAATATTATGACTTTTCAATATACAACTTTCATCATCATCTCTTAATTATTTATGATTTACTATTTTACGAGATATTGAACCATGTGTAAATGTCATAGGTAATATCAAAGAGATATATAATTTCATCTCTTAGGGTAAATATGAAGTTATTTATTTTTAGGGTTAAATTCATTCCATGGTCTTAAATTCAAAAGCGCTAGATTCATTATCTCGATATCTCATAGATATTAGTGTGGTTATATGGATCGTATTATTTCATGTTTTCATTTTATGCCACTTCATAATCAATGTAAATAACCATAAGACATACACCCACATACATGCATATATGAAAAATCAATGAAAGCTTAACATAAAGACATAATAAATAATTAGAGCTCGCACATAGCGTGAATACCTTGTTATATTAAAAGCTCCAACATAAATTCTCTAGTATTATTGTTATCCACCATGATACTACAAATTTTTTTCTCGTACCCTCTTTCAAAGATAAGAAGAGGCTAGGATTAAATTGTAAAGAGTCTAATTAACTCATAAAATTAGTATCTTTTAATGCCATTAATAGAAAAAGTCAATAAATTTAATAACTTGATCAATACTCTTCTCTATAAATAACATGTGGATAAGTGTGCTCTAGTTAGTGCATTAATCATATACAATAGTGTATGGCTATTTAAATACACCGACATCCCCCATTAAGATGTACTTCATTAAACCGATGGATATATGAATCATGAAACTATCCTCCTTGACAACACCTTTCTTTGCTTCCAAAAGTTTTTGAGTTGAAAATTTTTTGCTTCAAGCAATGGCTTTGTAAAGATGTTTGGAACCCAATAATTTATTTGTTAAAACATAAGATCAATTACCATTTCACTTTTCATTTTTTATTTTTCAAATATAATACATATGTATCTCAATGTGCTTTTCATGTTGGTTCTCTGCTAGATTTCAAGAGATGTGGATAGCACTCGATTAACACACCAAAACATTATGGATTGGGTCTACAGAAATCTAAATCAATACACATGTCGAATTCACACTAACTCATAACCAATAGTGAAAATTTCAATATACTCATCCTTCATAGTAGAAAAATCAATAATATTTGTTTTTACAAGATCAAGTCACGAGAATTCCCCCAAAGTAATAGATATATCACACGGTTTAGTTATGATATTATAGATCTCCTTCGCAATCACAATATGAATAGCCTAAAAGTGATCTTATAGATCTTATAGATCTTATAGAAGAGTTTTTTTCAATGTTCCCTAAAAGTGTTTGGGAAAAACCTAATGGTGGAAACATGTTCCTAACTCTTTACATGGTGGTGGTGTTACGCAAAGCATGAAGATGGTCTAGTCTTGGGTCGAAGTGAGGTGGTCAGGCGGTGGTGGCGGGAACAGGATCCAAAGCAACGATGTTGGTGGCGTGGGTACTTTTCCCGATGTGAATGGATTCTCTTCCTACCCTACCCCTTCTCGCCGAGGGATCTAAGGGTTTTGAATAGGTTCTTGATGGCCACGAATATTATTAGCTTGGCATATAGTGATGCAGATTTACGGACCCCGGCCTCCTTCTTTCAATGGCGTCTAGAAACCTTGTGTTGCCATTGATGGTGGTGGTTTGGGTGAGAGAGGTTTCAAGTTTGTTGTGGGTACCCCTTCCTATCCTCTCTGCATCGTAACTTTTATGGCAGCGGGCATGGAGAGATCGACATTAGGGGGAAGAGAGGCTTCAAGAGAGATAGATCCTTCGTGGATGCAGCCAAATCTATGGATCGAAGGCCGGCTCAGCCCATGCTATATACTAAGATGACCCCTTCCATCTCCTTTGATGAAGAGGTCATTCAAGATGAGGATTTTTTCTGTGGTGTGGTCTTATTTGCAGGATTGTTAATTTTTGTCCGCGACTTCCACCTTTGCACTAGTGGGTTTTTTGAGCTTGATGGCGACCACTTCTACATGGCTTTGTTAACATTTATCCATTGGCTCGTTGTATTTTCTTCTCTGTATTTGACAACCATTCTAATAGGGAGGAAATTTTAGGAAGAATTTGGGATTTTTTAGTCTCATCTTTTACTTCTAAAACCTTGGTTCCCTTTATTCAACCCATTAATTGAAACTTTTAATATTAGATCATCTGGATTAGACTCCTTATTTTCCTCTTCAATTCTAGGGAAGGATAGGTTTAGAGCTACCTGGTAATGCCTTAGGATAATTTCTTGGTATTGAATCCCAAATCTGAATCATTTGACCGCACCACATATGACCGTATTTGGGTGGATATGGACACGAAAATTGATTTCCCACCCAAAATAGAGCTTAAAGTCAATAATAAAACCTTGACACAAATTCATGGATTATCATCAGTTTCCTCTCTCACATTGCGAGACCATGTTTTACTCTTGGTCACTTGTCCTCGCTTGTCACATTGTTAGAATGAATGTTAAAGATCGAGTCTCTTGGTGTAAAGATTTTAATCTAAAGCATTTAGTTGTTAAAGGTTGTTTTGTTAATGATTCGAGAAAATGGATCCAATGTGCATGAAGATACTTCCAAGAGTCATGAAGAGTGAAATGGAGAAGAAATTCCCTTTTCCTCTAGCCCAGTTAAGAAACTGAAGCACTTGTATGAGAAAGGGGAGGTTTGTTTTCTGAACCCCTAGGTCCTCAAAGATTTAAAGACTAAAAAAAAATTCCATTGAATTTCTTCTACCAATTCATCCAGATGAAAATGTAGAAACAAATAAGGGTGAAGGATGGATGGTTGTGAACAAGAAAAAGAAAGGAAAAAAATTTATGTTCCTCTAAGGATGCACCTTTGATCTAATGGGGGCCGAACTATGGATGAGAGTTTACGGCTATTGGGTGTGGTCAACTGGTTTTGACCTCCCTATGGCCTTCTTTTTCTCTGGTAGTTCCTTTTCTCACTTCTCATCTTGGGTTCATTTGTTCCTTGTATGGTCTTGTTGACCACTTTACTTTGTCTCGATTTTGAGCCTTCATTTTTATCTTTCGATGTGTATAGGTTTTTGTGATCCTTGAAAATCATACATTTACCTAATCTAAAAAAGTAGCCTAAAACTATTATTTTCCCATAACATGGAGCAAGAATTTTTATTATTTTCCCAAAGTTGTAGCCATAAAATGAGTATTTTTTTCATAACTTGTACATAATATCATAATTATTATATTAAATTATGAATATATTTTATAATCGGGAAAATTTTAGTGGCGAATATTCATAATTTAGCAAAACATAGGAATTCTATAATTTGAGTTTGGCAATTTTTATGGCCATGGTAGTGTCATGGTTTCGCCCAAAAATTCCATAAATAATCATCTGTCCCATGTGAATAGCCAATGAATCTCCAATCCCAATGTATATTTTTTTATGAATCTCCTTGTTCAATCGATGAGCCGATATTTTAAAACATTCTTGACTCCTCAAGAAATCTATGGAACCTTATTGGTGCTTTGGGATCATTCACCAACATGTATGGGAGTTTTTTTAGGAATTTGATTAAATTCACCATATATATATATATGAATTCTATAATTTGATTTTGCCAATTTTTTAAAAACCATGGCAAGTGCCATGGTTTCACCCAAAAATTCCACAAACAATAATCTGTCCCATGTGAATAGCCAATGAATCTCCAATCCCAATGTATATTTTTATGAATCTCCTTGTTTCAATCGACGAGCTGATATTTTAAAACATTCTTGACTCCTCAATAAATCTATGGAACCTTATTGGTGCTTTGGGATCATTCACCAACATGTATGGGAGTTTTTTTAGGAATTTGATTAAATTCACCATATATATATATATATATATAGAGAGAGAGAGAGAGAGAGAGAGAGAGAATGTAGATTGTAAATGTAGAATCACTAAGAATTGATCAAACTTCAAAGGAATTTGTAATTTTTCCTAATTTTCTAATTTGTGAAGTAGTAGAAAAGGATTTAGCGAATCATCATATTGCTATTTGTTTACAAATATCAAATTGATCATGGTCTTGTTGACTACTTTGCATTACGAGTTTACATCCTAAAGTCACTTATTGTAGGTAATTCTATTTGAAACCTATTTTCTTTCATGTTGCATTGATTTCTCTATTTTCATAATTTATTTATGTTATTTTTGAATTTCAGAGTATTGTGAATGTCATGACACTGCAATGCCTTGCTCGATTTTCATCCCATAGCTTTACCAACTCAAAAATTGTCCTTACAAGATTTAGGAAAATGAAAACTAAGAAGGGAATTTTAAGAAAAAATCTAGTCCAACCCCTCCTCGGTAGTAGTAGTGGCATTCAAAAAATAACATCTTATTTTTAGAAACCATCTAAGGAAACCCATTCGTCTCAAGCAAGACCAACACAATAAAGGGATGATGATTGCATTCAAAATGAAACTTAAAATGAGTTAATTTTTTATTTGATGACTGGTGTTGTCATTGGATTTACGATAATAAAATTTCTCCCCTTGAAGACATTCCATTGAATGAAATTGAGTTTGACATTACATCACCTACATGATTTAATGTTAGAGGTGAAACTTCTTGCAGTCAACAAAATTTAAATTCCACCATAGAAAATACTCAAAGGACACTTAGTTCTTGAATAAATAGAAATGAATGAAAATGGGACTTGGGAAGGAATTTCATGTTAGAGCGGGTTTCTATGTATCCATTGATTGAACTCTGTTAAAAATGAGAATAAAGTTAAACCTCTCAAAGAATGCAAATGTACAATCTATAGATAGAAATTAGGGAGGAAAAAGACAATGAAACTTAAGTTGGATACTATTGAGAAGCATGTAAGAAATATATATGAAAATAAAATTGTAGATGGTGTTGAGAAGAATGTCTCAGGATGGAAAATCTGCGGATGATTGCTCAGATGACCGCGTTAGGCATGTTTCAAGCTTGGAAAAAAGTCAAGATCAGTATTGATCAAGCGGCCAAGAAGTAGTCCTGGATACTTCTACTGCTCTTTTTGTTAATATTACTGTTTCTTGGCTGTCGTCTTGCTGTTTTTTTGCCGTTGTTTTGTTGTTAAGTCTTGTCTGTGTAGCTGTTTCGGGCTACGTTGATTTTGTTGTAACTCTTGAACTGTGCTACAGCTACTCTGCTCCTCTCTCTTATTCCGGCTTATAGGCCTTATTTTGTATTCAAGGGTATAGTCCCTTTCAAAAAACTATTTGCCAATATTAAAAAAACTGCAAGAATACTTGTAGCGAATGGATGGAAAATTACCTCTCAATTCAACAAGGTCATTTGAAACAATATTGTAGGTAAAATAGTTTAGCTAGCTACTTGTTTTCGCGCATTTCGAAAATAGGTCGTCCTATAATATATTTTCTGAACAAAAGAAGATGTTGCCTTTTTTTAGTATCCCACACTTTCCTCATTATAACTAGTCCGAAAATAGTTGTTGGGATTGGGAAAATTTATATCTATGGTTGAGAAAGAATACTTGAAAGAGAAATTGAAGTCTTCACATTATATATCTTTGTCTATTGATGAGGTTACATGAGTACATAATCGCTTGGGTCTATACGCATGTTTATAGTGTTGAGAATCATGTGAGTCAACCTCATTTACTTAGCATTCACAAGATTAGAGAGAACTCAAATGTTGAAAACCTTTGTGAATTGGTGATAAAAAGTTATAAGGAGATAGGGGCATGGATGATGCTACATTGCATCAAATATGGTATGTGTCGGGAAGATGAGGCATTTATAATGTAAGGTCATCGAAATGGCATGTGTGCAAGACTCAAAAAAATATCATTTCCTGTTTATGATTTTCATTCATTGAATGACTCATAGAATGAATCTAACATACAAAATAGTTGGAAAATTTAAACCTGAAGAAAAAGATGAAGAACCTTTTCGAGAGGTGCATGTTTATTTTGTCATAGTGCTAAAAGATTCATAGAATTCCAAATATTATTAGGACTACAAAAGGGGAATAAACTATTAAAATATGTTTACACCGGGAGGATCTAATTGTACCAACCTATTCATATGGTCTACGAAAAGTATCAATCCTTATTAGGAATAATTTGACATCATCGCATGTAAGTAGAAAAGGCCCAAGATATGATACATAGTGTGATTGATATAAACTCATTTTTATGTTGTGTGGTCTTCTTCCTATGTTGGGGGTCAAGAAAGTGGACAAAAACCTAAAAATAGTCGAAACATGTACACATTTTTCCAAATCGTGTTCACGTTATATTTTTATTGGTTTGGAATTTGCCGAGCCTAAAACGTGTACACATTTTGCATAGTATGGTAAATATAGGTGTATTTAGGGGTCTTATACTTACGAAAATAAATATTTAAGTATAAGAAATAATAAATGTATAAATAAATAATAAAATAAAATCAATCTTATACTTTAAATTTATTTTAGTAAATACAAGATGTTAGGGTCACTCTCGCTTTGATCGAAGTGGTCACATAGCTCCAAAAATTATAATCTAGAAGATAGTTTTTCAAAATCTAATTTAGTTAGTACTTACTCCTTTTTAGGATTTGAGCGAAGGACCTAAAAATTTTAGGGCATATATTTTGTAGTAGGTCTTTGTTTTTGGAAATTATATAGTCGTTTTGTAGGTTTTTTGACATTTTAAATTAGATTTTTGCCCTACCAATGCTTGAATTGGTACTAGTTTTTAAATTTGGTCCATAATTCACTTTAGTGACCATGAATCAACTCTATGATGGTTGTCTACTTCTTACTAAAATGAGATCCTTACTTTGTAGATAGAGGATTGCTCCTGAATGAGATTCTTGTCCTATGGAAAAAATGAGGTGATTGTAATGTGCCTCCTCCTTAAGGTTTGATCACACTACTAGGTGTTGAATGAGTTTTTATGAATAGTACCAAGTGAATTACATCAAGTGAACTCAGATGATTTCTCATTCTTAGAAACATGGTGCTCCATATAAAGATCATCCCTTCACCTTTACTTGGCTCTAAAATCATCCTTTCATGGAATCAAATTCAAGATTCTCATACGTTTCTTTTCTCATGTTCATTGTATGGAGATAAATGATGCCTTAATACTTCACACATGATGGTCCTAGATACCTCGGTGGCATGACTAGCTCATTTTAGCTTGTTCTTTGGAGAGATTTGGGTATAATGATAGAGTCAAGATATGATTATCATCAAGGGTTAGGGTTTAGGGTTTAGGGTTTAGGGATTAGGGTTGAGGGTTGAGGGTTGAGGGTTTATGGTTTAGAGTTTAGGGCTAAGTTTTTACTATTTTGGGCTTAGGGTTTATGGTTTAGGTTTTAGGGTTTAGGATTTAGGGTTTAGTGCTCAAGGTTTAAGGTTTAAGGTTTAGGGTTGAGGGTTGAGAGTTGAGGGTGTAGGGTTTATGGTTTAGGGTTAAAGGATTTCGATTTGCGATTTAATGGAAAAGATTCATATTTTAGGGCATAGGGTTTAGGGTTTAGGGTTTTAGGCTCAAGGTGTAGGGTTTAGGGTTTAGAGCTCAAGTTTTAGGCTCACTCGTTCACTCACTACAATGTTATGTGTCTTAGCCATTCTTATTAGTATTGTCGAGAGAGTATTCAACTAACAAGGGTTCATCTCGCTTAGTAGGCAAAACATTCAAAGGGAGTCATCACAATTTGATGCCTTTCATGTGCTGATATTTTGAAGGGGGAAATTCAGATATCCAAGAAATGTTACGTAATACATCTATCTTCTTTTACCATCGCATGGGAACAATTTCACTCATTGTAATTTTTTTATCTTACCCATTCTTATTAGTATTGATAAATAGTATTCAACTAAAAGGATTCATCTACTTCGTAGGTAGAACATTCAAAGAGAGTAATCAAAATTCGATGTCTTTCATCTATTGATATTTTGAAGGAGGGAAATGCCAGATATCAAAGAGTGATTTAGTTCAAAGAAATTTTTGATGCTCTTTTGAATAATTCTTTCGATTCTAAGTTGTCGAAAAAAAGGTTTCATTTGAAGAAAAAAGATTGATATGTCTCTTACTTGTGTAAGCTAGTAATTTGAGAGGATTTATGAGGTTGAAGTTTATTTTCAGAGATGCATTAATTCAATGTTTAAAAATGTTTCTCCATATTCAACGCCATTATGATTTAGACACTCAATGATTCTGAATTTTCAATCCTACCCCACAGACCCCAATAGTCCTCGATCCTAAGATATAACACCGTTACTTGGCTTCCATTTATACTAATTGAGATATTTGTAAATTCATGTAATGACCTCTAAATCAGTATAAATTTCAAGTTGTTTAGAAGTCACATCACACCCTTCACTAGGCTTGATGACCTCCCTATCTATTTGAATGCACTTTTGAAATCATCCATGGGTTTATCATAGAAGGAATTATCAATGAATGGAAGGTCAATAAGTCATAGGAAAGTTGAATCCCATTCAAAAATAAACAAGAAAGATTTACTAGGTGATTGATAACCCCTTTGTGTTCCTAGGCATTCCTAGTTCTTTATGCTTATTTTGAACAATTCAGGAAAATTTGTTAAATTTTCTATCCATTCTAGTAGAAAAAGAGATTTCTCTTTTTCTAGAGGATTTAGGGTTTATGGTTTAAGGTTTAGGGATTCAATAGTTAGGGTTTAGGTTTTAGGTCTCACTATTCTTGGTTTGGGTTTTAGGGTTTAGGGCTTAGGGCTTAGGGTTTAGGTTTTAGGGGTTAGAGTTGAGGGTTTAGGGCTAAGCGTTTAGGGTTTAGGATTTAACATTTATGGTTTATATTTTTGGCTCAGAGTTTGGGGTTTAGGGTTTAGGGTTAAGGGATAATGGTTTAGGGTTTAAGGTTTTAGACTTAGGGTGTAGGGTTAAGGGTTCCAGTGTTCAAGGTTTAGGGTTAATGGTTTAGGATTTAAGGTTTAGGTTTAGGGTTTTGGGTGTTAGATTTAGGGTTTAGGGTTAAGGCTTTACATTTTAGGGTTTATGGTTATGGTTTAGGGATCGAGGTTTTAGGGTTTAGGGTTTAAAGATCAAGATTTATGGTTAAGGATTTAGTGTTTAGGGTTTAGGTTTTAGGGTTAAGGGTTTAGGATTTAGTTTTTAGGGCTAAAGGTTTAGGGTTATTGTTTAGTGCTCATGGTTTAGGGTTTAGGGTTTAAAGATCAAGAATCAGGGTGTGGGGTTTAAGGATTAGCGTTTAGGGTTTAGATTTCATGGTTCAGGCTTTATGGCTCATGGTTTTGGGTTCAAAGTTATGGGTTTAGGGTCTAGAGATTGGGTCTTTGGATTTAGGGTTTAGGGTTTAGGGCTCAAGGATTTAGATTTAGGGTTTATGATTTAGTGTTCGGTGCTCGGGGTTTAAGGTTTGGGGTTTAATGTTTGGGGTTTAACATTTAGGGTTTAGTGTTTACGGTTAAGGGTTAAGGTTTTAGGGTTCAGGATTTAGTGTTTAGGGTTTAAGTTTTTTTTTGTTTTAGGGTTTAGTGTTTAGGGATCTCGATTAAGGGTTTAAGGTGTAGGGTTTAAGGTGTAGGGTTTAAGGTTTAGGGTTTATGGTTTAGAGCTTAGATTTTAGGGTTTAGGATTCAATATTTAGGGTTTATGGTTCATGTTTAAGGGTTTATGATTTAGTTAATAGGGTTTAGGATATAGAGTATAGGGCTTAGGTTTTAGAGTCGGGGTTTAGGATTTAGGATTTAGTTTTTAGGGTTTAGGGTTTAGCAATTAGGGCTCATGGTTCATGGTTTAGGGTTAGGGTTTAGGTCTTAGGGCTTAGATTTTAGGGCTTAAGGCTCGGGGTTTAGGGGTTACCACTCACGGGTAAGTGATGGATGTTTAAGGTTTATGGTTTAGGGTTCAAGGTCTATACTTAAGGGCTCATGGTTTATGGTTTAGGGTTTCGATTTTAGAATTTAAACGCTAAAAGCTTAATGTTGATGCTAAAATATTGAAAATTACCTATGTACTAACTAGATTATACTATAAAAACTATCCTCTAAATCTTGACAGATGGATCAATGACATTAGTTCCATAAGGTGGAGAGTGACCCTAACATCTTATATTTACTAAAATAAATTAGAAGTATAAGAAATAATAAAATATAAATAATAATAAATGAAAACCACATATCATGACAAAACCACAAATCTTCTATTTATTTTTGTAAATAGAAGCATGCCAAAACCACATATCATGCTTATACTAATAGAAACACGTATGCATTATAAGCGCATATGTGTTATAACGTGTACTCATTATGCTTGTTTACTTTTCCAAGCTATGACTCAAGGCTAGGGGATCGGTTTGGATCCCCAAACACGAGGCATAGGCCTACAAAAACACAACAAATAGCATTTTTTTGTAGGAAAATCAATAAATCTATCTTCCACCATCATAAATCGACATAAAAGGATCGATTCATATTAAAACACTTATACCATGATGTAGAGTAGACTATCTTCTTTCTAAAAATATAATTTTTCAAGTTTTATGACTAATATAAGGTTTCGATATTATTAATTTTCTAACAATGCCTTTTTATAGCTATTTTTTAAAGTTTAAACATGTCTATCTTTTGTCGTATATATTTTTTTTGGCTTATCGAAATGGAAAAATAATTATACTAGCCCAAAAATGGGCGAATTCTATACAAATTCAAAAAAATCTAATTTTTGATATTTTTTAGGTAGTTAGCGAGGGCACGATAAGAGCTCCGTTATGTTTTTAAATTTAAAATTTTTGTCTTGGAAAAATCATAAATAGCATACATGCTAAAAATCTAAAAAAATGTAGCCCAAACTAGATGCTCCAAACTATCTTTACGCGCCAAAGGGGTTTTCAAAAATACCGAATGGTGCTCAAAAAATGGTGGGGGCCATAAATTTCATTTATTGTCTCTTACCTCAGTCATTTTGGTATGGAAATAAACATTAATGATGCGAGGCTTTTTGTGGGAGGTGAAATTGCATAAGCGCAACTTTCATCGATTTGCATTCATGTTTGAGTGATAAACGATTCAACACATCTCCCAATTCTATATATTATGAATGTCATCTATAATGACATGATTCAATCTTAAGTAAAATAGTTCTCAATGACATTACAAGTAATAATATTGGCTTCATTGCCATATTTCCCACCTCATGTCTCACTAAGCAAAGCACATAGTCATAAATTAGTCGAGCCCTTTGAATTTTGATTTATATTATACACTTTTGCCCTTCATTTCGAAAGAAATTTTGTACAATTTAAATAAGAGTTTCAAAACAAATTCAGCTACAATTAAGTACTACGAGATATTGCAAACAAGTTTGGAGTCGGTCTTTTGGCATGATAAATGTATATTATCTAGGAATCATTATATGCATGATGTTTGAAACTTTTAAGTTATATCTAAAAGGCTTGTGGAAGATGCTAATTTTACACAATTTGGAGTTGCCTTCGGGTTGTGTAATGCACTCATATTGAGCAATATTAGTTGTTCTTTATTTTATGTTTAAAGCATTTGCACTCATGTAAGGGAACATCAAGAAATCAAAAGTATTTAAGTTACATTTCATACTTTATATTTGCATCAAGAAATAAACAACATCCATCTCAAAACCGGAAATTATTTGCATCTGTTTGAGTTCACTAATACTATTGTGCATAATTATAGAATTGTACCATTCAAATCATCCAAAGGCATTTACAAAAGGCTATCATTGCCGATGTCAAATCTCAGTGCATGAGAACTTCTTGATTCCGAGCAAGAGTCATTGAAGGGAAACCAATCTAGGTGGCTCTTGGATTACATGTGATTGAGGCCATATTTCCTATGTGGAAAGTTTTCTTGTGGCAAAGGGTGGCGAGATAAACACATAAAATGAATAAAATAATAGTGGAACCAATTGTAGAAAACCCAATGAATAAAATAATGGTTAAACCACTTGTAGAAACCCCTAGATAATAATTTTGAAGTATATCAAATAAATAATAAAATGATGAAAAAGTAAATTAGACTGGGATAAATCACATCAAGGTGTATTTGGAACTTTTGCGAAGGAACCTGGAAACTTTAAAATATATAAATGCTATCTTAAAATCTTACATGGTCGAAGTCATTGCATACACCCGCCAAAGCTCCACTTTTGCAGAGGCTGGTAGAGTGTTAACAAAGGTGAACTGAATGGATTCAACAATTGTTGGTTGCATTTGGTAAAATAGCATCAATGCTATGTGAGGATGCACATGTCTTTTCTTAGCTACAATTATGGTATTCCAGGAGAAGAGGTTGCAGAGTACAAGGAAAACAAATTACACATTACTAATTTTCCAGACATTTTGTGAAAAGCAGTTCACGGTGTCTTCCATGATAAGACCGATTCATGTCAAAACGAATTTGACAAATAGAGTTCATTCAATCTCCAATAGCTAAGCATAAGAATTTTATACAATGAGTCTCTACAATTTCAAATTCAATTAAAAACAATTTCCAAAAAAGAAAATATGATCTAGACCGTTAATTTCTAGGACTGAAGTTCACTAGTTAATCTTACATATAAACTTGCTCAACACTCGGTTCAAACTTCTAATCTCAAGTGGCTTACGCAAGTCGACATTAGGTTTTTGTTGGTTATTCTAATCTTTCCAGCTCTTTACTTTTAAAAGAGAAAATGACATAAGGAATAATGTTTGTAACCTTCGATCCGAACCATGGTTAAGGGAACCCTTTGAGCCACTACGTTCTAAACTCGAAGAAAAGGAATGTTTAATGAGTGAGAAACACTCGATTAACCACTATCCTTGATCCGAGCAACAAATAAAACACAAACTTAAATTCAAGTACGGTTAACATTCTTGTCGATGTCAATGACGGGAGCGATGTTGAAGAGATCCACGAATTCAATGAGGATGTCGTTGTTTGAGTCGCAAAATTGACAACATTACATTGTTGTTGGTGGTCCAAAGTGGATGACTGCGATACCATTGTTGTTGGTGGTACATTGTTGTTGGTGGTCCATTGTGCATCAACAATAAAATGCATCAAAGTCGTTCACGTTTCTTAATCCCTTGATTTTTTATTTTAAAAATGTCTTTTGTAAATTATGGTGGTATATTTTTGTTATCGTTATGTGTTTGTTTATGTAGACACCTATTTATTAGTTGTTCATGTCAATGTACTTATATGTACTTGTTTTTATTGGTCCGAATTAAACATTACAAGTTTTTGTTCCCTTATCCATTTCTTAAATACCTTCAATTAGTTTGGCTACATCCCTTTGTTATGACTCGAGACTATTTGTAATGTTTGAATTAATCAAAGTTGTTCACATTTCTTCTTACATTCAATTATTTAAAAATGTCTTTTGTAAATTATGGTAATGCAGATTTATAGACCCAGTTCCTTCTTTCAATGGCGGCGAAACCCTGTGTTGCCATTGGTGGTGGTGGTTTGGGTGAGAGAGGTTTGGGTTTTGTTGTGGGTACCCCTTCCTATCCTTTGTATCCTATTGTTGATGGCGACGGGCATGGAGAGATCGACATTAGGGGGAAGAGCCACTTTAGGAGAGATAGATCTAAGGGTTGAAGACTGGCTCAGCCCATGTTGTATGCTAAGATGACCCCTTCCATCTCCTTCATTGAAGAGGTCATTGAAGCTGAGGATTTTTTCCTATGGTGTGGTCTTATTTGCAGGATTGTTAATTTTTGTCCAGGACTTCCACCTCTGCACTAGTGGATTTCGAGCAATGGCAACCACTTCTACATAGTCTTGTTTAACATTTATCCATTGGATCATTGTATTTTCATTGCTACATTTGACAACCATTTTAATAGGGAGGAAATTTTAGGAAGAATTTGGGATTTTAAGTCTCATATTTTACTTCTTAAACCTTGGTTCCCTTTATTCAACCCATTAATTGAAAATTTTAATACTAGAGGAGAGGACCTATAACCATGCACCTAACTTTAGGGGCACACAAATATATGTAGGTATGTCGGTAGCATAAAAAAATTATATCATCGTGTAACATATGATCGTGCCATATCAACATTTTTGTTTCATGTGTTTATTTGGAGGGAAAAGTAGTTTTTGAATTGATTTAATATGAAGAAAATCAATATAAAGCATTTGAAAGAGGGACCAATGACCGAGCGCCCCATGTGTCACATTCTCATTGATTCTTAAAAAGTGTAATTAACCAAAAAGTGAACAACTATTGGTGCTTTTGTCAACAACCTATGGTGAAAAGAGATGTACATGTTTTGGTCCCTACTCGGTTATAGGGTCCTCTCCCTAGATCGATCTAGATTAGACTCCCTTATTTTTCTCTTAAATTCGAGGGGAAGGATACGCTTAGTGTTCTTGGTAATGCCTTGGGAAAATTTCTTGGTATTAAATCCCGAATGAATCATTTGACCACACCACATATGATCGTATTCGGTGTATATGGACATGATAGTTGATTTCCCACCCACAATAGAGCTTAAAGTCAATAATAGAACCTGGACACAAATTTTTTATTATGATAAGTTTCCTCTCCATTGCAGAACATATTTTTCTCTTGATCACTTGGCCTTGACTTGTCACATTGTTAGAAAGAAGGTTAAAGATCATGTCTCTTGGTGGAAATATTTTAATCTAGACCATTTAGTTTTCAAAGGATGTTTTCTTAATGATTTATACAATTTATCAAAGGTGCATGAAGATACTTCCAAGAGTCTTGAAGAGCGAAATGGCAAGGAAATTCCCATTTTCTCTAGCCCATTTAAGAAGCTGAAGCATGTTGATGAGAAAGAGGAGGTTGGTTTTCCTCAACCCCCTAGGTCCTCGAAGATTCAAAGCCTAAAAACAAGAATTCCATTGAAGTTATTCTACCAGTTCATTCGAGATGAAAATGTAGAAACAAATAAGGGTGAAGGATGGATGGTTGTGAACAAGAAAAAAAAGGAAAAAAATTTAATGTTCCTCTAAGGATGCACCTTCGATCTTGTGGGGGGGGGGGGATGGGGTGGGCGAACCATGGATGAGAGGTTGTGGCTATTGGGTGTGGTCAACTAGTTTTGACCTCCCTATGGCCTTCTTTTTCTCTGGCGAGTTCCTTCTCTCACTTCTCATCTTAGGTGCATTTGTTCCTTGTATGGTCTTGTTGACCACTTTACTTTGTGTTAGTTTGGAGCCTTCATTTTTATCTTTCAAAGTGTGTATAGGGTCTTTATGATCCCTTGAAAATCATATATTTACCTAATCTAAAAAAAGTAGCCTAAAACTATTATTTTCCCATAACATGGAACACAAATTTTTATTATTTTCCCATAGTTGTAGCCATAAAATGAGTATTTTTTCATAGCTTGTACATAATACCATAATTATTAAATTAAATTATCAATATATTTTATAATTAGGGAAAATTATAGTCGTGAATATTCATAATTTAGCGAATCATAGGAATTCTATAGTTTGATTTTGGTAGTTTTTTACGGCCATATAAAGTGTTTCGTGTTTTGCCCAAAAATTCCACAAATAATAATTTGTCCCATGTCAATAGCCAATGAATCTCCAATCCCAATGTATATTTTTTATTGAATCTCCTCGTTCAATCGACAGATCGAGATTTTAAAACATTCTTGGATCGTCAAGAAATCTATGGAACCTTATTGGTCCTTTGGGCTCATTCACCAACATATATAGGAGTTTTTTAGGAATTTGATTAAATTCACCATAAATATAATATATATAATACACAAACACACACATGTAGATTATAAATGTAGAGTCACTAAGCATTGATCAAATTTCAAAGGATTTTATAATGTTTTCCAATTTTCCAATTTGTGAAGTAATAGAAAGGAATTTAGCAAATTAACATATTGCGATTTGTTTAAAAAAATCAAATTGATCATGGTCTTGTTGGCTATTGTGTTGTAGTTTACATCATACAATCACTTACTACAGGTAAGTCTAATTGAAACCTATTTTCTTTCATGTCACATTGCTTTATCTATGTTTGTTAGTTATTTATATCATTTTTTAATTTTATAGTATCGTGAATGTCATGACACTTCAATGCCTTTGTCGATTTTCATCTCATAGCTCTGCCAACTCAAAAAATTTCCTTATAAGATTCGGGGAAAATGAAAACTAAAAAGGGAATTTTAGGAAAAAAAAATCTAGTCCAACCCCTCCTGGTAGTAGTAGTGGCGTTCAAAAAATAACATCTTATTTTGAGAAAAAGCTGTTATCTCTCAAAAGTGAACCCGTAGAGAGATGACTCAGGGGATTCTAAGATTTCTTTGGATCTCTCTCTTTCGTAAATATAATGGAAATACCACAGTGCGTGGGTATACCTATTGTTGAGTCGAGTCTCTAGTATCAAGGTTGGTTCCTTCTTAATGTATACTAAACTATTTTTTTGGGGTTTTGAGGGTAAAAAGATGACTGTAAATGAATTAAAAGCGGGGTGATACACCAAACTTATTTAGGGATTTGGTGAGTACATGAACAAATATTTAAGAAGGGATTTTGGATGCACAAACCAATAGTTTTTCAAGTAGAGTATTAAGGAAAAACACTTGATGTATTGAGGGAAAGATTCACAACAATCATTGTTAAGATAAGCATGCACACTAATATTATGTAGAAATTACTTAATTTGCAGCAAGGTAAGATGATCAATTAGGGAATTTTGACATTCACAAGAAATACTAAAGTATAACGAATTTGCAAATAAGCTGGAAAGGGAAAAATCAATTCTCATTCAAAGGGAAAAACTGACAAAAATCTACTTCAGCACTCCCGTGTCCAAAAAGTCCTCATTTGTGTTTTGCCAATGCACAAAATATATAGCAAGTTTACTCATCCCACCCATCCTAAAAATAGACTAAAAATTGTACTCACCCATGAATCCTATTTTTATCCTTTATCATGAATAAATAAAGGAATAAAAATAAGCATGCTAATACAAGGAGGCATTAATAGCCTTGGTTAAAAAATACAACTCAGTAAAGTTGCAGTTGATTGTTCTATTTTTAATAAAGTTGGATGAATAATTTATCTAACAATAAGCTTTGCTTGATGAGCAAGTTTTCTCAATGCATGTAATCTCTATCTTCTAGCTGATGATGTGATCTTTGTAACTTGATCCAATTGAAGTGATAATATTAGCACTTTTTAATCTTGCCCCACTTGGATGTGTATGCAAAATTAATCTCCCTATAAATAAAAATAATGCCTTGTATTTTACACTTAGAAAATTGTTATTCAATTCCATATCACCCATTGTGGGGACCACTATGAGCACATATGCAATAAAATAATACTCTTATTTTTGTGAAAAAAAAGGTAATAGGACTGTAAAAGGGATCCTTGTACTTTGATGTTGACCTCTGTATTGCATGATTTTCTTTGATCCATGTGATGGTTGATGCTGACTTTTGTGGTATATTCATTACCATCATGTGGTCCATGGAGTTGGCACACATTTTTTTATTTGAGTTTCTTGGTTCCCTATTTGATCCCCATGGCATATAATTTGGTTTATAATCATAGTCCTTTGTTTTGACCATCACACCCTTTTATACAAGGTCACGGACTTCATTCTCCATGGCACATATAATAATCATTGATTGATTATTTGTTTGATCCATTACTCTATGGCTTGTAATTCGGTCCCTTTATAATAATCACTATGCTTTGGAAATGAGGTCACGAGACCCTTTTGCATAATCATTGTGAACATACTATATTGACCCTTTAGAATTACATGGCATAAGGCATAATTTGGTTCCAATAATCACTTGATTGATTTTTTCGGTGTTTGATTATTCTTGGCACATGATTTAGACCCTTAACCAAGGTCAATGCAATGATTCTTTTAAATAATGTGGGCTAGGCCCCCTCCCGCGATGACTCAACCCATTGTAACTTGGTCGGTGGCATTTAACTCATCTAGGTTTGGATTTATTTTTGGGATAATATTTGAACATTGATCTTCTGTCCTTTACGATCTAGACCGTGGGTGTTTACTTGGTGCTTGGCATGTGGTTTTCATTGTGCATCATTGGATCTTGCACTATGATCATCCTCACCATTGAATTGTGTACCTTGATGTAGTGGAGTTAGCAGTGAATGCGGTTAAGGTCTAAAGTTTGTATGGGAATTGGAGATTGAATCTTGATCATTAATCTATATACATGTGAGTTCTAGAGTCATTGATCACTAACTTCGAGGTGAGTTAGGTTAAGTGGTGGTTAGTTGAGTTGGGTAAAACAACTTGAAACCTAAACTCATTTCATTTTCATTTCTCATTATGAGTGGAAAATCCATGCCAAAAATGTAGTTCGCCATCTTTTAGATCTTCTGAAGCTCGAAATTGTGCATTTCTCTAGATTGTAAGGCTCTGTGACTATGAATCTTGTATAATTTTGTCATTTCAACTCTTTCTAATTTCTCTTAAAGATCTTTTATTCATGTATGCAATTGATGATTATTTCAAGCTCTAATTTCTTTAAAAGATGTCTTCTAAGTTCAATTCTGTGCATTTTTGGTACTGTGAGGGTTCGAATACTTTGAGGTTTTGACTCTTTGAGTTCTAGAAAAAAAACTCTACAATTTTGGCTTTGATAAGCCCTATGCATGCATATCGTATTCTTTTCATCACTTTTCCTCCATTCGACCTCATTGTGGATTGTTAGTATAAATGGTTTTCATTTGAATGTAAGCTTTCTTTTTTTGACTAAAAACTCTTCGTTTTTCATTTTTCAGACTTCTATCTCTGCCTTTGATAGTAATGGAAACCTTGTTTTGTTTTCTTGTTCTTTGGTTCTATCTTCGTGATCTTTGAGCTAAAAAGGGTCGAGTGCTTTCAAAACCCAACTCTGTTGTTCGGCCTTTCAATAGTTTCATTGATTTGACCTCAAAAAGGTGATTTATTACTCGAATCCTTTAGCTTTTCTATAGAATTTGATAGATTCTATTACGGCCATGAAGGAATGAAAGAGTTTTGTTTTGAAAATGTAATACTTGTAATATACTGTAAAAATTGGAGAATGAACCTTATTTTTAAATAGAAATGTTATTTTTTTAGGTGCTTCACTTTTTTTACTGAATTCTTGTAGAAAAATTTGTATTTCATGGATTTGTTTCTTGAATCTCCCTAAGTCGATTCGAGTTTGTTTTTAGCTCTGCATTAGATTTCGGGTTTAACCATGAAATGTTGATAACTCACAGTTTGCTTTATTTTATTCTTTTATGTTGTAATCAAACATGTTACTTTCAGAATATTGAAACCCTTGATCGGTTCTCAGTGTTTTCATATAGCTTACTCAAAAGTTTTTTCTTTTTCTACCTTGAAGTTTTGAACTTTGCACTCCATTTGAATTTTATGGCTTCATGAAGATGATATCTACTAGAAGTTTTTCTCGATCTTTGGAACTTAAAATGATAAATGCTATCTTTGTAGATTGCATAGTTCCTTTGTCTTACTATGATCATGTTATAAAACAAGAAAAATGTATCTTCACTTTGCAAAGCATATGTGTTAACAATGGATTCATTTTTAATTTATAGCTTACTTCTTGATTTTTATGGTAAAACTTTAATTATTAGAGGTCATAAGGTCCAAAAATTTAGAGGTTATTAGAGGTCATTCCAAAATTTAGGTTTCAATTAGGTTCAGAGGGAAAATTCCTCACCATACCCATTCTCTAATAGGCTTAAAGTTTCAACTTGATTTTTCTCATACTTAACACATTCAAAATTTTCCTAAATCACTCCCATTGGATAGGAAATTTCCTCACCTTTCCATTGATATAAAGAAGTCCTCCTAACTCCTCATATTTAAAACTCAAGTTATGGGCCGACGGGCCTTGGGGTGAAAATTTTCCCCAAGGGCGGGCCTGCGGGCTAGGGAGAAAATTTTCCCTTGCATGCGGGTCGGTGGAGTGAAAGTTTTGGCATTTTTTTCCCTTTTGGGGAAAAAAAGCGTGATTTTCCTCCTGTGCCCTGCGGGCCCGAAGAGGACACATGTCGGCTTGAGAAAGCTCTCATGGGGAAAGGAAGTCGGGGCCGGAGAGATTTAAGGCATTAAGCCTTTTAAGATTTTAAGGGTAAAAATTTGCAAAGGCAAAAAAATTCCATGCCTCTCTCCTATCCCAAGGATGCCACGTGTCACATCACCTATTGGCCACCATTGGGGGGGTGGGGGGTGGAGGAAACTAAGAAAATTTTCCCAAAAAAATTTAAAAAGTGCTAAGGTTGAAAAGGTGTTTTCTGCGCCTGCCGATGCCTCGTGAGGCCCATGTCAGCTTCTAATTGGATTGGGGGTGGGGGATGGAGGAGTTTGAAAATTTTCCCAAAATTTTTTTTTTAAAATGCTAAGTTAAAAAAGGGATTCGCCCCTCCGCTGACACCTCATGGTGCCACGTGGTAGCTTCTCGATGGTTGGGATGAGAGGTGGGGGAAAGGGAGAAAATTTTTAAAATTTTAAAAAAATTTTCCTAAGTCCCAAGGGAAAAAAATTTGGGTCCGTGGGCCCGCTAAGGAAATTTTCCCAAAATTTCTTTTTTTAATGCCAAGTGAAGAAAACTTCAGAAGGCCATAACTTTTGATAGAGAGCTCAGTTTTGGGAAAATGAGGACTTTTTGGAAATCTCTCGAATTGCCCTCTTTGCATAGAATCATTAATTTTAGATTTTGATAAAGTTTAAGGGGTCAAATTTTAAGAAACGGCGGCTTGCAGAGGATTTTATAAAAGCAAAGTTGGTAAATTTTAACTTGTTAAATTTTGTTCAATTTGATTCTTCCTCCTCTCAACATGTCAAATGAGACATGGAGGATTGTTCTAAGAATGGAATTTAGGGGAGGATTGGAAGGTAATTTTTCTTGATTGATTTCCAATTTGAAATTTTTACAACTTTTGACAAAAAATGACTGCAAAAAGGTTTGAGCCCGATTTTGCTAAGTTGAAGGATATTTCCTTAAGTGTTTTAGCCCAAATTGAGTTCATTTATCATAACATGTTAGATTTTAAAGTTTCAATGTTATTTATTGTTTGTAGGTTCAAACTGTGCATTTTAGAGGAAGTATTTGCCTATTTTAAAATACAAAACAGAGATCAATTTCTAAAGGATTTATTTATCATTTTTCATCTTCCAAGTATGGAGATTCATTTCCATTCTAGTCTAATACATTTAAGTGATTTAATCAAACCATTTAATAGCTAAAATACAAAGTCTGATTTCAATTTTAACATATTTCAAAAGAACAGAGTTACATATATTTCCTTCATACGTATTCCTCATTTCAATTTTCCAAACAGAGATTTCAAATCACAATTTGATGATCAATTTCAATACAACAATGTAAATTGATAAAGGTAGTGCAATATTTTATTGATTTCAAATATACAACTTTACATCTTTCAATTTCTTGAATGCAAATAATAGATTTCAATTTCTTTCTTTCAAAACAAAAAAAAAGTATATATATCTTTCACATTTCAAATTTACAACTTTCATAGCTCAATACAAAGTATCTTTCCATTACAAATAATATACAGATCATCCACTTCAAAGTGGGAAGGTTACAATGAGATTTCATTTCACAAGGAACTATCAAACTGTCTTTCTCCTCTACTCTAGAACAACAACATAAATTTCTCCTTTTGGATCACAACAAAGGTAGGGAAAGGCAATGCTCTCCACCCAACCAAGACATCCAATGAAGAGGAGAAGCCATCCTTCTTCATTGGCCCCCGAGCCCCAACCATAATGCAATAAAAGATGTGATTCAACCCATGGCAACAAAGGCTTCCACAAACACACATGCAATTTTCACATTTTAAAAATAGTTCAAAATAGAATGTAGTTTACAACTACATTAAAACATACAAACAAGACTAAGGCTTCATCAAGCAAGCCAAAGGAGCAAGGAACTATGGGGGAAGCTGCTTATGCCTCCAATGGGAAATGGGTATCCACTATGTAACAAACCACCAATATAAAACATCTCCCATATATCCTTATGCCCCCACAATCCCTCCTTATGCCCCCACAAATTTCCTATGCCCCCCCCTTACAAAGTAAGAAATGCAATGCCATTTCTTTTCCAAGGTAGAAACCCAATCCCAACTCCCTCCACAAGAATTTTGATGCCACTGGCATTCCCTTATGCCCCCACATGGATTCCCCATAGCCTTCTCCTACACCATTCCTAGGTAGTCTACCCAAACAACCCACAAACATGCTAAAACATTCACACAATAACATGTACATTCATAAAGAAAAAGAGTATTTCAAGAGCCAAGCTCTTACCTCTCCATGAAGGAGTTGTCTAAGTTCCAAAACAACAAGCTTTCCAATGCCAAAATACAGTCCAAAATCAACAACCAACAAGCATGCAAAGGTCTCCAATCTCCTTCCAAAAGCAAGAGCTCCACACAACAAAAAAATTTCCAAAAGGAAGTATGCAAAATGTTCAACAACCCAAAACAAAGCAAGGAGTTCTAATTTTATAGAAGAGGGAAGAGAAGAGGATGAGGTGGATCCATGTAGGATGCCACATCACACATCCTCAACTCCAACACAAAATTCAAATTCATTCTCCAATGCACAATAAAGAGGTGGGTGAATAATATGACAATAAACTTACACACTCCAAAAAGCCCACACCCCATAAGGACTGAATTTAATAAAATGTAAGAAGAGTGCAATTAAAACTTACAATTAGTCATATCAAAATGCATAAAGAAGGTCTAAATTCAACCCTCCAACCATAGGTATGGTTGGTAAATAAAATTAAGAGGTATGGGACAAGTTTTACTTGTCCCACAAGCCTCCAAAATCAGCCTCCAAGGACAAATTTGAATTTCCAAGAAGGTGGAGTGTTTCACACTCAAAAGTAAACTTACACATCACTTACAAGTCACTTACACATACTTACAACATTTAATACAAAAGCCAACCACTTCACTAATTACTTTCTTATGACATATTGATTTGTTTACTTTAACAACATGATTATTCACAACATTAACACAACATTTAATAACTAATGAAAAAGGGTAAAAGCACCACAAAATAAACACATGCAAACATTAATAAAAGAAACCACATTAATAAATACATAAAGCCCCTTGGTCACATTCAAAGGTAATCCCCCCCATGGGAATCCCTAAAAAAAAAAAACACACACACACACAAAACATGTTGCCATGGTGACCTTGTTGAATTCATCTAGAATTCCAATGTGGTTGGTCTCCAATCCCCCGATGTTTGTTGTGATAGTTTAACCTACAAAACACAAATACCTCCTTCGGCCTCATGGCCATATCAGAACATCCAACATGATATAAATATAATCACAAAATCATCTATACATATGAATCACAACAACATCAAGGCAATCAACAATATCACTTACAATTTATATCAACAACTATATCATCATCATATAATGTCCATTTTCTAGGTCTACTCACAATATCAAAAATCACATGTCCGAACAACATTCATAATATATCCATGTCAAATAGTATATCATCATCCACATATGAAGTGTCTCTAATAATCATCATGCATCATAACTAAATCAAGATCAACAATAATCCATGGTCCAACATCTAACATCATACTAAATCAAAACCATAATAATGTCCATAATGTAATCAACAGTATCAAGATCAAGTATCAAAAGGTGTCAAAGGGAAGTGGGCACTACATCCCCCTCCCCTTAGACTCGAACTTCCTCCTGGAAGTCACTAGAACAAATGTGGAAACTGAACTCGTAATAAGGTAGCATCCTCCCATGTAGCTGCAGTCTCATCATATCTTGTCCCACTACACCCGAACCTGATCAATCTCTCTGCCTCGAAGGCCCAAGGTCCTATGATCTATAATGCGAATGGGCTCCACCATCACCTGCCCCTGATCCTGCACCTATAATGAGGTCCAATCTACACATGAGAAGGATCTGCATAATATATCTCCTAAGAACTGAAACATGAAACACATCATGTATGCGAGACAAGCTAGGTGGCAATGCTAGATGGTAGGCCAAAGGGCCGATACGCTCCAAGATCTCAAAAGGACCAATGAATCTAGGAGCTAACTTAGAACCTTTTCCATAATGGATAGGGCTCTTATGTGGCCTGACATGAAGGAACACCTTCATGCCCACATCAAAACTATGGTGGTCCTATGCTGATCTGCATACTTCTTCTTCTATCATGTCATGTGCCTCATGTAGTCTCTGTCTGATCAAACCACCTACTGCTCCATGTCCTAACAAAGCTGGTCCAAGAGAAACCCTATCCTCTAGCCTATCCCAAGCTAAGAGGTGTCCTGCACTCTCTACCATACAAAGCCTGAAAAGGAGCCATGCCTATAGAACTGAAAACTATTATTGTAGGAAAACTCCACCAAGTACATGTACTCCTCCCATCTAGACTACTGATCCATCACATACATCCTGAGCATGTCCTCTAAAATATGATTCACCCCCACTCTTAGTCTATCCATCTGTCTTAGGGTGATATGTTGTGCTGAAATTGATCTTCATCCCGAGGGCATGTTGCATGGTAGTCCAAAAATGGGAAGTGTACAAAGGATCGTGGTCACTAATGATCTTCCGTGGAATCCTGTGTAACCTGACAATCTCATCCAAATATACCCATGCCACTACTCTAGCTATATAAGTGGTCTTCACCGAGAGAAAAGTGAGCCACTTTTGTCAATTTATCAACCGTGACCATGATGGCATCGTGGTGATATCTCGACATCGGTAGCCCAACAATGAAGTCCATGGAAATGGTGTCCCACTTCCATTCGGTATAGCATGAGGAAAAGAAGGCCAAGCTAGATGTTGATGCTCGGCCTTAACTCTCTGGCACTCTAAACATCGTGACACAAACTGGGCCATGTCTCTACGAAGTCCTCTCAATGATATAACTGTCTCAAGGTGGCGTGCATCTTCTTCACCCTGGGATGGGCTGAATAGGGTGCATGATGTGCCTCTACCAAGATGTCCTACCTCAAGCCTCCATCTCTGGGAACATAAATCCAAGCCTCTGTGCCTGAGAAGACCATCTACCTCTAAAGAAAAACCATCAAAATTCCCTCGAGGGGTCTCTGAGACTCGATCTCTTGCTCGAACTGCAATGTAGAAGTTATCAAGAGGAAGCTGCTGAAGAATCCTGCTCACAAATTTTGCTCACTGAGGTGGCCATAGCCACATGTCTCCTCTACTGAGAGCATCTACCACCACATTCTCCTTCCCTTTCACATGCTCTATCTCCATATCATACTCACAAAGCAACTCCATCCAACACCGTTGATGAGCATTGAGATTGGGCTGCGTGAAGAGGTGGTGAAGACTCAAGTGATCTATCCTAAGTGTGAATCTCTCGACCAAGAAGAAAGTTCCTCCATCAAACCAAAGTGCATGCACAACTGCCATGCAAGCTCAAGATCATGAGTCGGATAATTAAGCTCATAATATTTGAGTTTGTGAGACTCAAAAGCCACTACTCTGCCCTCCTGCATCAACACACCTCCAAGCCCTGCTAAAGAAGCATCCGTGCAAACAAAAACTCACCTGTGGATCCTAGCACTGCAAGAATAGGTGTTGTAGTGAGACATTCCTTTAGTGTACTAAAGGCTTGCTCACATCTTATCGACCAAACAAACTTCTTCCCTTTCCTCTGAAGGGAAGTGATGGGGTGTGCAATCCGAGAGAAGTCCTGAACAAATCTCTGGTAGTAACCTGCTAATCCCATGAAGCTTGCACCTCAGTCACCATAGTAGTGGGTGTTGGCCAATCCATAATAGCTCTAATCTTGGAAGGATCGATGGTGATACCTTCCCTAAAAATGATATGACCCAAATATTGCACCTCTGTCTGAAAGAATGCACACTTCTCCAAGTTCCCGTAAAGTTGTTGCTCCCGAAGACACTGAAGAACCTGGCGAAGGTGCCCCTCATGCTCCTCATGCGTACGTGAGTAAATCAAAATTCATCAAGGAAGATGAGCATGAAGTGATCTAAGAAGGTCCTAAATACCCCATTCATCAAACTCATAAACACTGCATGGGGCATTAGTCAAACCAAAAGGCACCACTGTGAACTCATAGTGGCCATATCTCGTACGAAAAGTGGTCTTATGAATATCCACCTCCAAAATCCTCAACTGATGATAACCTGACTTAAGATCAATCTTAGAGAAAACTGTGGCTCCCTTCATCTGATCAAACAAATCATCAATACGTGGAAGGGGATAATGATTCTTGATCGTTACCTTATTCAGTTAGCGGTAATCAATACACAACCACAAGGATCCATCCTTCTTCTTCACAAAATCACCGGTGCACCCCAAGGGGATACACTAGGATGGATAAGGCCTTTCTCCAAAAGGCCCTCAAGCTGCAACTTGAGCTCACAGAGCTCTGGGGTGGTCATATAAGGTGCTCGTGAGATAGGCTCTGCTCCCAGGAACTAGATCTATATGAAAATCAATCTCACGTGGGGGTGGTAACCCCGATAGCTCCCCTAGAAAGACATCTACAAACTCTCTCAAAATGGGGTGATCATCTAGTGATGGTCCACTAGACCCATCCTCTGATCTATCACTAATTGTAATACATACATCTGGACAACCCCATCACACACACCGCTTAAGCTACATAGCAGAGATGGTGTGAATAGAAATGGGTCTCCTGACCCCTAAAATCACTGACTCAACTCCCAAATCATCTACACAAGATATAATCTTGTGGTAACAATCCACTCTAGCCTGTGTGTAGATAACCAATCCATACCCAAGATGACTCCATAAGAGCCCAAAGGAAGGATACGGAGATCCGAGGTAGTGGTGAAAGGTCCCAAATCCACCACACACTCCTTAACTAAGGAGTCTACAGAGATCTTGGCTCCAGAAGCCATCTCAACATCCCAACTATGACCCTGCCTAACTGCCACCAGCCTGCATCACTCTACTAAAGATGGTGCAATGAAAGAGTCAAGAAGAACTAGAATCAAACAAGATAGAGGTAGGAATACCCCCAATGCTACTGTAGTCTCAATGACTGTACTCTGATGCTCACCTAGTGGTTCTCAACCACTACATAAATCCTGTGGCTGCGTCCCATGTCACCAATAGTCGGCTCTGAGATCTGTGTCTTACCCTTGTTAGGGTTATGAGGGTAGTCTCTCCAAAAAAATGTCCACAACTCCACAACCAAAAACAACCCTTGATCCTCTCCAATGAGTAGCACCTCTAGTAGGTGCTCTAGAAGTCTGTGTTGTGGATCCTGATGATCCAGTGGTGGTCTGTCTATGGCCTCTGCTGGTGAGCTCCCTGACTGAGCTCTAGGTCCACCTGTGTCTGATGGGACCCCTAGGAGGAGGCCCCATACTCTAACCTCTCTGTGCATCAAACTCTCTGTGGAGGTCTATAAGGTGGGACTACTACTGCTACTACTGCTGCTATTGGGGTCTAAATGATGACTGTGAAGAACTGGCCACCATGAGGAGGAGGAGCTGACCCTCCCCTCGATCTATCTATCCTGCATCTGATGTATGTGGCTCGGACTTGGTCTCTAGCCTGCTGGGTCTTTCCCCGAGTCTCCTCTGCTATGTAGGCCTTCTCAATGGCCTCAGCTAATTCTGTGGACAATGGATCCAACTGCACCTCCAATGTCTAGATTCAGGCCCAGATGAACCTGTGGATCCACACCTGCTCATCCTACATGTACTCAACATACTGGAGTAGATCCAAAAACCTACTCTCATACTCTGCTACTGAAAGAGATGCCTGTCGAAGGTCATGGAACTCATCGATCCTCTATTGTATGAACCTCCGTGACAAATATCTTCTCTGGAAACTCTCCTCAAAGAGCTCCCAGGTAACTATCTCAGAATCAACATGGAGCTTCTGCTCCTCTCTATCCTCCACACACTCAGCTCCATCCCTAGTAGATGGATCGCAACATGAGCTTTGTGTTGCTAGAACAAGGACAAAGCTTGAAGCATCCACTCAAGCTCACCAACAGGCCTCTACCTGAAATCCACCTATGTCACTAGAATAATGTGATGGCCGAAGCTTTAGGATCTCCCTGATGTGATCTGCAGCTGTGGTCTGATGGCCTCTAGGCCTCTCTGCATGCTCATCCCTAAGCCTAGGGCTCCGAGACCTCTCTCTATGCTCTAAAACTGGTCACCCTGTCCCCTCTGTGGTGACTCTACCCTGGCTGACTCTGCATGGGAGTTCTCTCCTCCATGCTCCTCGTTGGGTCGAGGAGATACCTGACCCTCAATGGAAGGGACTCTGTCATGTCTGGCTGCATGTCCTCCTACTGATCCTCCACGTAGAGCGGCATTAACATCCTGAAGAGTCTGTAAAATCTATGGGGTAGGATGGCTGCTACAACATGATCTAGTGGTGGTAAGTCTAAGTCTATGTGAAAAAGTACTCCTCATCTTGTCTGCTGCCTCCCACAAAACAAAATGAGAGTTAGTTCATTTTTCTAAGTTTTATTCAATTTCCATGTTTACTAAAATGTGAAAATTTCAAACTAGTTGTTTTCTAGATTTAAAAGTGTGCTAAGTTTTAAGTTTCATGTCTCAAGTTTTCTAGTGTGCCCAATGGTCCAAGATTTTGAACCACTACTCTGATACCAAGTGTAACGCCCATTAAAACAACCCACTTGAGACCCAAGAACAACCTAGGATTAGTTAGGAAAATTATGGAATAATTTTTTTATTAAAAGAATCTACAACCATGTTACAAGACAACAATTATCACTAACAAGTTCCTAGAACAATTCTAATCTACTAGAATATACTTTTCTTTTATTAATAATTATTAGAGGTCATAAGGTCCAAAATTTAGGTTAGAAGTTTCAATTAGGTTCAGAGGGAAAATTCCTCACCATACCCACTCTCTCTAATTAAAGTTTCAACTTGATTTTTCTCATACTTAACACATTCAAAATTTTCCTAAATCACTCCCATTGGATAGGAAATTTCCTCACCTTTCCATTGATATAAAGAAGTCCTCCTAACTCCTCATATTTTTCAAGTTATGGGCGGTGGACCTTGGGGGAAAATTTTCCCAAGGGTGAGCCTGCGGGCCTAGGGGAGAAAATTTTCCCTTGTGTGGGTCGGTGGAGCGGGGAAGAGTTTTGGCATTTTTTTTTCCTTTTGGGGGAAAAGTGTGATTTTCCTCCATGTGCCCATGGGCCCGAAGAGGACATGTGTCGGCTTGAGAAAGCTCTGGTGGGAAGTCGGGCCGTCGGAGAGATTTAAGGCACTTTAAGATTTTAAGGGTCACAAAAGTTCAAAGGGAAAAACTTCCCGCACCTCCTCCGCACCCCCAAGGCACCACATGTGTCATCACCCTTCCTATTGGCTATTGGCGGGGAAGGTGGAGCCATGGGAGACTAAGAAAATTTTCCCAAAAAAATTTTTAAAAAAATTTTTAAAAGGTTGAAAAAAAAAAAGCACCTGCTCTCCATCGATATGCCTCATGATGCCACGTGTCATCAGCTTCTAATTGGTTATGGGATGGTGGGGAGGTGGAGGAAAATTTGGAAAATTTTCCCAAAATTTTTTTTTAAAAAAGTGCTAAGTTAAAAAGGGGATTTCGCCCCTCCACCATTGACACCTCATGGTGCCATGTGGCAGCTTGATTGATTGGATGGTGATGGATGGAGTGGGGTGGTGAAAAGAAAATTTTGAAAATTTTCCAAAAAATTTTCCTAAGTCAAAGGGAAAAATTTGGGCCGGGGCCAAGGAATTTTTTTTTCCCAATTTTTTAACGCCAAGTGAAGAAAACTTTAAGGCCATAAATTTTGATAGAGAGCTCGGTTTTGGGAAAACAAGGACTTTCTGGAAATCTCTCAAATGTCCTCTTTGCACATAGGAATCATTAATTTTAGATTTTGATAAAGTTTAAGGGGTAAATTTTAAGAAAATGGCTTCTCTGTAGGCTTTATAAAGCAAACTGGTAAATTTTAACTTGTTAGATTTGTTCAATTTGATCTTCTCCTTCTCTCAACATGCCAAATAGACATGGAGGATTGTTCTAAATGATTTTAGGATGGAGGATTGGAAGGTTAATTTTTGATTGATTGATTTCAAAATTTTACAACTTTGATAACAAAAAACGACGTGAAAGGTTTGAGCCCGATTTTGCTAATTTTGAAGGATATTTCCTTAAGTGTTTTAGCCCAAATTGAGTTCATTTATATCATCATAGCATGTTCAATTTTAATGTTTAATTTATTTATTTATTGTTTGCAGGTTCAAACTGTCATTTTAGATAAATTATTTTCCAGTTTAAAATTAAAACAGAGATCAATTTCTAAAGGATTTATTTATCATTTTTCACCTTCCAAGTATGGAAATTCATTTCCATTCTAGTCTAATACATTTAATTGATTTAATCAAACCATTTAAGAGCCAAAATACAAAGTCTGATTTCTAATTTTAACATATTTCAAAAGAACAAAGTTACATATATTTCCTTCATACGTATTCCTCATTTCAATTTTCCAAACAGAGATTTCAAATCACAATTTGATGATCAATTTCAATACAACAATGTAAATTGATAAAGGTAGTGCAATATTTTATTGATTTCAAATATACAACTTTACATCTTTCAATTTCTTGAATGCAAATAACAAATTTCAATTTCTTTCTTTCAAATGAAAAAAAGAGTATATATATCTTTCACATTTCAAATTTACAACTTTCATAGCTCAATACAAAGTATCCTTCCATTACAAATAATATATAGATCATCCACTTCAAAGTGGGAAGGGTTACAATGAGATTTCATTTCACAAGGAACTATCAAACTATCTTTCTCCTCTGCTCTAGAACAACAACATAAATTTCTCCTTTTGGATCACAACAAAGGCAGGGGAAAGGCAATCTCTCCACCCAACCAAGACATCCAATGAAGAGGAGAAGCCATCCTTCTTCATTGGCCCCCGAGCCCCAACCATAATGCAATAAAGGATGTGATTCAACCCATGGCAACAAAGGCTTCCACAACACACATGCAACATTTTCACATTAAAAACATAGTTCAAAACAAAATGTAGTTTACAACTACATTAAAACATACAAACAAGACTAAGGCTCCATCAAGCAAGCCAAAGGAGCAAGGAACTATGGGGGAAGCTGCTTATGCCTCCCAATGGGAATTGGGTATCCACCTGTAACAAACCACCAATATAAAACATCTCATATATCCTTATGCCCCCACAATCCCTCCTTATGCCCCCCCACAAATTTCCTTATGCCCCCACAAAGTAAGAAATGCAATGCCATTTCTTTTCCAAGGTAGAAACCCAATCCCAACTCCCTCCACAAGAATTATGATGCCACTGGCATTCCCTTATGCCCCCCACATGGATTCCCCATAGCCTTCTCCTACACCATTCCTAGGTAGTCTACCCAAACAACCCACAAACATGCTAAAACATTCACACAATAACATGTACATTCATAAAGAAAAAGAGTATTTCAAGAGCCAAGCTCTTACCTCTCCATGAAGGAGTTGTCTAAGTTCCAAAACAACAAGCTTTCCAATGCCAAAATATAGTCCAAAATCAACAACCAACAAGCATGCAAGGTCTCCAATCTCCTTCCAAAAGCAAGAGCTCCACACAACAAAAATTCACCCAAAAGGAAGTATGCAAAATGTTCAACAACCCAAAACAAAGCAAGGAGTTCTAATTTTATAGAAGAGGGAAGAGAAGAGGATGAGGTGGATCCATGTAGGATGCCACATCACACATCCTCAACTCCAACACAAAATTCAAATTCATTCTCCAATGCACAATAAAGAGGTGGGTGAATAATATGACAATAAACTTACACACTCCAAAAAGCCCACACCCCATAAGGACTGAATTTAATAAAATGTAAGAAGAGTGCAATTAAAACTTACAATTAGTCATATCAAAATGCATAAAGAAGGTCTAAATTCAACCCTCCAACCATAGGTATGGTTGGTAAATAAAATTAAGAGGTATGGGACAAGTTTTACTTGTCCCACAAGCCTCCAAAATCAGCCTCCAAGGACAAATTCGAATTTCCAAGAAGGTGGAGTGTTTCACACTCAAAAGTAAACTTACACATCACTTACAAGGTCACTTACACATACTTACAACATTTAATACAAAATCCAACCACTTCACTAATTACTTTCTTATGACATATTGATTTGTTTACTTTAACAACATGATTATTCACAACATTAACACAACATTTAATAACTAATGAAAAAGGGTAAAAGCACCACAAAATAAACACATGCAAACATTAATAAAAGAAACCACATTAATAAATACATAAAGCCCCTTGGTCACATTCAAAGGTAATCCCCCATGGGAATCCCTAACAAAAAAAACACACACACACACACACACACACACACACACACACACACAAAACATGTTGCCATGGTGACCTTGTTGAATTCATCTAGAATTCCAATGTGGTTGGTCTCCAATCCCCGATGTTTGTTGTGATAGTTTAACCTGCAAAACACAAATACCTCCTTCGGCCTCGTGGCCATATCAGAACATCCAACATGATATAAATATAATCACAAAATCATCTATACATATGAATCACAACAACATCAAGGCAATCAACAATATCACTTACAATTTATATCAACAACTATATCATCATCATATAATGTCCATTTTCTAGGTCTACTCACAATATCCAAAAATCACATGTCCGAACAACATTCATAATATATCCATGTCAAATAGTATATCATCATCCACATATGAAGTGTCTCTAATAATCATCATGCATCATAACTAAATCAAGATCAACAATAATCCATGGTCCAACTATGGTGTGCTTGATTATCTTGAAATGATTGCATTACTTTGATCTATCTTTACTGAGAATGGGGTACCTTTTGATATGTATATTTCAAAGTATGCATTGGTTTCCTTTTCATTGTTGAGCCTTTATTTATGGCTATGTATTTTGATTTGTATATATTTACATAACTTTATAACTACATACCTATGTTTGATTGAGAATTCATACTGTATACTAAACGTATTAATACTTGAGGAAGAGTTGTACTTACTAAAACTGTAGGGAGTATTCCATTTTCTTTCTTTTTATCCTTGAAGATAACTCCTTAGGTGACTGTAATGAACCATTCATCTACTTCAAAAGTTTTATATTTCTTGTGTGGTTGTTCACTCTTTTTATTTCATGTATAGCTCATAAATTCTAGATCAACACACTGTCCTTGTAGTAGTTGTCTTTTCTGTGCATTCTTGATCTATACTTTTCCTTTCATTTATAAGCACTTCATTCTAAATATTGATAGTCAATCTTCCATTATGTATCTAAAAATTGTAGTTGTACTTTAATAGATGTATCGTTGAAATGCAAGCTTGAACCCTCTATTCTTTGTGTTCTAGAATGTTCTTTGATTTAATCGCTGAAGATTAGTGATCCTTCATTCTAGATTTATACTTTTGATTAGGTGGTCTTGTACCCTTTTCTTGAGACTATGGAATTTTGTTCCTTGTGATGTCATGATTCTCTGAAGTTGATCTTGTAGCTACACATTGAGTTGGTTGCATTGTGTACTTTATCTCTTCATCATGAATTACCCTTTATATCCTTATTTGTATCTGTAACTGAAGTTGTTCTTTATCATGAAGTAACTTGCATTCATCTGAATCTATATCTTTGACCATACAATATATTCTCTCTTTTGGATCTGAAGATTTTAATCATGATATTGTCCTACAAGAACATGTCTTGTTTTAAAAGTAGCTCACTTGGGTTTCAATACAACTTGATATTGCTTGCACTCTTAAAGAATGTAATCTCTTCCTTTCTTGCATACTATTTGATTAGTATAGTAGTTTATATTTTGTCACAACTTTCAAGCATGTATTAGTTGTGAAATAACATGATGGAAAGATGTAAAATGTCCATTTTACATGGCGAAGCCCTGTCAAAATTTTCTCAGATTTCCTTTTCCATTCTGTTTCAGCTACAATTTTATCTCATTCCATTTGTTAGAATCTACAGCACTAAACTTGCATTTCTTTTATGGATTAGTATAGGTACATATTTGTATATTCAGCCTTTAGTTTGAACTAAAATAAATGTACTTTTCTTATTCAAGTTATAGAATGTAATACTTCTTATATGTAAACACAACAATTAGTGTTTATTTCCTTCTTCTTACATGTACCTACACATTTAGACAAACTAGTTAGAAAACATTAGGCTTTTTGGCCTCTCTTATATTCCATAGTTTTTCTTTTTATCTTTTCTCTCTGAAATGATTGTGAGAATCATATGTATTGATGTAGAATATTGTTTCTTGTTTGTTATGCATTTATCTTTTTTGTAATCATACCTCCTGATATTAGGAGATTCATTTGCACAAAGATAGACAAGTATAAGAACATGATTTAATCCACGAGATGACAACTGAAATTATTTCTCTATTTCTTTTTGAGATACGGTGCAAAGTGTTAAATAACAAGGATGAAGATGGAGCAAAAGCTAGAGCGAAGATGGAGCAAGTAGGACAAAATAAATAAGGAAATGATGGATTCCTTCATATTATTTTTCTTTTATTTTCATGCACATGCACCTTCTATTTCAGTAGTTATGATGTTTACTTGAGTCACATCCCATGACTTGTGTGGGAAACATTTGAAATTCCTTATGAATAAAACATTGAATTCTGAAACCATACTCCCTTCTACATTTAAGATTTTTATATGGATTGTATAATGAATTAAACAACTCAATAACATAATTGAATGTATTTAATCATGAAAGAAAGAAATTTAAAATACCGTAACCTTAGTAATGAACTTTAATTGTTGCAATCTGTAACCTTGGTTGTTGTTCCAAAACTTAACACTTCATATATTCTATATTTTTTATCTTCATCAAGATAACACATCTGTCCTTCGGGGCCCTTGTGTTCTTTTGCTGGAGACAAACATGAAATTGCAGACTATGTGATTTGTTACATTTTGTAACAGCACACATAGCTGTAAATTACATGTAGTCATTAATTAATCCAACAGAACAAATATTAAATTGAAATAATCTCCCCTAGCTTAGGTTCACTTCACCAATGTCATCCATCGTAATGAAGTTTCAAGTTTCCCATTTTTGCACAAGTGCAAAAATTGTCAACAAGAAACCATCTAAGGAAACCCATCCTTCTCAAGTAGAACCAACACAATAAAGGGATAATGATTGCATTCAAAATGAAACTTAAATGAGTTCATTTTTGATTTGATGACTGGTGTTGTCAATGATGACGGCAATAAAATTTATCCCCTTGAAGACATTCCATTGAATGAAGTTGAGTTTGACATTACATCACCTACCAAATTGAATGTTGGAGGTGAAACTTCTAACAATCAAATAAATTTAAATTCTACCATGCCAAATACTCGGGGACAATTAGTTCAGAAGAAAGAGAAATGAATGAAAATGGGACTTGGGAAGGAGTTTTAGTTAGAGTGGGTTTCTAAGTATCCATTGATTGAACTTGTTAAAAATGAGAATAAATTTGAACCTCTCAAATAATGCAAATGTACAATCTGTAGCTAGAAATTAGGCAGGGACAAGATAATACAACTTAAGTTGGATACTATTGAGAAGCATGTAAGAAATATATATGAAAATAAAATTGTAGATGGTGTTGTGAAGAATGTTTCCAAATGGAAAACTACGGATGATTGTTTACATATTAGGTATGAAAAATAATTTGAAGAGTACAATAGGCTGAAAGAATAGTTGAAATGAATGGATGGAAAATTTCTTCTCAATTCAACAAGGTCATTTAAAATAATCTTATAGATAAAATAGTTCAGCTAGCTACTATTTTTCACATTCTTAAAATAGGTCGTCCTATAATAGATTTTCCTGAACAAAAGAAGATGTTTTATTTTCTTAGTTTCCCACAGTTTCCTCATTATCACTGGTCTAAAAATAGTGGTTGGGATTGGGAAAAATGCATATCTATGGTTGAGAAAGAAGACTTGAAAGAGAATTTGAAGTCTCGCACATTATATGTCTTTGTCTATTGATGAGGTTACAAGAGTAAATCATACCGCTTGAGTCTGTATGCATGTTTATACTATTGAGAATCGTGCACATCAGCCTCCCTTACTTACCATTCACAAGATGAGAGAGAACTCAAATGTTGAAAACCTTTGTGAATTGTTTATAAAAAGTTAGAAGGAGATCGGGGCATGGATGATGCTACAACCGCATCAAATCGGTATATGTCGGGAAGATGAGGCATTTTTAATGTAAGGTCATCGTAAGGGCATGTGTATAAGAATCCAAAAATATCATTTCTCGTATATGATTACCATTCATTGTATAGATCATAGAATGAATCTAGCATACAAAATAGTTGGAAAATTTAAACTTGAAGAAAAAGATGAAGAACCTTTTCGAGAGGTGCATGTTTATTTCCGTCGAAGTGCTAAAAGATTCATGGAATTCCAAATATTTGTAGGAATAAAAATGGGAATACACTATTAAAATATGTTTACACTAGGTGGATCTCATTGTACAAACCTATTCATGGGGTGTGTGAGCGAGATCAATCCTTATTAGGTGTAATGTGACAACATCACATGTAACTAGATAAGGCCGATATTTGATACATAGTTTGGTGATATAAAGTCATTTTTGATGTTTTATGGTCTCCTTCCGTGTTGGGAGCCAAAGAGTGGACAAAAACCTGAAAATAGTCAAAACTCATTCGCGTTATATTTTTCTTAGTTTGTAATTTGCCGAATCTAAAACACATACACCTTTTTGGAAGGAAAAATGTGTGCGCATTATAATGCGTACGTGTTTTTCATAGTATGGAAAATATACATGTATTTAGGGGTTTTATACTTACTAAAATAAATTTTTAAGTATAAGATTTATTTTATTTTATTATTTCTTTATACTTTATGATAAAATAAAAGAAATCTTATACTTTAAATTTATTTAACTAAATATAAGATGTTAGGGTCACTCTCTGACTAATGGAAGTGGTCCCGTAGCTCAATAATTATAATCTAGAAGATAGTTTTTCAAAATATAATTTGGTTAGTATTTACTCATTTTTAGGATTTCAGAAAAGGATCTAAAATTTTTTAGGGCATATATAGTGTAGTCTGTCTTTTTTTGGAAAAGTATATAGTTGTTTTATAGGTTTTTGACCTTCTAAATTATATTTTGGCCCTACCAATGCTTGAATTCGTACCAAATTTTAAATTTGGACCATAATTCACTTTAGTGACCATGAATCAACTCTATGATGGTTGTCTACTTCTTACTAAAATGATATCCTTACTTTGAAGATAGAGGATTGCTCCTGAATGGGATTCCTATCTTATAGCAAAAATGAGTTATCATAATGTGCCTCCTCCTTAAGGTATGATCACACTACTAGGTGTTAAATGAGTTTTTATGATTAGTACCAAGTGAATTGCATTAAGTAAACTCGGCTGATTTTTCATTCTTAGAAACATGGTGCTCCATATAAAGATCACCCCTTAACCTTTATTGGCTCTAAAATTATCCTTTCATGGAATAAAATTCAAGATTCTCATGCATTTATTTTCTCATGTGTATCTCATGGAGATATATGAATCCTTAATACTTCACACATGGTGGTCCTAAATAACTCGGTGGCATGGCTAGCTCAATTTACATTATTCTTTGGAGATATTTGGGTATATTGATAGAGTCAAGATATGATTATCATCAAGGGTTAGGGTTTAGAGTTTAGTTTTAAGGGTTTAGGGTTTAGGGTGTATAGTTTAGGGTTGAGGGTTGAGGGTTGAGGGTTTACGGTGTATAATTTAGGGATAAGGTTTTCTTGTTTGAGAATCGGGGTTTATGGTTTAGCTATTACGGTTTAGGGTTTTAGATTTAGGGTTTAGGGTTTAGGGCTCAAGATTTAAGGTTTAGGGGTTAGAGGTTAAGGGTTAGGGTTTAGGATTTAAGGTTTCGGGTTTAAGGATTATGGTTAAGGTTTAAGGGCCAAGATTCATAGTTTAAGGCATATGGTTTAGGGTTTAGGGTTTAAGGCTCAAGGTTTAGGGTTTAGGGTTTAGGGGTTAGGGTTTAGGGCTCAAGGTTTAGGCTCACCCATTCACTCACTATAATGTTTTGTGTCTTACCCATTCTTATTAGTATTGACAGAGAGTATTCAACTAAAAGGGTTCATCTGCTTCGTAGGCAGAACATTCAAAGGGAGTCATCATAATTTGATTCCTTTCATCTACTGATATTTTTAAGGAGGGAAATTCTAAATATCCAAGAACAATTCAGTACAAATAAATGTTACCCAATACATTTATCTTCTTTTTACCATCGCATGGGAACTATTTCACTCACTTTGTAATGTTTTATGTCTTACCCATTCTTATTAGTATTGACAGAGAGTATTCAAATGAAAAAGGGTTCATCTACTTCGTAGGTAGAACATTCAAAGAGAGTCATCACAATTTGATGTCATTTATCTATTGATATTTTGAAGGAGGGAAATGCCAGATATCCAACTACAATTTGGTAGAAATAAATGTTTTTTATGCTCTTTTGAATAATTATTTCAGTTGCAAGTTGTTGGGTACAAAGGTTCCATTCGAAGAACAAAGCTTGATATGTATAGTGTTTGTGTCGGATAGTAATTTGAGAGGATTTATGATGTTCAAGTTTATTTTCAAAGATGAATTACTCCAATGTTTGAAAATGTTTCTCTAAATGAAACGACATTATGATTCAGACACTCAATGATTCCTGAATATTCAATCTTTCCATAGACCCTAGTAGTCCTCGATCCTTAGATATAACACCATTACTTGGTTTCCATTTAGAATGATAGAGATATTTGTAAATTTGTGTTATGACCTCTAAATGTATGAATTTCAATGTGTTTGGAATTCAACTCACAAACCTTCACTAGGCTTTATGACTACCCTATCTTTTTGAAGGTACTTTTGAAAGCATCCATGGGTTTATCATAGAAGGAATTATCAATGAATGTAAGGTCACAAATTTGTAGGCCATCTGAATCCCATTCAGAACTAAACAAGAAAGATTTACTAGGTGATTGATAACCCCTTTGTGTTCTTAGGCATTCCCAATTGTTATGCTTATTTTTAACACTTCGGGAAATTTTACTAAATTTTCTATCCATTCCAATAGCAGAAGAGATTTATTTTTCTCCATAGGATTTAGGGTTTATGGTTTAAGGTTTAAGGTTTAGGGTTTAGGGATTCAATGTTTAGGGTTTAAGTTTGAGGTCTCATTGTTTAGGGTTTAGGTTTCAGGTCTTAGTGTTTAGGGTTTAAGGCTTGGGGTTTAAGGTTTAAGACTTAGGGTTGAGGGTTTAGGGTTAAAGGTTTAGGGTAAAGGTTTTAGGATTTAGGATTTAGCATTTAGGTTTTAGGGTTTTGGGTTTTGGGCTCATGTTTTAGGGTTCGGGGTTAAGGTATCATGGTTTAGGTTTTAAATTTTAGGTGTTAGGGTGTAGGGTTCAAGGTTCAAGGTTCAAGGTTTAGGGTTAATGTTTTAAGATTTAGGGTTTAGGTTTAGGGTTTAGGGTTTAGGGTTTAGGGTTAAGGGTAAAGGGTTTAGAGTTTAGGGTTTATGGGTATGGTTTAGGGCTCAAGGTTTAGGTTTTAGGGTTTAGGGATAAGGGTTTAGGGTTTAGGATTTATTTTTAGGGTTTACGGTTTAGGATTTAACATTTAGGGCTAAAGTTTTAGGGTTTATTGTTTAGGGATTAAGGTTTAGGGTTTAGGTTTTAGAGCTTAGGTACATGGTTTAGGGTTTAGGGCTCGGGAATCATAGTATCGGGTTCAAGGATTAGGGTTTAGGGTTTAGATTTCATGGTTCGGGATTTATGGCTCATGGTTTAGGGTTAAAAGTTATGGTTTTAAGGTCTAGATCTCAGAGCTTTGGATTTAGGGTTTATGGTTTAGGGCTTAGGGATTTGGATTTAGGATTTAGGATTTAGGGCTCGGGGTTCAAGGTTTAAATTTTAAGGTTTAGGGTTTAGCGTTTACGGTTAAGCGATTAGGGTTCAAGATTTAGTGTTCGGGGTTTATGGTTTATTATCTTGGTTTTAGGGTTTAAGGTTTAGGGTTTAGGGCTCATGGTTAAGGGTTTAAGGTTTAAGGTTTAGGTTCTACAAAGTTAAGGTTTTAGGATGTAGTGTTTAGGGCTCGGGGTTAAGGGTTTATGCTTTAGGGTTTAGATTTTAGGGTTTAGGATTCATGTTTTAGGGTTTATGATTTATTTTTAGGGTTTAGTATTTGGGGTTAGGGTTTAGGGTTTAGGATTTAGTTTTTAGGAATTAGGGTTTAGCATTTAGGGCTCATGGTTTGTTGTTTAGGGTTAGGGCTTAGGGCTTAGGGATCAGAGTTTAGGGCTTAAGGCTTAGGGTTTAGGGGTTAGGACTCACGGGTAAGGGCTGGATGTTTAAGGTTTTATGGTTTAGGGTTTAGGGTTTAGGGATTATGGTTTAGGGTTTGGGGTATAACTTTAAGGGCTCATCGTTTAGGGTTTAGGGTTAAGGTTTAGGTTTTAGGATTAAGATTTATGGCCTATGGTTTAGGGTTTCAATTTTAGAATTTAAATGCTGAAATATTTAGGCTAAATGCTGAAATATTTAGGTGAATGCTGAAATATTGAAAAATAACTATGTCTTGACTAGATTATGCTATCAAAAACTATCTTCTAAACCATGACATGATTGAGCTATGAGACTAGTTCCATAAGGTGCAAAGTGACCCTAACATTTGATATTTACAAAAACAAATTCAAAGTATAAGAAATAATAAAATATAAATAATAATAAATGAAAACCACATATCATGCCAAAACCGCATATCTTCTATTTATTTTTGTAAATAGAAGCATGCCAAAACCACAAATCATGCTTATATTAATAGGAATGTGTACGCGTTATAGCGTGTATGCGTTATAAGCGCGTACATGTTATGCTTGTTTACTTTTCCAAGCCATGCATCAAGGCTTGGGGATCTTATTTAGATCCCCAAAAGCGAGGCATGGACACGTATAAACATAACAAATAACGCTTTTTTTGTAGGAAAATACATGAATATCTCTTCCACCATCATAAATCAACATAAAACAATTGATTCATTTTTTAAAAATTATACCACGACGTAGAGAAGACTATCTACTTTCTAAAAATATAATTTTTCAAATTTTCTAACTAATATAAGGTTTCTATATTATTTATTTTCTAACAAGACCTTTTTATAGCTATTTTTGAAGTTTAAACATGTCTATCTTTCGTCATATATCATTTTTATGGGTGATCGAAATTGAAAAAAATATATACTAGCCCAAACTAGGCCAAATTCTATACACATTCAAAAAAATCTAATTTTCGATATTTTCTTAGGTAGTTAGGGAGGGCATGGACGAAGCTCCGTTATATTTTTAAATTCAAAATTTTTGTAATAGAAAAATCATTAAAATAAATAAATACTCACAAAAAAACTAAAAAATGTAGCCCAAACTAGATGCTCCTAACTATCTTTCTACCAAAGTGTTTTCAAAAATACTAAATGGTGCTCAAAAAATGGTGGGGGCCATGAAATTCGTTCTGTTATATTTTTTAACAAAAACAAGAGCATGTATTGGTATTTTAGTTATTTGACCCACTTAAAATTGTCCATTTTCAATAAAATTTAGTAGTTTAAAAACTAGAATCAAAACGCTATGATTCATATTTATACAACATCTTTCAATTTTGAGTGTAACTATTTCAAAAAACTCATACAAGTTGAAGTATTTTATTTTTCAAAAAATGCTTCCACTTAAGACCCCTTTGGCCCCCAACTTGGTGCACTTATCCAGTCTGCACATTATATGTCTTTGTCTATTGATGAGATTACAAGAGTAGATAATACTACATGGGTCTGTATTCATATTTATATTGTTGAGAATCACTTGAGTCAGCCTCACTTACTTACCATTCACAAGATGAGAGAGAACTCAAATGTTGAAAACTTTTGTGAATTGGTGATAAAAAGTTAGAAGGAGATTGATGACATGGATGATGCTACAACCGCATCAAATTGGGTATGTGTCATGCAAGATGAGGCATCTATAATGTAGGGTCATCGTAATGTCATGTGTGTAAGAATTAAATAATATCATTTCCCATAAATGATTTCCATTCATTTATGGCTCATAGAGTGAATCTAGCATACAATATAGTTAGAAAATTTAAACTGCGAGAAAAAGTTGAGAAAAATTTTCAAGAGTTGTATGTTTATTTCTTTCGTAGTGCTAAAAGATTCAAGTAATTCCAAATATTTTTAGGACTAAAAATGGGAATAAAATATTAAAATATGTTTACACCATGTGGATCTCATTGTAACAACCTATTCATTGGGTGTACGAAGAGTATCAATTCTTATTAGGAGTAATGTGGTAGCATCGCATGTAAGTAGATAAGGTGTAGGATTTGATACATCTTTTGATTGATATAAAGTCATTTTGATGTTCTGTGGTCTCCTTCATATGTTGGATGAAATGCATCATTTAATTAAACAAGCCCAAGAAAGAACTATCTATATTGCTAATATTTCTAGTTTGAGGAAATGAATTTTCTCGGCTATAGAATATTTGTTTATCAATGACACTTCATTTTCAGGTCCAAAGATTGATGATTGGAATTATTTTTAAATATTTGAAATGAAAGTAGCTTTCGAAGTTAAAATTTTTGGGAAGTATGTACTTACATGTACGTGGATATGAGATACCAATGCACATGTTTCAAGTAGTAGTTGGTAAGGTTAAGAAGGTAAGTGTCATAGGGATGTTGTTTGATAACAATATATCATCAATAAGGGTAAGGTTAAGAGAGATTTAAGTTTCCCTACTATATGAAATAAGGGAATGTTTTAGTAGGGATTCTCTACTTGAATTAATGGCTTTATTAAATACCATCTATTGGAATAGTGGCCAAAATGAAAGATTTTTTACGGAAGACTACCACAAGAGGTTGACTACATCGAGTCAACATTTTTGTTAGCCTTTTAATATCAATGGAACAAATATTGCAGGTTTTTAAAGAAAGGAAGGTTTGATCAATCAATCCCATGAATTCTCCTCTACAATGATTGAGTAATTCAAATGTTTCGATAATCCCTTAGACTGTGGAGCAATAACCAAGCTATGGAAAAAAAATGGGTTAAAAACCATTTTGACAAACCATGTTTTAGTTTTTCTTGTTGGCTGAGCTATGTCAAAGAATGATTTTTGGTTTAGTTGAAGATGAGAAAATTTTCAATGCTTTGACCTTTATAAAGTCAAAATTTTGAAATAAGCTTGATAAAAATTTGGAAAATTGTTTGAGAATTTACACATCATGGGAAGAAGTGGATAAATTTCTTTATGACATGGACTTGGTAACATGGAATTTGATTAATGAAAGGAGAGGGAATGAAAAAAATTTCACAAATAAAACATATGACCCTATTTGTAGGAGTTGATTTGTCAACAAAGTGAGAGTCAAAGATGCAGTATAACAAATGAAAGATTTGCTCCACCATCAAATTGGAAGCTTCCATTTTTGGATATCACATTATATAGATGTTGATATAATAATTGATATATTCAAATATTTAGTACATTGTTATTGTAGTATCTTTTGTATATTTTAATTTTTTTAAAACACACGGTGTCGATTTATAGTCTTTGGAATGAAACTTGAAATACATTGCATTGAATTCTTGTCTTTGAAACATAAATGCATTGTTTAAAAACACGTATGAGATGGTGTCACATGATAAAGATGTTCATATAATATATTGAAAAACACTTATGTTTCTCATACATCTACAAAGAATAAACATAAAAGGTTTTTACTTTTATTGACCACTATGTGTATGAAAAAATTGAAGATTGCAAAAAATGGAACAATTTTCAAAATTAATGTACTCTTAATTATCTCATCTTCGATAACATGTTTCGCTCTTCATCTATTGGAATTAAAATCTGTTATAAATTAGACTGGTTGACATGTAACTTTGTTAGCAACTCATAAGCGAGAGTGGATCTTTCCTTTATTTTGAATGCAAACTTACTTGACAAGGTTATCAATGGTTTAATGAAGATAAGAAAAAAATTGTCTCATCTACCTTCTCAAGAATTCAGTTCTTCTCTTGAATCATATTTTCTTTCATGTTCTTCTGGAATGTGTCTTTCTTAATGAATTGGTGTGTGTTTTCAATAGGCATTGGAAAACCAAGCTTTTGAAATCTTGTACCTTTCCATGAATCTCTTGTTACATTATTTGACACCTGTTAGAGTAGGTATTTACCTTAGCTCATGTTCACCTAGGTACTTTATTTACCTTTATTGTATTTATCCTCACCCACTTATTGGTGTGGATATTTCTTTTATTTTATTTAGATATTAGGATATATTATCTAGTTGTTAGATATAGTTCTTTCCTTGATCTATGGTATTGACTAGTTATTTCCTTGATCTATGGTATTAACTAGTTCTTTCCTTGATTTATGGTATTGACTAGATCCTTGATGTCTAGTTCTCTCCTAAATCTATGGTCTTGACTAGTTCTCGATGACTAGTTCTTTCCATGAGTTATGGCTTGATCTATGACCTTAGTGGTTCTTAGATTGTTATTCCTTACCTATATAAGCAAGGCCCATTCTCATTGTATTTAATTGAGATCCATAATAATATATGATATTTTTGCTCATTTGTTTGCAAAGTTTTATGTAACGTTATTCTAGTGAATTACTTTCATCGTATTGATCGTGGTGTTTGATTAACATCTGTATTCTTGGTTTGACCGTATGATCTGGTTATTGTTCCTTTTATGGTATCGGAGAGTGGAGATTGTTGTTAAAATCCGTCTGCAAGTTTCATTTTGCAAAAAAAATTGTATATTCATCTATTTGGAATTTATCGTATTTTGATTATGCGTGCATTTTTATGCAAAATAGAGGCTTCCATTGAATCTAGAAGGCAAGAAAACCCTAAGATCAACTATAAACTTGGCCATTTCTTGAGGCGAGTCATTTGTTTTGGTTTTTGTTGTTGTAGAGGCACGCACAAGTTTTCCTTGAAATTTGCATCAAGAAGAGCGAAGCCAAAAAGTCAATTTCTAGGTTTTGTAATATTTGTACTTGGTTTTTTCTATTGTTTCAAGTATTTTCGATCAATGTGAAATAGGTGGTTTTAGGAAAATGATTCTTTTCTTTTTGGTAGGGGTCCATAGACTCTTGTGCATGTTTTTACTATTTCGGGAAAATCGCATGAGAATGTTATTCAGGTAGTGAAGGTCATTTTTGACGTAATCAAGAAATAGTAGTTTTTACTAGAAGGAGCATTTGGATGTGTCTTTTTTGAAAACAAGTGGCACACCCCACAATAGTAAGTTGTGCACACATCCATTGAAATCCTTAGCCCCTGGTCATATCAGGGCTCAAGCTTGTGATTCCTACTAGTAGGTGCTTAACTCCAACCCCCTTTTATTTTATTTTTGTGGTGAAGGCAAGATCATTTTATTTTGTTTTAGTGGCAACTAAAATAAATAGTAGAGCATAATATTGAAAAGTTTGTATCTTTTGATCGGTAACTCGGTTTTGAGTGTCATTTTTACAAAAGTGCTCTTTCCATTGGAAATATTTATTTTTAGAATTGAACTATAATTATAAAGTGCCATATTGTAACACGCACTCATTATAAAGTGTCAAATATGGAGGAGTGTTGTAATCAATTGTGGATGCAATTTCGGTTGAGCCCGACATCCTAAACTTTTGGGAGTTACATTCTTGTATCTATCATGGATTCTGAGAATGATATGATTTTCTCTGAAGTGTGTGGAATTCAAGAGGATATTATAAAATTTGTGGAAGAAAATAGATCGCTCAAGAAGTGAAATTCTCTTCTATAATCACTCATTCATGATAAGGATACACTAATACACTCCCTGCAACAAAAAATTACTATCCTATAACATCACCATCATATTATAGATATCCATATCCATGCTCTAGTCCACTTGCATTTTTGCTCTTGTACCCTTGACATTGATACGCCACTTTTTGATCTTGTTACTGATCTTGATGCACTTAAGCCTATGAGGCTTGTTACTATATGCTCTTCCACATATGTGCCTATTACAGTAACGCATGTTGTGTATCCTACTTCTGCTCATATGCATGGATCTTTTGAGAAGAATACCACTGCATTCAGTTCTCACATGCTCCATTCTATGGGTTTCCTTGGCAGAGGTATTGGTAGACATACACAAGGTATTGTTTCCATTATTCCACATGTTAAGTGAAATTCTCACCATGACATTGGTTTTCGAGCATATATTTCATTGGGATCATACATTGACAAAGATCTTATTTTTTATTGTTCAACTCTTTTTGAGGATCATGAGCAAAACATGAGTTTTGTACCTTCATTCTAGCTTGAGAAACCCGAGATTTCAGCTATCGGACATGATCAAACCGACACACATTGTGATGCTCATTTAGATGCACCCATTGTGCATTTTGTACTAATTCATATATAGACATCTTCTCCATCCATCTCGTGTTGATTTGGGGTGGATATCTGATCACTCATGGTGGCGACATAGGAATTCGTTGAGAGGACTCTACAGGTGTGGGTCCTCCACCATTCAGCCTCTTGCTCCACTTTCTATACCTTATGCATTGTAATGCTTCTTGTTTTGAGTATTTTTATTTAGTAGGTGTAGTGTATCTCTCTTGTTTGTTGAGAGATTTTATATCTGTATTTTTGACACTTTTGGCATGTTGATAGTATCTCTTGTGGGGGATCTATTTTGGTGAAGTCCAGTGTTAGTTTGTCAATGTTTGAGTAGTTTTTTTGATAACTCATATATATTTATAGCATCACTCCACCCATTCAGCAGTATGGGAGGGTGTGGTGCTGATCCTACTTCTTTGGGTTTTGTGTCCTTACCTTGTTACCTTGGATTTTCTTGGATCGTGATACTCTAGAGTTTGTGTCATTGCCTTGTTGCTTTGGTTATTGTTAATGGATCGTGGCACACCTATTTACGAGTAGTTGATCGAATTACGTTTGGTTTTTTTACACTTTCGACATCACTCGTTGATAGTCTCCTTATATGTAGCTATTCGGTAAAGCCCGGTGTCATTTATGTTTGAGTTTTGTGATCAAGCGGTGGATTTAGACCACGGTGCACGCCAAACTTCTTCTACATAGTACGAGTTTTGAGCCAAGCTTCTTGGGATCCCTTCAAAGCATTTTTTATTGTATTTACTTTGTTATTACTAGTTTTGGGTACCTTGCGTTTTCCCTTTTTCCCAGTTATTGTACATGAGTACTTCATTAATCCTCATGCTAAATTTCTCACTTCCTGGACTAGGCAGAGGAAAAAATCACTTTTTATGCTAAATTTTACAATCCAGCATCTGAAAACTTTCCCACACCACTAGAAAAACCTAATACACCTTTCCTAATGCCCATATTTACCTATTCATGCTTAAAACATACCTACGCACCTCATTAGGCCAATTAGGATCAAGAATAGGTCTAGTTACATACCTAAAAACCATATCCAAACCCTAAAAACACGCTCCTAAAATTTTTTGAGTGTCTCATCACCTCATCCTCATGCTTTCCATGATCCGACAATGCTTAACCATATCATACATACCTAAGAACCACGATGAAAAACCATCATGCTTTGAATAGGCCTCCTAACAAGGCATCTTGAACATGTGTTTTCCTTCCATGCTAACCACTTCATGAATTTTCCACTCTTTTCCACCTACAATATCATTCAAAGAACTTCATGACATCATCAAAACATCACCACAACACTAAAATACCTCTGCATTACTCCTACAAGCCATCACACTTACTCAAGACACCTCATCAATGACAACTAGACCAAGCAAGTCACCATGACATGACAATAATGATTGACACTACCAAAAAAACTCATGTTTCTTACTCATTTTGACATCAATTACTCCTATTGACATCAATGAAAACAATATTTACCAAAAGCGACTCTTCTAAAATTAGCATTTTTACCAATTTCTAGTTTTATTTATTTACCTATATTCTCACTATAAAGGGTAGTGGGTTAGAAGTGATAGATTCACTATTCATATGTTCAACGAAATTTTTATAATTCCAGTTCATAGCCACTTGAGCTAGTTTGAATGGTGGTTTGATAAGTCATGCTTGACCAAACTTTAATTTTTCCAAATACCCTTGTCGGGTATGTAAACTAAAGTTTGCAAATATGTTAAATAGCTTTAAATAACCCCTACTATAAACAAATGGAAAATGGTACTTATGATTGCACAAAAATTTCATTCTCCTCTCTTGAACCTTGTTTAGTTGTAATCAAAATGAAATCTTATGTGAAGCGATTGAAAACTCCTTTTCCTCTCTAAACCCCTGAAATGTGCATAGAATTTGAAATAGTGAGAAAAAAATCAATTGTTCCCTCTCTCTTAACTCATACTTGGTTATGCAAAGAAATTGGATTCCTATGTGAAGAAATTGAATATTTGTCTCTCTCTCTTACCCCAAATACGAGAAAAGTGATTATTATATGAAATGGTGTGTAAAAAGCGATAATGTTCTCACTATCTAAAGTATGAATGCAATTTTTGATAACATTGTTAGATAATGAAGTGGAATCTTACTTTTCAAACGCCTTTTTATTACAGGTGTAGACACAAAATCATGCACTTTGGTATCTATTTATTCCGAATCACATACTACTATTCATATGATTCCTATGTAAGAAAACTACTAATTAACCCATGTATTTGGCCAACTTTGCTTTCTATTACTAATTTTGGTCTTATACTCTTTATAGCTGCATCTATATTTTCATGCCTCGAAATTTCTCATTACGGACACTAGCACCTAGCTAGTATTCCAATGCCAGTGCTTCCATCCCCCTGTAGGCGCCCTTTGCCTCTTTATACTTTTTGACATATTTTGGGTCAAATCTAGTCATTTGAGCATCTTATCTTTTTGGTAGTCATCCTTTTCGGGGTTAATTATGAAATTCAAGCAAGGGAATCATATAAATATAAATTTATGAGATAATAATAAAGGACCAATCACTTAGCATTAGGTATCACTTCCTAAGGTTGAATCCAAAGGATATTCAAGAGCATTCAAGCATCCATTTTAGCATCCATTGAAGGGCAAGAGACTACATTATTCTGCATACACTTCATAGGAGGGGAGTCTATTTTATTCCATGTACACATCTATTACATTTCATTACATCTATATACTTTCTCACTATTCAAGTGTGACAAGCACAACATCCATCTATGACACAATTCCGCACACACACATATAACTACACTGGATTTGAAATGTAATACGATTGCCTAGTCATAAGATCACTTGTTTCAAAAATGAGGATAGTTTTATCCCTCATTTTGCATCTTTCTTTTTTATGATTTGAAGTCTCTTTGATGGTTTTATAGGTCATTATTTCATTACAGGTTTCCAACAACCTCGGTGATCATTGTGCGATATAATAATGACCAAAGGTGAAGGACAATGAACACCTTGTGACCAATCAATGATATTTTTGAGCATTTTCATAGTCACAATAACTAACTACAAGTATGTGGCACCCACAGGCACCCCTTCCCATTTCTAAGCGCCCATGTCCAACATAATCCTCCGGATCGTAATTTTTGAGCTTGGTCATGACAATTTGTGCTTCATATTTTTAGTGTTCCATCTCTGTGTACCTTTAGGATATTTGTGAAATAGCTAAGTCATTCTATCCCTTCATTGCAACAAGGGTTTCATATTTTCTAGCTTAATTTTTTTAGGTCATTTGTTTTACTTAATTATTACTTTTTTTGCTACAAAGTAGAAATCATATTAATAGTTTTTAATATATTTTATTCATATTTTCTTAATCATTTTAGTAAACCCAACTCGGTCTAAACAATCTTAGGGTCTTCATACTTTTATTGATTTTATCTTCCTAGGATCTTCTCATCATGAATATTTCTATCCATGATTTCTTGCTCATCAACCTTGAATTGAGAGCTAAGATCATTACACTCCTAGCTACCAATCACATTCTTTCGATATTCATCTAGATATAGTATACAATACATACGTAGATGTATTTTCTCAACATGTTGCTTTTTCATCTAGTCTCGTTTCCGATCTTGTTGTCTTTGAAAGTGAACACCCTTTGTACATAATGAATCAAATCAATAATGTGGGTGTCAAGAGAACAATCATTGATAATGAATATGATCTTAATCTATGCACTTTATCATTCATTGAGGCTATTGGCATTTCTATATCTTGTGTTAGGCCTTCATTCATCTCTCTTTGTGCTTATGATGGTTTTGTTCATTCATGCATAGGCCATATTATTTTGCACATCGTTTTAGGGCCAAAACTATTAATATGGTTTTCTTTTTCATTGACTTCTCGGTTTCATATAATTTTTTACTTAGAAGACCATGGCTTCACCACATGCAAGTTTTACCCTCTACTATGCATCAATGTGTCAAGTTCTTACATGAGAGTCTCGAATATATAGTCCCGGTGATCGTGAACCATTTAAATATTGCTACCATGATCCAAATATATAATTCACACCCCAAGATCTGATAATATTGATTAACCACAACCCATGTATACTTTGGATCATTTACCACCACTTGAAGGTGTTATTTGCATGCTAGATATTGTCTCATTTATAACACTACCTCCTCTTGCTTCTACTACTACCATGATTCTTTATCAGGGGCATGTCTAGACAATGGACGTCATTCCATCTCCTTCATCTTCTCATGATAAAACTCCATCAACACATCCTCCATTCACATGAACACTTTTCATGAATGAATCTTATTGGGAACATTTTCCATTCGATACCACTTCATCTGAATATATATGCACACATGATGGATTTGTTCACCTCATGAGAATCACCTATACCATGGATTTGTTCACATTTTATTTTTATGGTCTTTGATCATTTACCACCACTTGAAGGTGTTATTTGCATGCTAGATATTGTCTCATTTATAACACTACCTCCTCTTGCTTCTACTACTACCATGATTCTTTATCGGGGCATGTCTCAGACAATGGACGTCATTCCATCTCCTTCATCTTCTCATGATAAAACTCCATCAGCACATCCTCCATTCACATGTACACTTTTCATGAATGAATCTTATTGGGAACATTTTCCATTCGATACCACTTCATCGAATATATATGCACACATGATGGATTTGTTCACCTCATGAGAATCACCTATACACCATGGATTTGTTCACATTTTATTTTTTTATGGTCTTTGATATTTTTATCTTATAGTATTTCTTGCACATGCTCCCTACACTTCTCCACTTACACTTAGACATTCTTGGCTTGATTACATTGGGGGCACATTAGACCTTAATCATACTAATATATCATTCCCTATGTAATTTTGTTGTGTTTTCATTTCGCAATGACTCATTTCTTATCTATTCAAAAATATCAATCATTGGTATCCACATAGGTATCCATTACCTCCTTTTACTAATAAGGAATAAAAATTGGGCATTTATAATTTATGTCTCAATGAATCCTTACTTGATCAACCTTACACAATCACCTATCAAGCTTTAGATGCTTCACCATTCAAAATTGATTATGAAAATGATGACCTCTTAGATGACATTACTTAATCACACTCATCATCACATAGTTGGGGGTATCGCAGCACATTTTTATTCCCCACTTATAGCAACAACATACGTCTTATTTTCTCCTCATTTAGAAATGAACAAGATCTTCTAACTAGCATGCATTATGAAGTAAACACTCAAATTTAAGCTAATTAAACTATCTCTATTCTTTGAAAGCTTAAAATAATGAACCTAATAAGCCCTAAGCAATCAATTTTAGTGATTAAGAGAAAGAGATCTCCCCATTATAGGCTTTTGAGCCAATGGTTCTTCTCCTTTACCCTATAAATTGGATTAACAATGCAAAAGTGAAGTAAATAGCTCAATATCTAAACTAGAAATGAAATCTAGAAATGAAAACTAGAACCTAGATGCAAAATACTATAATCTATGCTTAGGAAGAAGGGAGGAATTCTTGAAAATGAGAGAGGGGGTCTAGCCCTATATATAGTTTTCCATTTGGGAAAAGGGAAACTTGAGTGCATGTGGGACAAACACTAAATTCCAAAAAGCACTTTTAGCAAGTCAAAGCTTACTTTGACTAGGTTTAGGGAGAGACAAACCATGTTTAAGCTTAGTTAAACATGTTTAGGAGGTGATTAGGGTTTGGAGAGAGTTTTGAAGGGTCAGATCAATCCAATGGAATGGATTGAGAGGCAGGAAGGTGGTAGAAGTGGACTAGAAGAAAGTAAGAAGCTAATGTAGTTAGAATGAAGCTATTATAGCTTGTTTAAATGGTTTACAAGAGGAAAAATGACAAAAGGGATGTCGTAGGAAGAAAGTTAGATAGGTCGAACCGGTGGTGTATCGTCGGTTTGTAGGGAGAAGCACAACTAGTGCAATATTAGTCGTAATAGTGCAATATCTAAACTACAGGTGTCTACATTTTCCCCTCTTTGAGGTGATGTAAGTTACATCACTTTGAAGAAAGTAGACAAATATAAAAGAGAAGAAAATTTTTTGAAGGGATAGAAGAAAAATTAATAGGATGAAGGATGCCCCCTCGAGTGTCGATGGGGTGATGAAAGAAGTCGATCGACGCTCGAAAAAGGTGAGATATAGAAGAAGAATGGGGAAGGGGCAGGATGCGAAGAGAGAATGAGAAACAAGAAAAGAGATATTGAGCTATCCACAAATTAATTGTATCCACTATTTAAATCATCATTTTGCTTAGAGACTTCCTCATCGGTCCTTATTAAAATGTGAGCATACAACAATAGAAGCATATAGTGACATGAAAAGCCAAGATACAAAGCAACTATCTATTGCTAAAATGCCGACTCCATGCAACATACAAACATGTAATGCAAAATGAGAAGTAAACAAACTCATGTAACAGGGAAATAAGTACAGTCACACACACTTAAACCAACAACGTTCAAGAAGGTTGCACAAATATTTTGTTATCAAGCTGAAGTCCCAAATGTTTTGATAAATGAAAAGGGTAAGAACGATGCCCCAAGCAATATGCATATGTAAGGGAAATGACGGAGGACACTTGGGTCGATGAAAAAGCAACGTGCATGATGAAATAGTACCAGGCAACTAATAGTGCCCTAGAGTACAGATGAAGTAAGCAATGGTCTTTTGTAAATGATTGTAGATCAAGGTGATTCACAAGTCGTAGTTTCAAAACATGTGAAAATGCCAACAGGATATAGGATGAGTGCCATGCAAAAGACACAGATTTCAGCTGAAAAATGAGTTGGTTACCGATTTTAGTTCATTTTCAAAGTTTTATACTATTTTTGATTTTTCTAAATCAATTTTATAATTTTTAAATTTTTTGATCGGTCAGAAGAATTCAAAAGATCAAAGATCTTCTAAAAAAGTATGCGCGGAGGTGAACGGGGGAAGGTGAGGCCAAAAAAGAGCCAAAAGGGATCCCCATGGAAAGAAAGACAGGGTGATAATAATTATTTTAAATAATTATTTTCATGACGGGAGGTAGATAGATGAAAAAGAGGAATCAAAATAAGAAAAACACTGTAAGGTTGTAAACAATGCCAGGGTTAAGAGGAAGTGTCCGCAGGGTAGCACAAAGTGCCCCAGCATGTGAAAATTAATAAAAATAATTATTTTAATAATAAAATAATTATCACGGTGGGTAGAAGAAGATTAGAATGACCACATGGTGGAGAAAACATGCCCCAGGGGCATCGCGATGAGTTAATATACCCCCCGGGGGGGTAAAAACAATCACGATCAATTCATTTGTACCAGAGCCCTTGTGAATTTTTACCGTGAGGTGTTAGTGAGAGAGCCTGGAGCACAATGCAGAGGTTACCGATGAGACGGAGGTGAGCAGACCGGATCCGGAGTACCAGTGAGACCCACGTGGATGGACCCTTCGTGAGTAGTCTATCCCTTCTCTCTTAAATTATGCATTTATTGCTTTTTAGGTCATTTCTAGGGTAGGTAGGGGAAAAAAAGATGCATGCATGCATGCGCATGTGTCGAAAAAATATGGATGCGCACATACGCATCAAAAAAGTGGATACGCATGTGGGCGTATGCATTGAAAAATGTATACATGCATACGTGTCCGTCAAAGGGGGAAAACGGGGACGTGTGCGTGCGCGTCAAACTAAGCGCATAGCGCTTTGGGGGAATTTGAATATTTTCAAGAATGGGTGTGTGCGCGTGTGCGCTTTGGGAGGGACACGTAGGCATCACATTGGGCGTGTTGGCATCCTGTGTGGCATACATAGGAAAAGTGGAAAAATGGGGGGGCACGTATGCATCGATTAGGGTGCGTAGGTGTCGAGAAGGGCGTGTGCATCGAAAAAAGGGGGCATGCATGCATCTGGAAGAAAAATAAAACACACTTAGCAATAAAATAGCAAAGTGTAGAGGAGAAAAATTAGAAGAATTTAGAAGAAAAAGGGAAATTAGTAAGTTTAAGGACTCTACGGACTATGTTTCCTTAGAAAGATAGCTAGAAGTTAGATAAGTGCCTAACACTTGTTTTTTTGATCTTGCAGCGTAGATTACCCGCACTCCAGATGGGAGAGATACGGCCACCTCGAGATGATAGAGGTGTAGTTCGAGGATGGAGATAGGGGATATTAGATATCCTCCTTTATGTCACAGGGTTAGCCTACGTGGCTGACATGCCCCAGATCACATTGGACCACGGCCTTCTTACGGCCATAGCAGAGAGATGGCACAGCGAGAGCAGTGCTTTGGCTACCTATAGGGAGATCACCATTACATTGGAGGACATCTGGCGCATCATGCGTGTTCCCATTATTGGCCAGCCCATTCAGTACGTGAGTGATGACAGAGCAGCATTGGATGGATGCATTGCATAGTTGTTCGGAGTCTCGACGATACCTCGTCGTGGGATGACAGTGAGATTGTCATGCTGCATCGATGACCTCTCTCTAGATCGGGTCATGGTTTATATGATGGCCTTTGTCAGTGGAGTTTTACTCCCTGACAAGACTGACTCCTCATTCCCTCTTGGACTACTTGGAGTCATACTTGGATTGATATAGGGAGAGACTTATTGTTGGGGCAGTGCATTCTGGCACATCTTTATTGGGATCTTCATCTTATTACCTACTACCATCAGAAGATGGTAGGTCAGCAGGCTCCTCATGATATGGGCTGGGATCACATTGCTATCGGGTGCCCCTTAGGTGCACTCTGAGAGTTCGGGCTCCAGAGGAGCCATCTACCATGGGTTGGGTCCCAGTCGGGGATGATGTTCGGCCTTACAGGGGTGATCCTTATCCCTATCATCGTCGAGAGCTTGATGACTTACAGTAGGTGGCAGTAGTATGGAGGCCATATCGACATTTCCAGTGGCCGGAGGATGCCCGAGAGCTATCTATAGCTGGAGTAGATCATTTTATCATGGGTAGCCGTAGCTATATGTGGGAGTTTTATAGAGTTGATAGGTGTCAGTGATAGTTTGGCACCACACAGGATGTTCCAGGGCCTGACATGTGGTACATGCAGAGGGCGCGTGAGTATTTTGATATGGGGCCCCAGATAGCCTATGACAGAGCCTGGGCTAGCTTTACACAGGTGGTACCCATTGCATGGGTACCCTTGAGGTAGGTTTGAGATCTAGGGTGCATAGCAGTACGCACCCTAGTACCATGGCGTGATTCCACACAGGCTGACCATTCGAGGGTAGCATATGATGCAGGCATGAGGCCTCCCCAGTGGGGCTGCCTAGTGATGATGATGGCATTGCTGATGATGATGATTCTGATGATGAGGGTGGCCCTGATGCACAACATCAGAGTTAGAGGTAGGGCTCCATAGCCATAGGTACAGGGTCCTAGGCCTATACCTAGACAGGTACACCAGGCCCCAGCTAGTCAATTACCTCCAGTAGGCATTCCAGTGGGTATATATGTCCCATTATAGTAGGTTCTACCACAGCAGGGTCCACCTCCTCAGGCCCCAGGAGGTGGTGATGGACAACTTGCTGCACTACAGTAGCTAAGCTACAGGCCGTGATAGTGGTGCAGCTTTAGGTGGCCATAGAGAGAGAGATCAGGCCAGAGCATAGATTCAGGTACTGACTGCCGAGAGAGACCAGGCTAGGTCTCAGGTATAGGATAGTGGTAGGGCCATATGGCAGGGTCAGATTACATAGTTGGTAGTGCAGGGCACTCAGTTAGTAGGTGCCTTAGGCCAGGTACAGAGCTAGTTACATAGTGTCATGGTCAGCATGACCAGGTGCAGGCCGAGGGATAGGGCTATTTGATAGAGAGAGACCAGGCCCGTAGTGATTTACAGACTATCACACTGGAGAGAGATCGAGAGGCCCCTTTGCTAGGTAGGATGATGCTGATAGAGGTCGATTGATAGGTGAGTGTGATGCCACCCTACTAGGTAGCCTTGGCCACATAGGAGATGAGGATTTGATACGTGACACTATCAGGGCCACAGGTGAGGCTCTCTATTATAGGACAACCTACTTTTGAGTAGTTCCAGTAGAGGAGTGAGTGACGCCATATGCCCAGCTTGATGTGAGCCACACAGGCTCTAGATCACGGAGGTCGGCTAGGTCAGTATAGCAGCCGGCCACACAGCCGAGTACACAGTAGAGGGGTACATAGGGTCCCTCCTCATAGTTGGTAGGTTCTTTAGGGGTAGGCCCATCATGGCCTCCATTATTCCATCCTCCCCAGGACATGGTCCCAGCAGCCCGGTGAGGGCGAGAGTTGCGGCTGAGTCTCCTACTCATGCCATTTGTATATATGTATGTATTCATTTGTATATGCCTCTTATGAAGGTGGGTTTTGCCCATGTATAGATTCTTTTGATTCTTTTGTGGATGCCTCTAGATGAAGGCTCGATTTTGATCGATGTATGTACTTTTGATGTACCACCATGCCTCTGTATGCAGGCTTAGTATTTGATCCCTGCCCCTTTTATATGGTAGATGGATAGAGCATTTTGTATATACCGGACTTTGACACTGAGATATTGATTATACATGTATCATATGGACATTTTCTTGTATATCTTGTCATGTATTGATATATTGTCATGGTAATTACGTTTCATTGATGTTCATGTTGTATCTTTTCCTTTTCATGTATGTGACATACTTTCAGATGTAGAGATGTACATGTTTTCCTTTCATAGCGATGATATACTCGTGTATTTGATATCATGTATTTTAATTTATGAGATGTTTGATTCCACATGGCTAGCATTTTGGGATGATACTAGATGATATTGGTGTGGGGGGGGATAGATTAGTGATTATGTGCAACCCCTCTTGCCCCCATTGATGATACGATATGTGATGATTAGCTTAGCATACATGCATGATGTAATACTTAGCATTTTATTTATATATGATGTATAGATGATGGTATAAATGTGATGAAATGATAGATGATAGATGTGATAACAAACAAATGTGCTAAACAAACACACAAGAAAAAGTTAACAAAACTAAACAAATATACACATGCAACACAATGCAATGCAACTAAAATGAAGATTAATCTAACACTTTAATCTAAGCAAGTAAAAATGAGTTCTAACAAGTGTACATAGCAATCAAAGAAACATACAACAATTAATTACAAGCATAAAAGTCCTAATAATGAACGCAGTGCAACACACAATTAAACCTAACAAGATCTAATATAATGTAAGCAAAGAATCATTCAAAGAATGAACAACACAACAAGCTAAGTACATCAAAACTATACAAACCAACAACTAAAAGCAATCTAACTACCACTTTGTTTTTGTGGGACAATATTGACATATTTTCTAATGTTTTTGAGTTTATCACGAAGGATAAGTTTTCGTAGCTGTGTTCATCATTGTTGTCTAGGTTTCCCTAAGATGACATTGTGAGATGAATGTAGCTTTATCCCTAAAAAGGAAATTTTCTAGATGTTTAGGATTTTTGTGTACCCTTTTTAAATGTTTTTGTATTTTCAAGGTCATGTTTTGAAAGCAATGTACAAGCTTTTAAAGAAACGTGGAATGCCCCCAACGTGATGTGGGAATATACAAAGGGTCAAATGCCACGTGTTAGTGTATAATGAAGTGGAATGTGAATGTGCCCCAGTGTGATGTGGGAATATACAAATAGGCCACATCCATCACACAGATATAGCGTAAGTAAACCAGATCACAGGTCCTATAAGGGAGCTCGAGGTCGGATCCTAGACCTAGCTAGGGTACTGCGGAATTTTAGCAAGTGGCAAGAGTTACCCATCTTGTCGCAAGAGTGACTTGTGTATGAGAAACCTTCCTTGAGAGCGGAAACTAGTTTTCACAAAAGGACATGCCCACTGTGCCACAATTGCGTGGTTTTCACACGAGGATGACCTGCTTTTTCTTTACTTTTTCTCAATTTTTCAATTTTTGCTTGTTTTTTTTTTCTTTGTTTTCTACTTTTTAGTTTCTTATCTCAATATTCCAGCCATGCCTAAGCATAGAAGTGCTTGAGGTGAATGGTGTTCATGGGCTCTGGAAGCTCTTCACCATCTGAATAGGCAAGTCTATATGCCCCTGATCCATATTTAGCGGTCACCACATAGGGACCGAGCCAATTGGCCTCAAATTTACCTTTCTTTTCCCTATCTTTGGTGGTATTCTTCTGATTTTATTTTAGTACAAGATCACCTACATCAAATTCCCTATGAATGATGCATTTTTGTATCCTCTGGATACTCTATTTTGATATACTTTAAGGTGATTAAGCGCTCTGATATGCCGTTCATCTAATAGTTCCAACTCTGCCAGGCGAGCAACTCTGTAGTCTTCATCTTTGTCGAGGTAGTCCCTGAGAGATATTCTCAGGGAGGGAAGCTCCACTTCCAAAGGTATGATGGCTTCAGTGCCATAGACAAGTGAATACGGGGTCGCACTAGTAGGGGTGCGGATGGAGGTGCGATAAGCCCGAGAGGCGGGATGGATTTGCAAGTGCCAATTACGACCATTTTTACTGACCATTTTCTCCATAATGCACACAAGAGTTTTGTTTGTAGCCTCGGCTTTCCCATTACCTTGAGGGTAATAGGGGTGGACCATTTAAGTTGGATATGAAAGCGTTGACACAAGGCTTTTACCATCTTGTTTTTGAAAGATTTACCATTATCAGTGACAATGGCCGAGGGGATACCATAATGACATATAAGATGGTTCATGATAAACTTGGATATTTGTGCACCATGGTGACATAGGTAAGAGGAACAACCTCCACCCATTTAGTGAAATACTCGGTGGCGTAGTGATGATGTGTGTATGACCATCTGATGAAGAAGGGTGGAGCTTCCCTATGAGATCTAAACCCCACTTTGAAAAAGGCCAAGGTGTGGCAATAGGCTGCAAAGCTGTGTTGGTGCATGTATGAGATTACCATACTTTTGACAAAGTTCACATTTCTTCATGAAGTTTGCAATCGGATTCCATAGTAGGCCAATAGTAGCCTACTCTCAACAGTTTCTTAGCTAGCACCATTCCACTAGTGTGTGCCCCACAGATACCACTATGTACCTCTTTAATTGTGTGAACCGAATCAGTAACATTTAGACAGTGAAGCAAGTTCCCATCGTAGCCACCATGATGATAAAGTGTGCCTCCTAGGAGGGTATAATGGGCTATGCGGTGGATAAGGGCTTTTTTCTCTGAATGGGTAATGTCAGGTGGGAAGGTTCCATCTTGTAGGTATTGGTAAATAGGGTCATACCATGGGGATAGGGGACCAACAACTTCACATGCTAAACAGGATTCAGGCATATCATATGCCGGCATCTGTAAGTGTTCCACAAAGAAAGGCATCTTACTCTCTTCAGGCGGGATGCGAGAGAGAGCCGATGGTAGCCATGGCATCCATGTAGATCTATTATGAGATCTAGGTTTTTGTTCAAATATGACATGTGAAAAATATTCCTTCAGGGTTTCAACCATCTTCTTATAGGGAATAAGTTTTTCATCTTTGACCTTGTATTCATCATTGACCTGCTTAATGATAAGCTGAGAATCTCAACAACTGCAGTTGTATTTGATGTTCCAAGTGATAGCTAGCTTGAGGCCAGCAATGAGTGCCTCATACTCTAATGTTATTGGTATAGGAAACCCCAACTGGAATGCCCTTGGTATAATATCTCCTATGGGAGTAATAAGCACTACTCCTGCTCCTGATCCATGAAAAGTAAATGATCCATCGAAATGGATCTGCCATTCCATGGATTCTTGATATACATCATAGATGCGTCTAGGAGATCCAGACACAAAGGCTCTATTCTGGTAAAGGTGCTTCTACCAACTGATCTGCCAATACCTATCCTTTTAAGGACTTCTGATTTACAAACTCTATCTCAAATTCACTCAAAAGAATGATCCAATTAGCCATTCGGCTGTTAAGGTGGGTTTGGATAAGAGGTACTTAAGAGGGTCAACCTTGGAAATAAGTTTAGTTTTATTGTTAAGGAGGTAATGGTGGAGTTTTTGAAATGTAAAGATCTGCCAAGTAGGCCTTTTCAATCTATGGATAGTTCAATTCATAGGCAATCAATGTACGGCTAAGGTAATAAACAACTCTCTCCTTATGGTTAAGATCGTATTGGGCAAGCAGTGCACCAATAGCGAATTGGGTAGTAGAAATATATAAAAGGAGAGGTTCTCCAGGAGTAGGTGGCATCAGCACAGGTGGATTTACAAGGTACTGTTTGAGTAGAGAAAATGTTTTCTGACATTCGGGCCCCATTTGAAAGCAACATCCTTCTTCAAAAGATGTGTAAACGGATGACATTTATCCATGCAAGCTGAGAAATAAAATGGTGAATAGCCTGGATCTTTCCTTGCAGACTTCTGAGTTGTTTAAGAGTGGTGGGTGGAGGCATGTTTGTAATAGTAGTGACTTTGGTGGGATCCACCTCTATCCCTCTCTGTGATACTATGAATCCCAAGAGTTTTCCTGATAATACACCGAAGACACACTTCTTAGGGTTAAGATGAACCTTGTAGTCCCTGAGGCATTGAAAGATACGTCTAAGCACTTTTGGGTGCTCTTCTCTACTCTTTGATTTAGCTAATATGTCATCCACATAGTCCTCCATAATATCATTCATCATATCATGAAAAATGACAGTCATAGCACGCTGATAAGTAGCCCGGCATTTTTGAGTCGAACGGCATGACTTTGTAACAAAAGGTTCCCCATGGAGTGATGAAGGTAGTTTTGTGCTGATCTCCTCTCTCTGATCCTTATCTGATTATACCCCGAGAAGCCATCCATTAAGGATAGCATCTCATAGCTAGCGGTAGAGTCTACGATCATATCTATGTTTGGAAAAGGAAAATCATCTTTAGGACATGCTTTATTGATGTCACGGAAGTCAGTACAGATCCTAATGCCAACGGGTTTCTTTTGTACTGGAACTATATTGGAGATCCAATCTGAGTAATCAATAGGTTTGATAAAATCTGCAGCCAAGAGTTTCTCCAATTCTTCTTTGACAAGAAGTGCAACTGTAGGATGCATCTTCCTCAGTTTTTGTTTAATGGGCTTGGCATCTGGGTGCACAACAAGGTTGTGCACAACTAGTGTTGGATCCAAGCCGGGCATGTCTGAATATGTCCATGTGAAAATATCAACGTATTCTCTTAAGAGTTCCACAAAGGTTTTTGTTCCTGAGCTGAGAGTGAAGCCCCCAACTTGATCATCCTAGGTAAATCCTCTGAACCAATGTTAACACTGATGGTTTCCTCAATGAGCATTTTAGATGCGTCCTCCATTCTAGTAGGATCAGGAGGGAGGGTGAGATCAACCTCTGAGGTAACTCTTTATCATCTTCAAATGGATAAGTTATTTTATCCATGTGCTTTGCATTTTGTTCTTCTATAAGTGTTTCAAAGAGTTTGTCACTATGAGATTTCCATTTATTCTTTGTACTAGGCTGCTGAAGTATTTTTACTTTTATTCACAACATTCTTACCCAAGTGGCCACACATCTCTGCCTCTTCTCCGAAGTATGCACATGTGTTTAACTGAATTTGGAATCCTTTCTTGTGGTCCCCAGCAGGAAGAAAATCCCTGAGTCCCATGAATTTTGTGAATGCTTCATCATCTCTGAAGATATCAAGTGGTACGTAAAGTTGTTGGTCCCAATCTACAAGTTCAGGATAAACTAGGGTGACTTGATAATCGGTTGAAGGGATGGATTCAGATAGGGTAAGGATGGCTGATTCAGGAAATAGGTTTGTGGAAGCCAAATCTTCGTAGAGGCTACATTGGGAACTTGTATCGCTATCCTCATTATACGAAATGTCCTCGCACTTAGAAAAGGTAGCATCAACCTCGATGGGTTGAGCATCCTGGGATTTTAACCCAAGACCATGCTTGTCAGATTTGAAATGGTGAGTAGGAATAGGTTCTAGATGGCCTTGTGCGTTGGCTCCACATCCGTATCCTTTATAACCCATGACAAACATCATGCGGTGTCCTTTAGTATACTGAGGCGCTTGATGGCATGAGGCCATGGTTCCTTCGGTACCTTACTAATGGGATCCTCAACATCTTTTCTTGGATAGGAGGCCACTATGGACAAATTTATCAATGGTTTTGAACATGGTCCTCGTGTACTTTTGAACTGAAAATAGGGCTTGCCCGTGTCCTAGGTGACACTGATAAGTCTGAAATCAATAATGCTTGTTCAAGAGTAAATGGCTCTCCTGGGCCATATTTTGCTGATGTAGCCTCCCAAGATGTAAAAGGATTGACCAAAGAAGGGAAGTCCTGATTATAAGGTGTGAGTGATTCTGAGTCCACCCGATTCTTCATAGCTTCCATTTTAAGAGGGATGATGACATCCATGGAAGGGCACTCATAGGCTGCACGAGAGAAACTATGCAATGCCCGATAGTGAGTGAATGGCTCAGGATCACCCGAGATAGTGACTATACGCCCTTCATGGCACAACTTGATACATTGATGAAATGTCGAAGGGATAGCCTGCATGGCATGAATCCATGGATGCCCCAAGAGCATGTTATATGGGAGATCTAAATCCAGGACATGGAAGGTCGTATCATGACAAGTTGGACCTACTTCCATGGGCACTATGATAGTACCTATGATTCTCTCTCCTCATTATCATATGTTGTGATGGTGATGGTCTAGCTCCCAGATCTATTTCTGAAAGGCCTAGCTGCCTAACCAACTTCAATGTGCATATGTTTAGACCAGATCCCCCATCCACAAGCACTCTTTTAATCTTACGATGGGTAATGACCACTTCTAAATAGAGAGGAAAATTATGCTCAGGGTTGTTACATGGGATAGCGTTGTGATCAAAAGTGATGTGATCAGTGGGTTCAAGGTGGGTGACCATAGCTTGCAAGTGTGGGATCTACCTCAGTAGAGACTCAGAATTCTGTAATGTTTTGTACAATATATCCTTGTGAGTAGTAGAGATTTTAAGAAGGTCAAAATGGATATTTTAGCTGGTGTTTTCTCTAGCTGGTCTAGTAAATTATATTGGCTTTGGGTAGTTGGTATTGGATCAGGTATGATTAAGAGAGCGTCACATTCCAACTGCACAACTCTTTTGAGAATTGGATTGTGTTTACTCGGTCATCAGGTGAACGGATGCAACCTATAAGGGAGTCGAATGGACTATTATTACTAGGGTAAACATACGCAGCAGTGTGATAGTCATTAGAGGCCTACTTGTGATCTGGTTTCCTTTTCTTGTTATCCGTGTGATTGGGAAAAGGTTCTTTGTATATGCCCATTTTTTCATTAGGACCCTGTCCTGAATCAGGAGGTGATTCTACGGAAATCTTGCCCTCTTCAATGAGGTCTTGTATGAAATGCTTCAGTCATAGACATCTATCTATTTTGTGTCCTTTGACATGATGGAAGTCACAGTATTCATGGTCTTTATACCAACCAAGGTTTTGGAGCATTTTCTAGGAATGGTACTGTGGTACTTGGATACTCTACCATTTTAGCATCATCTAATTGTTTTAATATGGTAGTCAGGGGTTCGCTCAACATTGTGAATGTACGTTTTGTAGGTGCCTTGGGATGAGGTCCTTGTGAAAGCTTCAAAAGTGGACCTGTCTGCACAACTTGGACTCTTTTGGAGTCAGTAATTCCATCACCGATGACGTGTTTGTTCTTATTAAAGAACTTAGGTTTGTCTATAGATTTGGCCTCATGTTTGTCTTTGACAAAGGGTTTAAGTGTTCCTTTGGTAATAAGAGCCTTTTCAATTTGGCTACCTTTCTCTATAACTTCCTCGAAGTTAGATCCACAATGCATCTGAAGATGGAAGGCTATCTCGAGTTTAAATTAGGAACAAAAATGCTCACTAATTGTTTTTCAGGTAAAGCACAAGGGAAGCGACTAGCCAGCGCTCTCCATCATCGTTGTAAGAAACCGTGAAGGTTTCATTAGGTTTTTGCTTTGCATTGCAAAGGTCATTCATCGTGACATCATTTTCAATATTGAAAGAATAGTGCCACACAAATTTTTCTAGCTAGTGTCGGCCACGTTGTTATAGATCCTTTAGGTATGCTAGAACCATTCAATCGCCAAAGCTCCCAAAGCTGGGGAAAGAGTCGTATTAGAAAATTATCATTGTAGGTGACCTCTTGACAAGCCATGTAAAAGTCTTTGACATGATCGTGGGGATCACCTTTTCCTTTGTACTTGTCGAGCTTTGGAATAGTGAAATGTTTAGGAAAGGGCTGCAATAGCATGTCTTTATCGAAGGGATAAGGACATAGTTCTTCGTAGAGATACTTTCTGTTTTGGCCTATATTTCCCTGTTGTAATGTTGTGATCGTATCTTTCATAGATTTCAATTCATCCTGAATGAGTTGCTCCTTAGTAGGTGATATCGACCTTTGAGCCTGAGTTGCCTTAAAGGTATAGTCTGTATGTGGATCAAATTGAAACTCGTTAAGTTTACTTTTGTCTTTGTCTTTACCTATGTTTCTTTTTGAAGCACCTAGGTTTGCTAATTTCTGACTCAACTTCAAGATCTATTTTTGGAGGGTCTCCTCCTCAACCAGGGGATCCTCTTCTTCATCAAATTTGGAGGAGGGGAGGCCTTCCGCTTAGTTTTTACTTTACGTGAAGCCCTAAAGTGAGGTTTACATGATGTTTCTCCTTCAACAACGGCCTTATGTTGCCCAGAAGTGGATGCATATCCCACATCAAAAGGATTATCTATGTCTAAGATGAATCTTCACTCTCCTAAGTTAGGGTCAATGACCTTTGTTTCTTCTTCACGCTCGTGTGGAAGTTTAGCTCCTAATGCCAAGACTCTCGTGAGTACTTGATCTTTGTTATAATATAAGAGCTCATCAAATCTGTTTAGGTCTAACCTTTGTTGTTCTCCGAAGAAAGTCGACTCTTCTCCACTATGATCGATTAATGTTTCGTATCTTTGACTTGAGAGAAGAGTGGTCCTAAATTATTCCCGCTAAAGGGGAAATCATCGAAAGGATTAGCTCCTGCATTAAGCTCATTGGATTTTGTTGCCATTTTGAAAAGTCTAGGCATTACTAGCCAATACTCAGATGCAACACTATGTTTACTAGTTTTCAAAGGATACCGATATGGACAGATGAAAATGTATCACTCACCTAAGTCACGTTATGTCAAATCTATACTTAAAAGACCAAGATGAATGAAAATGTTGTACCAGATATGTGGGCCGAAGTTAGAAATCTAACAAGGCTTGAATATCAGCACAATACTGACAAAGTCCCTAACAAGGTATACCTAGAACTGACTCAAGTACTGACAACAAGCCAAGTGTATTGAAAAGTGGAAGTCGCAATTAGATATAGCGCAACAACGCTATCAAGATATCTCAACCAAGCAAGCAAGGCGTCGATATCAAGACAACATCATGACGATATATATAATGCGTTATCAACACTCATAAAAAAACCTAGATGATGTCAAAACTAAAACCAAGTAGAAGGTATAACAAGAAGTCTGCATGATGATGCAAGTAGTGTAACCGCGTAATAGAGGGATCTATACTACGTGCCCAAAGAATGGGAGACACAACATAAATGCCAATACTAAATGACTAAAATGCAAGCAAAATTTGACAAACTAGGGAGAGATAGAATGACAAAACCGACCCGTAACAATGACGAAGATCCTGAAATCAAGATCATAGGACTGCCAAAGACGTGAAAACGTACCCACCACTTTAGTCATTTAACACCCCAGCCGCAAACATGGATGAGTGTAAATGTACAAAAAAGCAGCTAGCACTATCTCTGACATGACACGTAAAGTATGCCTCTGTTCGACTTCCAACGTGGAAAGTATGAACACATGGGTGTAGATCAAGAACATGTGAAAATAGACTTAGTTTCACTTGGGCAGAGCTTCGCCTCATTCAAAAATGAGAAGGAAGCTAAGCTAAGTAATACGTTTGTCTAAATTTGTGATGAAAAACACTTAGATCTAACTTAGAATGGGTTCGTTACCATGTTCGACAAACAAGGTGTTGAATCCAAACAAGTTATCACTTCGTGATGGCAAAAGCGACATGCGTGAATGGACTAGTAAAGTTGGCCTCCAGACAAAATGGTTTCCTTAATAAGCTCTCTCAACTAGGTGTTACAAGGTTGTCTTAAGCGAGCATGATTTACCCAAAAAGTCACACTGACTAGTTTGGGAGTATCTCGGCTTTACTTTACCCCCTTCAAGAACAGTAGGCAACTAGTGCATCTACGTGTACTATCACTGGGGTCGCCACATGGACAACCGGTAATGCTATCTCACAAGGTGTACTAGTCAAGTAGGTAAGCGAGGTGCTTCCCATTTCGTCCATGAGGTTACTCAGTGGTGGACTACTTTGGGGTTCCTGGAACCACCCCCATTGTTATAGCTTAAGGCGTTATGCCAAAGGGGTTACGTTCCAGTTAAGCGGAGAGGGACTTACCCTTTTCCAAAACCTGCAATACAGTGTGTTGAATGTGGTGTGTTTTTTATCTTTTTTAATCTTAATGTGGTTTCAAAAGTGGCACACCTTTTGGCAATCTGCAAACACACGTGTATTAGAAGTTTTTGCTTCATTCTTAACACCTTTCTTTGACCAACGTTAGGTCTGTAGACAACAAGTTGGTTAGTAGTTTTCCATTTTGTTGATTGAGGTAAAAGAGAACTCACACTTGCTTTTGATTCCTAAGATCGCCCGAAAGTGAAGGAAGAGCATACGCAAAGTGGAAATCCTAAAAAGCACATAAAAATGTTACTTTATCCTTAAGAAGCAAGTGTTTTTAACATGTAAAATAGATTTTGTGTAAGTGCTTTTGATCTCCAAGATCGCTTTGGAAAGCGAGGAGAGAGCATACGCATGTTTCACAAACCCTAATTTAAGCTAAGGAATGAAAAACACTTAATCATGCAAACTAAAATTTTAAAGAGTTAGTCTGTTTTAAAACCTGTCAATCTTTTTAGAAACTGCACAAAAAATGTCAGAAAAATAGCTAAAACAGACCATAAATTTTTTTAATTTTGACAGTAACACTGCGCCCAAACCGACATGTACATGCCCCAGCCAATACGGGTACATGCCTAAACCAACACCTACACGGGTATGTTAAAATTTAAATCAGTCACCAACACCTACGTGCCCTGATCCAATAGGTACGCTAGGGTTTCAATGCGTACGCGCTCCTACCGATGGATACGCGGCCCAAGCAAAAAGAAGTCTATAAAATTTTACATAGTGATATTAATTACAGACGCGTGCCCAGAGAGATGGAGACATGGAGAGGCCAATAGAGATGTGGACGCGTCCTTGCGGAGAAAAATTTCAAAAACACAGAGGACACCCTGATGGGTACGCGGCCTTTCCGATGGAGATGCGCCTATATCAATGTGTACGCACTACCTCAAAACACCAACGCGTGCCCTGTAAAAAACCTAAAAAAACATGGATTTTCAAAATTTTAAAAGCAAACAAGTTATTGGTTAGTCAAAGCTTCCTATTTCTATGTTAAACCCACAAATGCATGTAAATAGAGTTCATTAATCCAAGGTTTAAAATAGAAATGAGGAAAATAACAAGTGATTTACACTAAAAAAACTTGAAAAATGACTTTGAAGAACTCAAAGGACCTCCATTAATGGAGGATGGACATAAGTGTCCCACCGGGCGTGCCAAATGTGTTCAAAGAAAAGTTGTAGAAAGCCATGGATTTGGGGTAAGAATTCCTAAAGAATCCCCAAAGGCTTCAAGCAACAAATCAGTGGACCATCCGATAAGAAATGAACAAGATCTTCTAACTAGCATGCATTATGAAGTAAACACTCAAATTTAAGCTAATTAAACTATCTCTATTCTTTGAAAGCTTAAAATAATGAACCTAATAAGCCCTAAGCAATCAGTTTTAGTGATTAAGAGAAAGAGATCTCCCCATTATAGGCTTTTGAGCCAATGGTTCTTCTCTTTTCCCTATAAATTGGATTAACAATGCAAAAGTGAAGTAAATAGCTCAATATCTAAACTAGAAATGAAATCTAGAAATGAAAACTAGAACCTAGATGCAAAATACTATAATCTATGCTTAGGAAGAAGGGAGGAATTCTTGAAAATGAGAGAGGGGGTCTAGCCCTATATATAGTTTTCCATTTGGGAAAAAGGGAAACTTGGGTGCATGTGGGACAAATACTAAATTCCAAAAAGCACTTTTAGCAAGTCAAAGCTTACTTTGACTAGGTTTAGGGAGAGACAAACCATGTTTAAGCTTAGTTAAACATGTTTAGGAGGTGATTAGGGTTTGGAGAGAGTTTTGAAGGGTCAGATCAATCCAATGGAATGGATTGAGAGGCCAGGAAGGTGGTAGAAGTGGACTAGAAGAAAGTAAGAAGCTAATGTAGTTGGAGCTATTAAGCTTGTTTAAATGGTTTAAGAAGCAAAAGGGATGTAGGAAGAAAGTTAGATAGTCAATTGTCTTACGACATCATGAGTGATGTCCCATGTTTAAAATCAATTTTTCTCGGTCTACATTATCTTCTTGCGTGTTTTCGTATTGCTTCTTAGATTACACATTGTGTACTTGTTTACTAGCTTACATTTTACATGCATATTTTCTTAATTAACAAGTATCTCCTAACCACTTTTTTACATGTGCCTTGGACTTTACCAAACACTCTCCCTTCCCCTACAAGGCACAATTTTTAACACAATTTTTGGTCCCCATTTGGGCCGCATACTCCTTCAGCGATGTCACATGCACCCCAAACAAGGGGGCACATCATCTAGGTGAATCACTCACCCCATACAATAGTTCAAAGTTATAATTTAGCATAACATGGTACCAATACAACACATTCATCAACATCGAGATGGGGCTCATAATATGTCTTGGGTCCTTACAACAACATAAACACTAATGCGTAGACTAGGACAAGTAGTGCCTTGGCACCCTTGACCCTTCCCGAATGCCCTATGAATAAAAAGTAGTTACATAGAATTCCTCAATAAAACACAGTCTACAACACTCCACACAATGGATTTTACAGGGAAGATAGTCCTTAGCACCCACCATACATACAACATTCAACATTTTCTTCTTTAGCATTGGATCGGAATTGGTCGAACCAGATTGGATTTTTACACACCATTTGTAGTGGTGTTCCATACATTGGGAAGTAGTTAAAGGTTGGAGGATGACACTAGAATTTTCTCCCTACACTTCTTCTAGATCATTGGTGTGAGATTTCCTAAAACTCGTGAATCGACATAACCGGTGTGAGATCACCCAAAAAAATTTGTCTTCTACAACATCTACAAGATCCTTTCTACACTTTTTCCTCATCACGATCAGTGCACATGTTCCTTTTTCACATTTTTCATTTTACATACTTCATTACATACTTTTTACACATATACATGTGTATTTGACTACTTGTTCATTCTTCTCTTTTGCAAGTCTATCTCGTATGGGAAGTGGTAGTCAACATCATTCAACATCATTCAAAAAAACATCAACAAAATCACACACATCAACATCGACAACAACGACACAAAGTGACAACATCTACAACATGTGTTTCCACCCTAGGTCATTATCTCATCACTTTTTGCACTTTCTCATCTTTAGTCTCCGCTTATCCACCTTTTTATCACTCCACTCTTTTCCTTATCTCTCAAACGCTTATTGCCATCAATCTTCATGGTTATCGTGTATGCATCTCTATTTACTTTATGTTATCAAGATTTATCTACACATAATAAAGTGGGGGAAATATAGACATAAAATTGCACACTTTGGGTATCTATTTAGTCTTGATCGCATCCTACTATTCATATGATTTATAAGTAAGAAAAGTACTAATTAACCCATGTCTTTTACCATCTTTGCTTTCTTTCTATTTCTACTTTTAGTCTAATACTCTTTATACCTCAAAGTATATATTTTCATACCTTGGAATTTCTCATTCGGACATGAGCACCCGGCTAGGATGTCGGTGTGCGCCAGGCACTCCGATCCCCTTTGGGTGCCCACGACCTCTTTATACTTTGTTCACATTTTTGGGTCATTTATAGCCGTTTGAGCATCTTATCGTTTTGGTAGTTGGCCTTTTTTGGGTTAATTACGAAATTTAAGCAAGGGAATCTTATAAATATAAAGTTACGAGATCATAATAAAGGACCAAGCACTAAGTATTAGCTATCGCCACTAAGGTTGAGTCCATATGCTATTCAAGAGCATTCAAGCACCCATTCAAGGGAAAGGGACTACATTATTCTCGCATACACTTCATAGGGGGAAGTCTATTCTATTCCATGCACAAATCTATTACATTTCGTTACATCAATTTACTTTCTCGTTCTCCAAGTCGACATGTACAAAAGCCACCAATGGCATGATTCTACACACACACACATAGAACTACGCTAGGTCTTAAATGTAATGCAATGCTCGATTGTAAGATCACTTGTTTGAAAACTAAGGATAGTCTAAACCCTTATTTTGCATCTTTCTTTTTTAGGATTTAATGTCTCTTTGAGGGTTTTACAGTCGGTATTCATTTGCGGGTTTCGGGGACCTCGGTGATCATTGTGTGACCTCAAAGCGAAAAAAAGGAGAAGGAAAAATAATACCTTGTGACCAATCAAGGATGGTTTTATGAAAATTTTGCAAGCACAAATGCCTACTACAAGTATTTGGCACTCGTGGGTGCCCTTTTCCAATATATTACTCTAGATTTACAAATTTTGAGCTTCGATGTGATAGTCTATGCTTTGTATTTTCCATTTTCCAGATCTGTGCACCTTCGAGATCTTTGCGAAACATTTAAGCTTTTATATCCCTTCATTGTAGCTAGGTTTTTTATTTTCTTGGGTCATTTGTTGTACTTAATAATTACTTATTTACTACTACAATATCAATCAGATTAAGCATTTTTCATAGATTTTATTCATATTTTTCTTAATCAAGTAGGTGGAATGATATGCAATGAATATGAAAGTAATTAGCTCTACTCAAGATTGAATTATACTCAGTTATCTTTAAATTGTATAATTCATTTGAAAAAGAAATCGGTTTTCTATTGTTGAATTTTTTAAATTGTTGTATTTGGTTAGCTATACTTATTGTATAAATTGAAAATACTATTAATGGAAGCTATAAATCATTAGGTTCTTATGAAAATCATGTTGTATCTAATTAAATCTATTAAATTACAAGAAGTGGGTATCACTATGTACTTACATAGTCTTGTATGTAAAAATAATAATCTAAGTAATGGAATGAAACAAACAAATAGATTGAAACTAATTGTTCTCTAAACCTATCATAATACTATTTTTCATTAGTTAAACTGAAATCATTTAGCCTATATGAAATATCTCTTGTACTCTTGTGAAATTATTTTTGTTATCATAGAGAAGAAACTTGGATAAGACTATCCTCATAGTGAATTCTTCACTTAATGTATTTGAGTAATAAGTGATTATACTACTCCATAATTTTAGTAACCCAACATGAAGTGGAACATAATTATATGACCCATTTTGAATCCTAAGATGACCAAGCCTTGCTAATTTTTGTTTTTTTATAAACCTTTAATAAATTTGACTCAATGTTCTTCAAAAATTTTACATATTGGAATCTTACGAGTAACCTTATTATTCCCTTGTGAGTAAAAGTGTTTCTTCGCATGTTACAAATGATTTAGGATCCATTCGTAAATTGTAATGTAAAATGATATATTTTTAATATTCTTTAGAGCATCTCTAGGTTACTTAAATAAAATTAAATTGGGGTGTTTCATTGATGGGAATTTGTTAAACTAGAATAGAATATTTTAATTTAAAATGAAGGTTTTAGGCCTCTTTATTCAATTTTAAGGTTCTTAAAAATGTATGAAAAGTAAATTTTACGAAGTGTATAAGATGATTTGTAACATATGTAGAGTGTGGATAAAGTATTTCCTTTTCTCTCTCTTAATTAGCCTAAGTATTGTGTTTTGAATCCCTCCTTCAAGAAAGTGTTATATTGAACTAATTATTGTCATGTTTGAGTGTAATTGTGTATGTATGTTGGGGTTTTGAATATATGTAGACCAAAATGTGTCTCGGTAACATACACTCTTACTCATTCGTTCAACTAGGGTATTTGAGGCAATGAGTAGGAAACACACATGTATCGACATACTGAGGGGTAGGATTAAAGGGGCTACAGGAAGTGCTAGGGTCTCATATCCGGAGGAAGTAACCCTTACATTAGGTCAACCTATGGTTTCTAAGGCTCGTGATCAAGATAGAGGAATGAACCCTCTTTGAAATATTAGTGGTTGAGTATGGAGAGGTATAGATACATAAGAAACATGCGATAACTAAAATGAAAGTAACTAAGGAACTGATATTTTATAAGAGTACTAAGTTAAATATCACCAAACATGTACAATACTAAGCTAACATAACATAATTAAGAGGAAACAAATTAATCTATGAAACATGAGAAAGAAGGGTTAGAGCACTCACCTGCACTGTAGGGTGGTCACCGATGTATCTATCTCCCTAAGAAGCAACATACAGAGAGAATCACTATTAGGTTGAGTATATGATGACCTAATAGTGCAAAAATCATCCAAGAATAAGAGTTTCCAATGAAATCCAAGCACAATGTAAGATAAAACAAAATAAGAGTGAGTAGATGTAAAGATGACACAAAAGAGAAGAGCAAATAACAATTCAAATGTCTTAGCTTTCTTTTTATGAATGTCAAATAAGGTGATGGTATATATTATGGACACTTGTTTCTGGCTACAACACTCACATCCTCATTTGAAAATCCTAAACACCCATTTCACTCTCCCAAATCATGAAATACCCCCATAAAAGCACATTTTACTCTCTGTAAAACCGATTTACCTATCTAAAACCTCCTTAACCATCCTTAACCCATATATACCCATTTTTATATTAGTCATCCAACCTCTTAACCTCCAAAAAACCTCCCACCATTTACATTCACAACCAAACCCAACAAACCTTATTTGGAAGTGGTTAAAACCACTTCCAAGTGGGTTTCCACAATTTTCATAGATTGATAGTGATTCTAATAGAATCGCCAACAATTATAAAAACATCAGTAAACCTCCTTAAAATGGATATGGAGGTGGTTGCAATGAATCTTTGTTCTACTTGAGTTAGATGACATCAATGCTAACATTTTGACATTCTCGGTAGCTCTATCAAGTCGTTGTAGCATACACAAATCTTTGTAAGGCTCTTAAACTCCATCCACTTGTTTACATAGCCATGATAATCTATCTCTAGTCATTCACATTATTAAATTCTTTAAGCATCATCTATTAGTCTAAATTAGTCATTGAATAAACTATTATGCATCAAATCAACATTGTATTAAGGAATTAACCTTTATCTCAATAATCACAAGTGATTTTGTTTGAATTACAATGATTCTACCCAAATTGCCAACAATCCCTAACATTCTATAAATTTTTACATTTATATAATTTCATCCATTTTATCATTTTGTTTCTATCTAACCAGCTTATTTTCAAGATGTGTCTCCTTGTAGATAATATTATCGGGTGAATCATATCCCATAACTAGAATTTATGATTTTCTCGATAATTCAACAACCCTTTGTATGGGAGAAGTTTGATATTGCACTGAATTTAGAATTTGCGCCATCATATTGACACCTAAAATCAAATACGTAGAATACTAATTCGAAGTCATACAAGATAAATGGGACACTTTGTTGAATAGTTACGGCTTGACTACTTCCCGCACTTTGAGCTTTTTGTAGCCTTCACTTGGGATGTCTATCATACGAGAACATGGTATCTCTATTTCCCTACAATTTTGATCATTTCTTGTATTTCCAAATATCTTATTATCATGATCGCATAATTATAAAATGATTTGACACACTTTGAGGAATCCCATTAGTTCCTAGGATTGGATTTTACCAAGAAACTCGTCGAATCTCTTTAACTAATATCTATCTTATCTAGTTGTCTTTGCATGTAGGTTCTCTCATTCACTAGAAGGAGGATTCTCTCACAAATTTGGCATCCACGATCTTGCTTTGTCGGTGAAGGTATTTTAAAATCATGTTGTCTTCTATGTTTTTGGTGTTTTATCATATAACTAACAAAATAAAAATCACCATAAACATTCGACATTCCCAGTGTAACTCTATTCCCTTTTTCATTAGATTTCATATCTTTTTTATTATTGTCAAATCATCTAACCTTTCATCTTGGAGTGCTTCAATCTAGTTTCTTCAAAAACACATAAAAGAAAGAAAATAAAACATTAAAGAAAATTCAAGTATGTTTCTTTTCCTTCATTTTCTTTCAACATTGCATTTTTTTGATCTGCTTTCATAAAAATCAACATTTCCTTTTGGATCTTAAAATAAACTTTTATATCTGCCTGCTCATCTAGATTAATTAGGGGTTAAATGATTGCATTCACAATCTTCCCTCACACACAACCAAACCACATCTTAAATCAAACTTGCATCTAAACAATTCCTCCCAAGTCTACCTATTTGTATTTCATCACCAAGAGGGAATCGACTTCTTGTTTTAGCCAAGTGTAAACAATGCGGTGGGAGGTATATTGGCTAAGCACCCTACACCCTTATCGATACGAGGCTGTGAAGTGAGTTGGTAGGCCCTAATACCATGCCTCGTATCGGTACCAACATATATATGGGCTTCACGTACCTTTGGTTATATTGAGGACTTGACTTTAAAATTACCTGATTAAACCACCCTCACCCAGCCTCTTCCATAGTACATTCATTAACCATATGTTATTTGTCACATTCTTTTAACTAATAATGATAATCCATAATTTCTTTGCATGTGTATTAGTTTTTTTCTAAATAAAAATCTTTCCTTCTATCTACATTGATTGTTTGATTAGTCCATGGTTTTGACTAGAATACAAGATCACTTTCAAAACCTCTCAAATATGGGAGATTCACTCCAACAATCCTTAGAGTCTAATTATTCTCATATGAAAAACATCCCAAACACGTTTGATCCACTACAATAACCCTTAGAAACAAATCTAGAACCCTGCATTCCCATAGTACTCAATCCAAAATATGAGAGGCTCCTTGAGTTAAACCTCTTCATTTCTTTCAAAGTAGTGACCCAATCTTCGTAGAACTTTTGGATACTAATTGTGTTTCCCTTTGTGGTTATATTGCTTCTAAAGGTGTTCATATCATTTACACCACTCCTTATCCAATAAAGTTCCCATTTATTGAGGTCAACACTTGAAATTTGTAATACCCACAAAAGTTTCCTACACAAAACCCAAGAACAACCTAGGTCAAACTAGAAAAATTATGAAATAATTATTTTTTTGTTAAACATACTCGCAAAATATTCGAATTAACAGTTGTCACATTCTTGTTTCTAAGTTACTTTAAATCAATAATATTAATTTCCTTTTTGATCCCCATTATAATAAAATAATAAAACTCTCAATACCTTTTAATAAACTTAGTTAGTCTAAGGCATGGTTTAGGTTCCCCTAAATTTTATTTTGATAAAATTTAATTTCCACCATAGTTAAACTTGCACAAATTAATCCCAAGGGTAAAGTGGTATATTTAATTAAATTAAAAGGTTCTATTATACCCAAAAAGGGGTCAAAGTTGACATTAAATTAAAATGTCTCTAAAATACATTTGGGTTAGGAAAGTAATAACACCCATCCCTTTTACACTTAATTAAGTGGCCCCACTTAAATCCTACCCATGCATTTTAAAATTTGAATTTCTCTCACCCACTTCCCACCTACTTTTGTAGGGATGAATCTCATCCATTGGATGGATTCATTTGGGGCCCTTGGATTTGGAAAACCATCTAACCCTAAGTTTGCTTATGAAAAGCTTTTTTCTCTTTTGTTTGACTTATTATTTCTTTTCTTTTTGTTTTGCAAATTGGTGGAGAGGAGGTGGAAGCCATGAGAGGCAACCTCAAGCTCATGGAAAGATGCACATTCTTCTTTCCTTTTCAAGTTTTATTTACACCCTCACCTAGGGTTTCAATGTATTCCATTTATTTTGTTTGTCTCATTATTTTAATGTTTTCCCAAATGGGCATATGGGTTTTGCCCCATTTTAGAGGAAATAGTTAAAATGGTGGTTGAAAATACTTGGAAAATGAATATAAACATATATAGATATATAAGTATATACATTTTTATACATACATACATATATATGTATGTGTGTGTGCGTGTGTGTATTTTACTAAAATTTTATTTTAATGGAAACCGAAATAATATAAAAATACAGTAATTTAATATATATAGAAATATATTTATATGTATATAGGAAATGCCCATGCGGGAAGACTGTATACAGTCCGCAAGTTGAAAGCAAAGACCGACTGCGCAAGTGAAACAGGAAGCAAGGTTATTGGGTTGGGATTTAATGTGTTTGTGGGGGAAGGCCTCCGACCCACCCCCATACCATTTCCTATAAAAAAAAAAAAGCACATCCCCAATCCAAGGCTTTCAAAGCCCAACAAAACCGCATTTTTATTAAAATTTGGTTTGGTTATATAAAACGTGTTTAATATAGTATATATATATATAGAATTCACAAGATGTATATATATTCTTTTATTTGTTCTTGGAAGTCGAAAGATATTTCCTCTAGTATGAGCATAATTTCCTAGCATTGTAATTTGTACTTTATACGTTTATTAATATAAATTTGGTGGTTTAACAAAAATAGAAGTCCTTTGGTCAACTTGATGGTAAAAAATCATTTTGGGTTAAGCAGGTCAAAGCTGTTATTTCTGATCAAAATCACAGCAGTTTGTCAATGCACAAGTGTTTCCTTGTACATGACCAGCTTGGTCAAGGGTGGCAAATCTGGCAATAATGGTAGTGAAAACACCCAAAAGTCAGTGCTGCTGCAAAATTTGTCTGTTTCGTAGATCTAGTTAATGCTAGGCTGACAACAAATTGACTACCTAAATGATGCTCATCATCCAGTTGAACTACACAGGTGTTAAATGCATGTGAAACAAGCTGACATCACACATGATGGCTGTCAGGAAAATTAATTTTTATAATTATGGAATACCAGATGCATTATGAAATGAGGCCGGACTTCAAATCCGTATGCAACTTCATTATTTTTCTTTAATAGTATGTAATATCTAGAGGATAATTTTGTACAATGGCAGTTCATAATGAGATGTCGTTTTTACTCGTAGGAAAGCTTTATCTTCTATTTCAGATGATTGTGGCGTCGTGTTCTACTTGATAAATCTTAACTCCAGCTTGGGCTCCATCCATGTTTCCTCTACATTCGTTTCATTGCCCGTGCAGTTATTATAACATTTTGCATATTAAGATCCATGTTTCCCTTTTCCAAGATATCCTAAAAGGACAACTTGATCCGTCCAACTTGGATGTTATAGTATTACATTTTTTCGTTTGTAGATATATTAAAAATATCTCTCGATCCTTTCTGCATGGACATCCCAGGAAGATATCCTGTTCCTACCTGCATGGACAATCTAACACGTTGCTGTGGGCCCCTCTACTTGGTTGTCTTACTTTGTCGTAACCGAATTCACAATTTTGGGTTGCTTGTCAGTTTTACAAATTTTATGAATATACTAGATGCTGAAATATGTGGGTTTTGCGGCTAGAAAGATGATCAATAAAACCAAAATATGATAAATTTACTTAGGAAGTGTACTTCAAACATGGTCGGAATTTTAGTGAATACAATGGGTCCCATTGAATGTCGAGGTATCATTGAGATCTCTGAGGCCATTGGCATAAAACAAAAGAACAAAATTATTTTGATTGTGCATTTCTACAAAAAAGTCTCTACAGCTTTCTCAATGCCTCTCATCTCAGAATATTGGGAAAAAATGACAAGTTTATATCTTAAATATAAAGATGAGAAAGAAATGAAAGAAGCAACTCTGTAAGGGTATAATACTAAAACCCTTGAACAACTTGTTCGATCATCAACTATCACATTAACAACTATTAAACTCTCTAACCCTTGGGGATGGAAACCCTCCTGGTACAATTACCAGGCATTTTGTGCTTCCTATCAGATATTAGGGTATTACACTAAAGATGGAAATAACTTCACACTGTCATTCAAAACCTTTCTAATAAAGGACTCCCTAAATCAATAAAGATAATCCTAGTCCACCCGTCAAATGAACCAAATTGAAACATCACATCACACATGCTCCTAAGGATTCTAAATCAAATAATACAAATAAATCATATAAGATCCTTTTTGAAAAAACTATGCCCTCTTATAATAAACCACCACGTTTTCAGATTAACGTTGTCTACATAATCACTAGAGCTCACACACTTGACTTGAAGACCCAATATCAAGACAAGCCCAAAGTATCTATCTTCGTGGCTCCTTCTAAATCACCTACTCTGTAACCATCTAAAGCCAAAGTCTCCATACCCTCATAATCAAACATGAATGTTCATTAAAAATATTGTTCTCAAACAACTACATAAGGCTCTAGTTAAAATGTCCCTCTACAAGCTCATTCAAAACTCTCCCCGACATCGCCAAGCCATGATTGAATCCCTCCAATCAATCAAAAATCCTTCTGTCGAGCCCCATAATTGGATAGAGTGGTGGAGGGTGATTAGGGATCCACTCACACAACTTTGGTGATGGGGACATGGGGCTATATAGCACCAAAGTGTGTCATAAATGCAAAGGCCAGCCTAGAATCCGGTGTGTTCAGATTTGGTGTGGTGACTATGAAAATTTCTTGCGGACAACGGCTGATCGACCACAGGTAAAGGGACTATAATTGTAGACTAGTGGAATGGGTTTGGGATTTGTATGGACTGGGGACAGTTTTGGATGCTGCGGACAAAGTACTGGTTAAAAATTTAATGGCAAGGAAATGGAGCGCCTGATGTTGGTGGGAGTGTTTTGTTCTCATCTGAATCCGAAAGCAAGACCAAAAATGAGGGAGGTTCTACAGATTTTAAATTGTAAGCCAATTGCCATATGTTCCACTGAATTTACTAGTAGTAGTGTATAACGACTCTTTCTATATTCATCTCGATTCATTGCGCCTGACATCGAACTCCCATTCTTCTGGTTTAAATACTATAGGAAAAATGTCCGGCCCTCTTTTATCGGAACCATAACTGTGTCCGTAAATATGTTATAAAATAATTATGTAAACTTAGTGCTAATAGCAATCAACATGGCCGGTGGGCCACATTGTGCATATCTAGAAGCCTAGGGTGTATATTCCTTCAGCGTTTCAGAAGTACAATGTATGGTACTGATTTATAAAGGAATCAATAAAAACTAGGGAAAACATTTCCCCCAATAATTTAATATTAGTGGAGAGTAAATTAACTAGCAAATGCATCTATAGGTGCATATGAGAGGCCTATAGGTCTTATTCCTGTCCAAGTTAATGTACCAAACTAAACACAAAAACCTTGAAAAACTCAAATGAAATTGATACCTGATGGACAAGATCCGAAGATGTAGACGGATAAGGAAGCCGATGTAGATAAGACGGGCGCACACGAGCAATTCTGCACAGTAGATCCAAGTAACCTGCGAGACACCGATGCTTGACAGAAAAAGACCACGTTAAAAGATATTTAGGTGGACTACCCGAGAAGCGGATCCGGGAAGCGATAAGCTCCCTCGGCGGATGTCAGTCCACATTTTCAATTAAGTAAAGAAGCATACATGATAAAAGATGTACGTACAGGACTAGATTTTCTGATCAAAGTAATAAACAGAATCTAAACGAATGTAGTGAAGCAACAGAAAACAGGGAACTGTGAAAACAAAGTTGGATTTGTGTTACCTGTGTCCTTTTACTGTCTGCAGGATGATCGGCGTCGATTATGTAGAATCGGCGTCGACTGGTTCAGATCGGCGTCGACTGATATAGATCGGCGTCGACTGGTCCAGATCGGTGTCGACTGATATAGATCGGCGTCGATCTGAGACAAAGTGCGAGAAGATTTGGGAATCGGAAAACGAAGGCAAGATCAACGCGTCTGCATTGGATCTGCGAAGCCGGAGAGATCTTGCAAGACTCCCCTGTCTTTGGATGCGAGAGCAGAGTCACCAGAAAATCAATGGAGACGTGCGATGTTGATGTGATAAGAGCAGAGTAACGGTGCTCCTCTCAGGGATTGATTTGGACAAGATTCGCTCTCATTCGATAGATAATGTTCACACTTGATGCTCAAAACTCTCTCGTTCTCTCTCTTACAATCTGTGTCTCTCCAGAACTAAGTTCTAGGCCTCTATTTGTAATCGGTGTCGTTCCGAAAAATCGGCGTCGACCGAGTACCGGTCGGCGCCGATCATGGAACAGACTCCCGAAATGGCCAAAAGGAGCGATTTCTGGAAAGATAAGAGTGATCCCTCCACCTCAAATACGGGAAATATCCCGGTTTGGGAGGAGGAGAAATAGGGGGGATATATGGATAGAATAGATATGGGGTAGATAAGTGGTTAGGATACATGTAAAAAGGTGTAATTAAATAGTTAATATTTAATTACTCATGGGTAAAACATAATGGGGTGAATTAAACTTAGGATAGGTGTTTAAATCACAAATTGAATAATACCCCAAGGGGATAGTGGTGATATAAACGTGCCCCAGGTTACCTGAGAGAGCAAACGCGCACGAGGGACACTAAATTGGATAACCAATTTTAGGTGTCTACATTTTGCCCCTTTTTGTCAAGTAACTTGCGATAAGCAAGGTTGTGAGACAAAAACAAGGAGGTGGAAGAAAGGAAGAAAAAGTGATGATGTGATCCCCCTCAAACTAGGGATGGGATGGGTGATAGAACAAACGATCCCAAGTTTGAAAAAGGTAGATGAAAACGCAAGAAGCCCCAGCTAGATGTCTGGAGTAGACCGGATCATTAATGACGCACAAAAATAAATAAAGAGGCAGCAACCTAAGGAACTCACATTGGTAGGGCAGACTAGACGGTCTCCTCATGAGACGACGTTAGTACCTACAGACCCATGAGTGTAAGGAGGGCTGCAAAATAGTCAGCATCTAAAGAGAGACACATTGGTAGGGAACTGACGGGCGGTCTGCAAGCGAGGCGGCGTTAGTGCCTACAGACCCGTTAACTCTAAGCTACCAAAAAAGTGTGAGTGCCCCATGCAAAGGGAACAAACTCGAAATGGATGATAATATCGAAAAGTATGCACCAAAAGGTAACACTCAGGGCAGGATGATGACCAGATAGATAAGCCAAGCATCAACACCATGGCAAGAAGATTAGGAGATGGAAGTAAACGACGTGGAGAAGTGATACTGCAACCCATGGGCAAAAATGAGTATAAATCGGTGTCGATTTAGACAAATCGGCGCCGACAGAAAAAATCACCGCCGACCACAAAAATCGGCGCCGACAGTTCCCAGCATATATAAATATGCCAAAGGGAAACGTGAACGATTTATTTACACCGTGACGATTGATTCAGAGAGAATCAAAAATTGGATTTGAGCACCATGGAAGCCTCTGGAAGCGGTCAGAAGTGGAGGAGGACACGACCTGGGGTAAGTGGTTCTTCTTGAACCCGTCATATTATTTTTTTATTTTTTTTTAATTTTTATTTTTTTTGGTGGGAGGCAGTGTTTTTACATCTTTTTGCCTTCCAATCGGCGTCGATTGATATAATCGACGCCGATTTTATTACAGTGGCGCCGATTGAATACAATCGACGTCGACTATGTTTGATCGACGCCGTTTGTAATTTTGAACATAATATTTGGATAAAAATGATAGAATGTGTTTTGGATGCTTCGGATTTGGAAAAATATGAAGCTAACATTGCTCTTGATGTCGTGGATGCAGGCACGAGAGGTATTACACATGAGGGATGCGATTCCCTGAGTTACTGGAGACCATTCTCCCTGACGTCACTGACGCAGATTGGCGCCACTTAGAGTTAGCCGGGCTCGGGGGCTTTCGGTACTACAGACGAGTGCCGCGAGATGTAGAGTTGATGCGAGCACTAGTGCGACGATGGGATAGCCAGACTTGCACTTTTTGGTTCAGGATGGGTGAGATGACCATCACCCACGAGGACATATACAGGATTTTGAGGCTACCGATCACTGGGGACCCGATAGAGATTACACCACGAGAGCAGCAACAGAGGGCCCTAGGTCGATTGTATGGAGACAGGGCAGATGATTCAGAGATAGTGTCTGGGGCAGTGAGGATAGCCTCGCAGTATAGACAGGATGTTCCCAGGAGCAGACGTATAGTGTTGATTCAGATGGCGATCTCCTACTTTGCTCTACCAGATTCGGGAGGTGGGAGATTCCCATTGTTATTACTAGATTGTGTTTGTGACATCCTACAGTTCAGACAGGTGTTTGCATTTTTGCTGATGCCTTGATAGCTCAGATATATTATGAGTTATGGATGTATACCACTAGCCGGAGGACAGGCATTGATGTCAGTTTTGTGCTCCATTGCTGGGCATATGAGCACATAGCAGTGATCAGGCCATCCGGGCTTCCTTGGATGCCAGCAGCAGTGGGGGCTATTGATTACGGATTCCGGCGATGGCGGGCGATATGGCCCCGGGAGATACAGGGAGATCCGCAGATTGGTATGCCGAGCGTTTCAGGACGCTGACACCAGAGCAGGTCATCTGGAGACCATATCGGGTATTTCCGACATGGGCTGGTTAGGATGCTCACCTGGTGGGATTGAGACGGAGCAGGGTGGTTAGGGGCCGCAGGCCTGATATGTGGGAGCGCGTCCCGTTTATATGGGTATTGAGACAGTTCGGCCTAGTACAGACAGTGCCGACTACCTACAGGCCTTACAGGCGAGACAACAGAGAGACTGATCTGCCGATTTTGATCCCGGCAGATCCATTGAGAGAGGCCCCACCCTCCACAGACAGTGATGATGATGCTGGAGTGGATGATGGTTATGCGGCATGGTATGCGACAGAGCTACCACGACACCTTCCAGCATCTATAGATGCCGATGAGGAGGATATGGCTACAGTGCTGGAGAGACTGGAGGGAGAGCACGCCACCCTGACGCATACACACCAGGCGGCTCTCGAGGAGATCAGAGCTCTGACAGTGGAGAGGGATGCCCTGATTTTGGAGAGAGACACCGCTCGCCAAGAGCGAGATACAGCGATCCAGCAGAGGGATCGCTACCATCGACATAGGGAGGCCCTCAGGGCCAAATATGGTGAGACAGGTACCATGTCAGAGTCTGGGACACAGGGCACGACCATAGGAGGGGCACCACCAGCACCAGCAGCACCACTACGAGCACCTGGTACCGTGAGCCTGAGTACATATCAGTCTCTCCTCGCTGAGGTGAGATACTACGAGGATGTCCTAGCACAACATGCCCCAGATGTGCCTCGGTACGGGGCGAGGAGGAGATCAGCGGATGCCACCACGGTGAGCGGGGCATCGAGAGGGGGAGCAGGGAGAGACCGAGGTGGGCAGAGGCCTCCAGCGGAAGAGTGCGTCTAGCTCGATAGGTGGCGGCCAGGAGAGACAGCCTGGTCCAGAGGAGGGTGGAGGAGATAGTGTCTTCCACGTATCAGATTTCACGATATAGAGATTGATGTATTTTGTATCAATGTAGTGATGTAGCCTCGATTGGAAGGCATTTTATAGATGGCTTGATTGAGAGCCACCCATTTTTTGTTGTACAGACACTCATGTATATATATAGATTCATCATTTCCTTTGTCATATAATTGTTCTCATGCTTTTAATTTTGATATACATGGATAGATGTAGCGTAATTATGATGGATATAGACATAGACCGATAGATGATGAATAGATGTGATGGGATAGACATAGATGTAGAGGATATAAATAGATGTGATTTGATGTGATTGATATGTGGATTTAATTTGGATGAGAAAATAGATATAGATAGATGGAATGTTACTTGGATGGGCAAGTGTTTAGATGATGTGATGGATAGGTGGGAGTTGATAGTTGGAATGGATTTGATATTTTTGAGATTTTTAATTAAATTTTGATGAAAATAGATAGATAGACCCACATGTGTTTATAATAGAGGCGATGAGATGTGTTTTGGACAAAGTAGATCAGATGAAATTAGATAAATGATAGAGTTTGATTAAATTAACATGTTAAATGTTAATTTAACTGGATGAAATAATTGGAAATACTCTCTGTGAGAGTCAAGGACGTAATGAAAACGACCTTGATTAGAAATAAAGGAAATACACCCAGATAAGAAGAAAAATGATAAGCTGGACTCCCAACCGACCATAAATAGAATCTGGATAGGAAACCAAAAGATCATGCATACAAGGCCCTATATGAGGTTAAAATAAACCTGACACTAACTAGCCGCAAACCAGATTTAGGAGGGAAACGGAAGGAGCAGTAAGTAGGTATCTTGTCGAAATTTACAAGGGACAGAATACATGTTCATACTGGGAAAATAGGATTCTCCATATGATCGACAAAAGGTCTTATATCTCAGCTTCATGATTTCTGGCAGAAAAGCAAACTGATCAATGCGGGAAGTTTGCTAGATATGGAAAGACTGATCAATACGGGAAGTCTTTCAGTGATGCTAAAAAGTGTATAAACTGACTGAAAGGCTGATCAATGCAAGAAGCCTTGAGTATTCCTTTGAGAAACAGCCATCCTTCAAGGGAGCGGTCTGTATTTTGAATTTTAATGATAGCCATCCTTCGAGGGCATGGTCTATATCTTTTGATTCATTTGATTGTATGGATAGCTGTCCTTCAAGGGATCAGTCTATCTTGTTTTTTTTTGGATAGCATCTTTTTTTTTTTGAAAAACTTTTTGGAAGAAGCTGAGTTTAGACCTAGATAGATCAGATAGAGGGGAAGAAAACGTATAAAGAGCACGCACTCATGCCCCGAGTAGATCCGATTAAGATAAGCACTTGGGACAAATGAAGCGGTGATTAAGGTATTCCTACCATGAGGAGAAACATATCCAGAAGAAAAATGCTATGAGTAGAGCCGCGATACTCATATTTAAGGTAAAAAAGACAATAGGCGGAGAACCACATAGTTTCGAATCACCATGAAAGTATATGACTGGTTGTTAGAGGGATGAAAGATCTGTCTTGCGACTAGATTTGTGTAAGATAGATTTTAACAGTAGAAGGGCCGTAGATGCAAGGCATTAAGAGGTTCCACTTCAGGTATACCATCCATGGAAGATAGACGATAAGCCCCAGACCCATATTTATGAGTGATAACGTACGGACCCATCCAGTTGGGAGCAAACTTACCACGCTGACTCCTTTCGAGTGTAGTGACATTTTGGTTTTCTTTAAGAACAAGATCACCAATTTTGAAGTCACGGTGCTGCAAGTGCTTGTTATAAGCACGTTTGACACGCTCAAGATAGACTTGATGATGTTCAAGAGCGTTGAGACGCCGCTCATCTAATAATTCAAGTTGTGCTAGACGATTTTGACGATAGCCCTCATCAGAGACAAATTCTCTGAGAGAAACACGGAGAGATGGGATTTGGACTTCCAAAGGAAGAACACCTCAGACCCATAGATGAGAGAGAAGGGAGTAGCACCAGTAGGAGTACGAATGCTAGTCCGATAAGCCCAGAGAGCAAAAGGGATATGTAAATGCCAATCCCTACCAGCTCGACTAGTTACCTTTGCGAGGATATTACGCAAAGTTTTATTGGAAGCTTCGGCCTGGCCATTAGCTTGAGGATAGTATGGAGAAGAAAAGCTGAGTTTGATATTGAAAGCGTCGCAGAGGTTCTGCAAATCAACGTTCTTGAAAGACTTACCGTTATCTGTGATGAGTTTGTGTGGAACACCAAAGCGACAAATGATGTGTTGATAGACAAAATCAACTATGGGTTTAGCTTTTGTTGAAGAAAGAGGGATAGCTTCCACCCACTTAGTAAAGTATTCAGTGGCAGTAATGATAGAATGATGACGCTGTGAAGAACGGGGATTGATGAGACCAATGAGATCAAGACCCCATTGCGAAAAAGGCCACAAATCCGCTGTAGGTTGTAAAGCTTGACTAGGGATATGTGTGAGATTGGAATGTTGTTGACACTTGACACATTTCTTAGTGTATTCACAACAATCTCGATTAAGAGAAGGCCAATAATATCCCAAACGTAAGATGCGTTTAGCTACGGCCAAGCCACTAAAATGTCCACCACAGATACCATCATGGACCTCCTGGATAGCTTTAGATGATTCAAGGGTTTTGAGGCACCGAAGCAAAATACCATCAAAGCCGCGTTTGTAGAGGATCCCGCCTAGAATAGTATAGCGATTAGCACGTAGGATAAAAGATCTTCTACCATTGGAAGTCAGATCTGGAGGAAGCACCGAATGAGATAGATAATCAATGATCTGTTGATACCACTCATCCTGAGTATGGGTTGTGACAGCATGGATTGAAGTTAGTTGCCTAAGATGAGATGGTTGATCTAATCGTTGCACAGCCACATAAAGTCGCGAGTCCTCGGTAAAAGGCGGGATAAGCGAGGCTAACGAAGCCATTGTATCTGCGAATCGATTCACAGTACGAGGAATAGCTTGGATAGTGAATTTATCGAAAGATTGGAGTTGAACGAGAACGATATCACGATATTTTTGAAGGATATCATTCTTGCATTGATAGACACCCGTGACTTGATTAACGATGAGTTCAGAATCACCAAAGATGTCAATATGACGAGCGCCGAGATTAATGGCATTTTGAAGACCCAAGACAAGAGCTTCATATTCAGCCATATTATTGGTGCACTCAAAGTTCAATTTGTGTGTGACTGGGATAGGCGTACCCCAAGGAGGAATCATCACGAAACCTGCACCTCCCCCTTGCTGGCATTTGGATCCATCAAAGAAGAGCTTTACTTTAAATGGAGATAGACCAAAATCAATTTGTTGGATATATTCATCGGGGAATTGAGCAAGGGGGACTTGAGTGTCCGGAAGAGGAGCATCAGCTAATTGATCTGCAATGACCTGACCCTTGATAGACTTTTGCGGGATAAACTTGAGATCAAATTCTGTCATAAGCATGAGCCAACGAGTGATACGATCATTGTGATAAGGCTTCGCATGAATTGTCTTGAGTGGATTGACACTTGTGACAATGTAAGTTTTGTGATTAAGGAGGTAATGACGAAGCTTAGAAGTTGCGAAGAAGAGAGCACAACACAACTTTTCAGCTTCGGAATAACGTGTTTCATACTCATGGAGGGTGCGACTGATGTAATAGACAAAGCTTGTTCTTTACCGCAAGCGTCCCGATGCGAGATCATGGCTCCCAGAGCATGGTCAGTCACAGAGATATAAAGATAGAAAGGCTCCCCCTCGCGTGGAGGTGTAAGCACAGGTGGAGAAAGAAGATAAGCTTTGAGATCATCAAAGGCCTTTTGGCAATGCTCATCCCATTCAAAATGAACATTCTTATGGAGGAGATGATGAAAAGGTTGACAACGGTCCGACAATTGTGAGATAAAACGACGCACTGATTGAAGACGTCCTTGGAGACTGTGGAGTTGCTTTAAGTTAGAAGGGGGAGGCATCTCAAGGATAGCTTTTATTTTTGTGGGGTCTACTTCAATACCCCTAATGGAAATGATAAAACCTAAAAGTTTACCAGTGAGAACGCCAAACACGCACTTAGATGGATTTAGACGAAGACAAAAGCGAATAAGCCTCTCAAAGAGAGGTGCAAGAATGAAAAGATGATCCTGACGATGTTTGGATTTACCGAGGAGATCGTCGACGTAATCTTCCACAGTTTTGTGTAAGAGATCATGGAAGATGTAGGTCATTGCTCGCTGATAGGTTGCTCCTGCGTTCTTAAGACCGAAAGGCATGACACGATAACAAAAGGTCCCCCAAGGAGTTATGAAAGAAGTCTTATGTTGGTCTTCTGGTGCGATGAGAATTTGATTATACCCAGAGAAACCATCCATAAGAGAAAGCATCTCATGACCCGCAGTTAAATCCACGAGTTGGTCGATATTAGGTAGAGGAAAATCATCTTTTGGACAAGCAAGATTAAGATCCCGGAAGTCGGTACAAATTTGAATTTTCCCAGTAGCTTTAGTTACTGGTACTACATTGGAAACCCATTGTGGATAATCAATGGGTTGGATGAAGTTAGCCGAGAGCAAGCGCTGCAATTCTTCTTTAACAAGAAGGGCTACTCTAGGGTGCATTTTACGTAATTTTTGTTTAACCGGTTTGATGTCGGGAAGAGTAACGATATTGTGGACCATGATATCGGGATCGAGTCCTAGCATATCCTCATATGCCCAAGCAAAGGCTTGACGATGGTTGGAAAGAAAAGTGGTAAAGTCTCCTAACTCCTGTGGATTAAGGGATTGGCCGACCTTAATGATGCGAGGGTCTTTAGAAGTCCCTATATTAAGGTCGACAGTGGCTTCGTTGAGAAGCGTAGACGTGTCAGAAGGAATGGTTTTAGGAAGATAGGAATCCTCTGCCCCCAGATAGGTGAGGACAGAATCATCATCCGCACAGTGGATAGTGTTGATAGTAGGAGAGTCGTCTCCAACTATTTCAGGGAAAATTAACGGTATGGAAGTGGACCTGTCATTAGTCTTATAGGCTAGTGGCCCTAAGGAAATGGTATTGACTAAAAAAAAAAGTTAGACGGGATGGAAATGGCATCGTCCACATCGAGTGATGCTTCTGACTTAGCGGGAGAAGATGGTTCCTCAATAGGAAGAGGCTCATCGAGAACAGTGATGGTGGCTTTTGAAAGAGGTTTAAATCCTAAACCAAATTTTTGATGTGGCTTGAGAGTTGGAATGGATGCGAGGTCATGCACACCTTGTTCATATTTACCCAAGCCAAAGCCCTTCCACGCGCATCGATATAAATAAGTTTTTGCAAACGTGGGATTCTGTAGACAATCGAACCCTGTTAAATAAGGTTTGGTCCTAGGAGGAGAATCCGGGTGATAGTGAGGCGTATCAAGACCACCGTAAATGAAATTAGTCTATTGATTGGGCAGACCAATGGTGACGATGCGACCAAGACCTGGCTGATATTCAGGTTGTTTGTCTGGTCTACCATACTCACTAGGTTTGAGATGGGTGTCAAAAGAAAGGAGAGGAAGCTCTCCCAGTGAGAAACGCTGCAATGTCTCTTCTAGATTTTGTAAATCCGGTAGTTTGGTTGCAGGTATGGAAGAAGATGAGGCCCCGTCAGGAGAACAAGCATTTTCCTTTAGAGGGGCAGACCCTGTGGTCATGTCGCATTGTGCGGAAGGAAAAGGATCTCCTGGATGAGTATAGATTTTGCCCTCATATTGATATTTTAAGCATCGATGGAGGGTGGATGGGACACAATGCATTGCATGAATCCAGGAGCGTCCGAGGATCATATTATAGTGGAATTTCCCTTCAACAATGTAAAAGAGTTCGTGAAGCAACTTCTTACCTACTCGAATGGGTAGGACCACAGTTCCTAAAGTAACTGCTAGTTGATCGTTAAATGATCAAAGAGCGAAAGGCGGGGTGACACTACGTTCTTTGGTAACTTAAGTTGCTCGAATGTGTGCGAGGAGATGATGTTGAGTGCAGCACCACTGTCGATCATAATGCGTTTTAATGTAGTGTTGTCGATTTGGACTGTGATAAAGAGGGGAGCCTCCAAATCCTCGGAAGAAAGGGAAGGAATTTCTGAATCTTCAAAAGAAATGGTGGTTGATGGTCTATTCAATCCAACAACCATCTCGAAGGGCTGGGGCTCATCTGAATTCACTGCGATGCGACGCAGATTATCAATCAGAGCCTGGCGATGTTGCGGAGAGGATTGAATGAGGTCAAAAAGAGACATTTTGACCGGAGCCTGGGTGAGTTGTTTCATAACACTCTCCTCAACTGACATGGGAATTTGAGCCCGAGGTGCAGCACGAATAGAGACCCGAGGTCTCGGGGCTAATGAGGAAGGAGGAACTCCTTCGGGGGCTGCAGAAATGACAACCCGTGGTCGAGATGCTGTAGATGAGGATGGATTATCATACTGTTGGGTTCTAGTGGCGATATGAATTGTGTCGATTTGAGAAGGTGGAAGATCATTTGGAGTGGAATCACTAGAAGTAGAGGTCTGAGTAGATCGTTGGGGCTCAGATGGAGCTAAGATGACAGGAGATACTTGTTCCTCCTCCTCCAACAAAAGATCACTTTCTTCCAAAAGGTTGTTGATGACAGATTGAAGAGCTTTACATCCCTCGGTATCATGACCCGGGGTACGGTGGTAAGCACAAATCAAATCAGAGTTAAACCAGGTAGGTTTAACTCCTTTAGGGTTATAGGGTTTAATCGGAGGAAGAGATATGGATGAAGATTGGATAAGTTGGTGAAGGATTTCAGTATAGAACCCGGTAGACAAAGATGAGGACAGAGATGATGAAGGCGCCTCTTTTACTTTAACAGACTGCCGAGGTAAAAGAACCTACATGTTAGGTTTGACAGTCTTTTTAGGGATCATCTTATTTTTTTGGACATCTGGAGGAGCAGCCTTGGGCACTTGAGATGGAAGTAAGTGAGACATGATTGATTTCGATGGAGGAGGAGCCCCTAAAATAGATTTTGAAGATGATGGAGATGTGACAAGTGTTGTGGTCTTCAGAGATAAGGGAGGCTGCTTGGTCGAAACTAATGATGATTTAGATAATGTCGATTTAGATGAGGGAGAAGCTCCCAAAGTAGGTATAATCGGAGGAACAGAGGGTGCCCTAGTTTTTGGTAACGAAGATGATGATTCTGATAAAAGAGGTGACGTCTTTTTAGTAGGTAAGTCCACTTTTCGAGGTGCTGGTGAAGAATGTGTTGTAGAAGAAGATGATGGTTTTGATAAGTTTGTAGAAGAAGACGCCTTCTCAGTGAGACAAATCCAATCTTTTATGAGGCGCAGAGAGAGATTTTTGCGGGAAAGCACCAAGAGTCTTGATGGTTCGAAATATGGGCTTTCCTTTTTCAGGGATGGTGACAATTTCAACCGCATAAGGTGATTGTAACCTTTTCGGGGGAAGCAAATGGGGAGGTACTGATGACGCAACGTTAGATTTCGGTTGTCTCGGTCTAAGTTCAGGAACCGAGCGTATAGGTGTTGGTGCTACTTCTTTAGATTTTCCCTTAATAGGCAAAGTAGCATTTGTGATGGAAGAAGTGAGTGATGAAGAAGCAGTTCCTTGTGAGGGAACTACTACAGTAATAATTGTGGGTGAAACTACTGTAGGAAAGGAAACAGGAAGAGTCAAAATCGAAGACGCTTCCATCGAAGTCGGCACAACTATAGGTACGTTCACCAATGGCATAGTCGCAGCAAAAATGGGAGAAACAGAAGTAGATGTATCCGCGGTGGAAACTCGAAGGGATGTAATTGCCTCGAGCATTGAAAGAATGTCTGACGATGAGACAGATGAGGATGATACTGTCTCGGGTATGGACGGAAGATCAGACAAAGAAGCAGAGAGAGGTGAATCCGTATCTAACAATGTTGGAATATTCAAAGACGGCTATCTGAAGATGGTGGAATCCCAACGATTAACGAAGCGGAAGGAGGTTCTGATTCGGTCGATGTGTTCAGATGGCTTAGTTTTAGAAGAAGATTCTTCCGTAGAGATGAAGCTGATAGTATGAGTGTTTGGTTTTTGAGACTCTGAAGCATCATGGTTCGGGGAATGATTGGGAAAAGGTTGTTTAAAGACATCCAAGTGCTTGATTTGGGGGAGCATTTGGGTTATCCAGAATGAGCTCGCCTTTATCAATGAATTTCTGGACAAGATTTTTGAAGGTCTGACATCGTTCGATGTCATGACCTTTGGTTCTATGATAATGACAGAAGTCATTTTCCCTATACCAGAATGGACGTTCTTGGCTTTCATCAATATTCCTAATGGGGGGAAGTTCGATCATGTGGACTTCCAACATTTTTTCCAGGATAGAAGCATATGATTCCCCCAACGAAGTGAAAGATCGAGATGACGAGGACCCTTTTCGAGAAGATGAGGAGTCTCTTCGTGGTGTTTGATTAGAAGTGTTATCGGCTCGTGATGTTTTTAATACGATAGCATTGGTGGATCCCTGATTCTTGTCTTTAGAAGTGGAAGGATTTGATTTGGTAAACCGAGAAAAATCCGGTTTAGATTTAGAGCGAAGTTTTAACTTCCCTTGTTCAATGGCGCGAGATTCAAGTTTGCGTGCCATCGTAAAGGCTTCTTCAAATGTATGAAAGGTCTGGATCCTTAAAGTGGAAGAAATATGATTAGCACAAGATCGAGTAAACAACTCGATCTGTTGGGATTGAGGAAGGGAGAAAGACAATTGGTTTATTATCCCTCTCCAACGAGCGACAAAGTCTGCAATAGACTCATCATCGAATTGACGAATGTTATAAAGATCTGTAATCGAGATCTTATGCGCGATATTTATTGAAAAGTTTTCAACAAACATCTAGGCCAATTGAGAGAAAGAAAACAAGGAATGTTGAGGAATGTTATTGTACCAGTCTAAAGCAGGACCTGCTAGAGACATAGGAAAAGTACAGAGCATAAGCTCCTGATCCTGGACTATGAGGTAGCAAGCATGTTTGAATGCTCGCAAATGCTGTTGAGGGTCCTCCCGACTATGAAATTTTGAAAATTTAGGAAGTTCCCATTGGGGAGGATAAGGCTTAAAAGCCACTGAGGGGTGAATGGGTTCATTACACACTTCTTCAAAAGAGTATGAAGGACGAGCCCCTTTGGTGGAGGCTTCCAAGTCTGCGATTTTCTTGAAAATAATTTGAACCACGTCAGATTGAGGAGGAGGCACACTGGCATGTCCTACATAAGAAGCAAATGGTGGATGTTGTTGAGGTGTCAACGGGGATTCATCTGTTGATTGATAGGATGATAAGAGGAGTAACCAGGCGTTCTGGGTGACGCCTGGTGGGGTATTTGTTGTGAAGGAGCCTGTGTATAGGCAGGCTGTGAGATAATAAGTGGTTGAGAAAATGAAGGTTGGATGACGGATGGAGCCTGTGATTGGTGGACTCCTATGCTTGTTGACTGAATCGGAACAGATTGAGGAACATGGGTGCCGATTTGATTGGACATAGTGGGGAACAAGACCTGAAAGAGGCTTTTTACTGCCGGATTAGTTATTAAGGGTGCCGATGCTAGAGGATGGGCGAAGGTCATTGTTGGAACATTGGAAGAAAAACCCACTGGAGGACGAGAAGCAGGAACCAACTGACTAGTCGAAGGGGGTTGACTCATAAAGGGGTACTGACCCTGGGACACAATGGATGACATAGATGAATTAACAAAGCAATATGCGGGTGCACAGACGCACTCATTATAGCCAGAGAAGAGGACCTCTCAGAAGTAGGTTGTGGAATAGTCGAGGTAACTGCGGCGTTAGGAATAGGTAAGACTATTTGAGAACTAGTCGATATGGTCGGTGGAAGAGAAAAAGGAGGCACAGGTGCGCCACCCTCCTCCGTGGCTCGAGGCGAGAAAAATGATGCTAACTGTTCTACAAAATCCTGGGATGGTTCACGAGAATAATCGTACACTTGCTGGATTGGTGGTCCCTGATCAGATATTTGAATAGACTTGTGTACTAGGTAGTCCATGAGGGCTACCGGATTGCGATCAAGGAGCGCCTGAAATTTAGGATCCCCGCGAGGAACATACTCTGAGTCAGAAGCAGATGATATTTCTGAAGGACTAGGGGAAGCTGGACGTGATGGGGTTGCTTTGGCCTGATAGAAAGGATTATATGACCAGGATGGGGAACCAACTAACAGCGGTCCCGAGGAAGACCTGGGGGGTGCCGAAACATCCACACTAGTGGTGATCTCGGAGGAAGAAGGGGCTAATTGAGCCATTCTTCTAGATTGTAACCGAGTGATGACCGTCATAAACAAGCAGAAAATAAGATTGACCTAACTAATGCACAGATAATTCAAGCAGCGTAGGTGATTATCTCTTTTAAGTTTTTATGCTTTTAAGAAAGAAAATATTAGGGAAGGCCTTTTAGAACAGGAACTACTCAGATAGCCAAACTAAGGATGGTTTGGGGGATGTTTTGGTGAGGAGTCCCGAAGGCACTTCAGTAAAAGACCGGTACGTGGCTTGATATAGGGGCCTACCCCCGCACTTCACACACCGCTGCGATAAGGGAGTCGGGTGCTTTGCCAATATATACCAGAACTTTTGTGAATTTATAGTGCGGCCCGAGTACCGCGTAGGCTCTTCCTCTTGGATGTCACTTCCAAGTAGGCGAGGCCAGGGAAAGAATTTTTGTTTAAATGCTTTATACCTAGTGATTTTGGCTTTGTGTGCAAGGGTGAAAAATAAAAATCAAATAGTGTCACTACCGATTTTGATCAATTTTCCAGCCTAATTAAAACTAGATGAAAAACATACAACAGAAATGACAAAGAAAGAGTTTTTTTTAAGCACTTAAAAACGAAGTGTTTGATTTCGATGAAGACAAGTCAAACAGATTCTTTCCCAAATGCGATTAAATTCTTTTTAAGCACCAAAAATTGAAATGTTTGAATGTGATAGACCACAAACAAAGAAAGTTTTTTTTTTTTTTTTTTTTAGTTCCTAAAAAGGAGAAAACACCGTAAAAGAGAAATACCTGTAGATTTAGCTCTCCAAGGTGTGTGGACTTCAAAAAGTGCGTTGTTGAGCTCTTCCCCTCGAACAAGCAAAGTGCTCCGCAAGAAAAGGTTAAGCAAACACCAAACAAAATCCAGAAAGATATATCCAGATAATGGTGAAACGAAAATTTCTATTTTAAGGAACTAGAAAAATTTCAAGGAAATAACAATTTCGCATAAAGAGCAAGATTGAAATGATGAAAGGAAATGCTCAAGCAGAACTGATAAAAATCAGTGAAGAAAAAGAACAAAGCTCAAAACTAAAAAAAAAAGAGATGAACTTACCAATAAGGGACTTTGGTTGGGTCCCACCGGGCGTGCCAGAATGTTGATCAAGAATTTCGCTTGTTACCTGTCCAAGTTAATGTACCAAACTAAACACAAAAACCTTGAAAAACTCAAATGAAATTGATACCTGATGGACAAGATCCGAAGATGTAGATGGATAAGGAAGCCGATGTAGATAAGACGGGCGCACATGAGCAATTCTACACAGTAGATCCAAGTAACCTGCGAGACACCGATGCTTGACAGAAAAAGACCACGTTAAAAGATATTTAGGTGGACTGCCCGAGAAGTGGGTCCGGGAAGCGATAAGCTCCCTCGGCGGATGTCAGTCCACGTTTTCAATTAAGTAAAGAAGCATACATGATAAAAGATGTACGTATGGACTAGATTTTCTGATCAAAGTAATAAACAGAATCTAAACAGCAGACAGAAAGCAACAGAAAACAGGGAACTGTGAAAACAAAGCTGGATTTGTGTTACCTGTGTCCTTTTACCTGTCTGCAGGATGATCGGCGTCGATTATGTAGAATCGGCGCGATCGGATAGATCGTCGATATAGATCGGTCGAGATCGATCGGTGTCGACTGATATAGATCGGCGTCGATCCGAGACAAAGTGCGAGAAGATTTGGGAATCAAAAACGAAGGCAAGATCGTCAACGTCCGCTGGATCTGCAGAAGCCGGAGAGATACTGGCAAGACTCCACCTGTGCTGGATGCAGGAACAGAGTCACCAGAAAATCAATGGAGACGTGTGATGTTGATGTGATAAGAGCAGAGTAACGGTGCTCCTCTCAGGGATTGATTTGGACAAGATTCGCTCTCATTCGATAGATAATGTTCACACTTGATGCTCAAAACTCTCTCGTTCTCTCTCTTACAATCTGTGTCTCTCCAGAACTGAGTTCTGGGCCTCTATTTATAATCGGCGCCGTTCCGAAAAATCGGCGTCGACCGAGTACCGGTCGGCGCCGATCATGGAACAGATTCGAAATGGCCAAAAGGAGCGATTTCTGGAAAGATAAGAGTGATCCCTCCACCTCAAATACGGGAAATATCCCGGTTTGGGAGGAGGAGAAATAGGGGGGATATATGGATAGAATAGATATGGGGTAGATAAGTGGTTAGGATACATGTAAAAAGGTGTAATTAAATAGTTAATATTTAATTACTCACGGGTAAAACATAATGGGGTGAATTAAACTTAGGATAGGTGTTTAAATCACAAATTGAATAATACCCCAAGGGGATAGTGGTGATATAAACATGGGACCCGAGAGAGCAAGTGAGGGACACTAAATGGATAACCAATTTTAGGTGTCTACATGTTCCTCTTAAGTACACAACATAAGGTTCTTTTTAGAATTATTTAGAAGATAAAGGGAAACTAATGAAAAAGCATAAGTATTTTGATGGTGTGGTACCAATTTTTGAAAAAACATAAAAAAAAGAGATTCACAAAAACAAACCCAATCTTGAAGGTTTTATTTTTATCAATGTATCTTTTTGGAACTCAAATTATGTTTGAAATGTCTTGTTCACTACATAAAATTAGGGAATGCATTATGAAGGAGGTGTCCAAATGGAGGGTACATGTGCCAAAATATGTCATGTTTTCCATCTTAAAATTTGATCTTCTTTTTATTTTCTTATTCAATTGAAGAAACATTTAGTTTATTAAAGTGATTCCCAAATTACAATCATTTAGTGTGAAAATGGTAATATTTTAAATTGTATTTGGTTATGGTAGAAACCTCGACAAAGAATGATATATCATGCATGGTTTTCACGACTACCATGCTTTCATTGGTTTCATTGCTACCATGAATGTTATTGTGAATGTTTGAACCCACGAGCTAACACTTCTCTTCTTATTTTCTAGTTTCTTAGTCAAAGACATGGCTTTATTTGGATTCATTTCACCCAATTATTTTTTTATGAATGTAAACCACCATCATCGAATGGTTTGTTATGTGAGACGCTTGAGAATAAAAGGATTTAGAAGAAAGAGTTATAGGATTCTTTGAATCCACAACACTTTTCTTTCTAGTATATATGGTGAAACCACAATGAGGGGTTGATTACAAAAGGAAATGACAAATGGAAAATGTATTGAGAACATATACATTGAAGGATATATATGGTAAAATATATTGACCTTAAGATCAATGGACCATAGATCATGTATGTCTCACTCCGACTTAAACAATAAATGACAAATTGGATTTATTATTATTGTGGCTATTCACTACACTATTTTTCATTCAAACATGAGATGTGAAACCATGTGGAATTATTTTCAAGAAGTGACTTGAATTTTTGTATGGCGGTAACATTTCAATGTGAGACCTCAAATTATATAAGAATTTTGTCAGTTTCTCACGTTTTCCCCCAATATTTTCTATATCACTCTACCTCTTCTCCCTTAATCCCCTTCTTTATCACCGACATAATGCTTATATCACTTTCTTAAGCTTAACTTATTCAATACATTCCTTTCTATATCTCCATTTCATTATGTCACAATATAGATATATTTGTTAGAATCAGCCGTAGATATTAGGTATATGGTCAAATCCAACATGGAAAACGTGAAGAATTCTACGCGCACGGGTGACACATAAGTACTTGTTGGAAATTTCAATAGGCAAAACGTAAAGAAAAACATGACATTATAGAATCTACGCGCACTTAACTTTGACTGAGTTTGTCAAATCCAATGTGCAAAAGGTTGGGCGAAGAAATGCGAACATTTTAAACAACACAAATCCACATGCACCAAAATAAATTTACACGGGTCCTGTAAATAAAACCTCAATTCCACCGAAGTAGAATTTTTACAAGATTCTTACAAACTAGATAATATATTATAATTGTTTGTTTATTTGTTTTAAGTTAAATAAATGTTATTGAAATAACAAATCCGATTGTGGTATAAATTTATGGGAGAGTGACGAAATGTGCGTTAAATAAATTTGGGGGAATTTAATTTAATTTTTTTGGGGTGAAAAAAATTAATTAGAAAATATTATTATCCCCCAATAAAAATTTAGAATGTCTTTTGTTATTTCATTTATTCGAGGTGTTGTTGAAAATAATGAAAAAAGAACTAATTTGTCTTTGATTGGAAAGTGTTGGACACTGGGCAATGACATCTCTCGATCATGTTGGCTTGATGATCATGATCCGCCTTATGCTGGTCAATTATTTGCAGCTGCAATTTAATATCATTGTCTTTGTGCTTTATGCAATTTTATTATAGTCGACTTTCCTAAATTTAAATTAATTCAACCGCATAGCTCGAAGCATACTTCCATACCACCCGTTATATCATTTTACTTGTTAAAATACGTAATATAAAATTTTATTTATTAAAAGATACATATTTCTTTAAGTTTTATATTTTAAAAATAAATGAAAATATATCGTTATTATTAATAAAAAAATCACTTATTTATATAGCTGACATTAAAATCTTAAATATTTATCTATTATGCAAATTAAAGTTTAGGAGTATAGCCGTCCTCTCAATAGTTTTTCGGGGTATTCACCAAATTTACTAGAAGCCAATTTTGTGACGCCAACATGTGCCTCAACTTTAAATAAGCCCTTTCGCGTATCGCAGAGCTACACCCAACACAACAAAAATGTACACCCTTTCGGGCCTCTGCTTGAGAAATCTATCCACCATTTTTTTCTGCTTCTTGATCGTGTCCAGTCTCTCTTACCCTGCCTTTGCAGAAACCATTAGCTTCAGTTTCCCTCCTAAAGACAATATCAGCCTGTACGAGAATCTTGATGCTTACTTTCAGGGCAACAAAATACAACTCACCAAAAATCAAGCCACGGGCACCCTGCAAACCAGTTTCGGCTGGGCCGCCTACAATAGATCCATTCCTCTTTGGGACAACTCGTCTCAGGCAGTGGCGAATTTCTCCACTCATTTCCGATTTGTCATGAGCAAAGTCGGTAACAGTAGTTTAGGAGGGGATGGAATCACTTTTTTCATGGCTCCTGTGCCCTTTAAACCTCCGTTGAACGCTACGGGCCGCTGGCTAGGCCTCTTCAACGAAACAACCGATGGAAATTCACGGAATCAGATAGTTGCTGTTGAGTTTGACACATACAGGAATTACTACTGGAATAATGGAAACAGGATTTACTTCGATCCCGATGACAACCATGTCGGAATCGATGTCAATTCTGTCAAATCCAAGGTGAACGTTTCGCTGAGTGAAATTGCAGGCAATCCTTTTCAAAATGAAACGCTCAAGAACAGCAAATGTTGGGACGCTTGGGTGGATTACGATGGCGGAAAGAAGCAGCTTCAGGTATTTCTTGTACTTAACCCGGGCAAAGTCTATAATATTTCCAAACCCGAGAATCCGATTCTGAGTTATCCTATAGACCTGCGCAAGTTTCTTCCCGAGAATATCGAGGTTGGCCTCTCTGCTTCAACTGGAAGGTCAACAGAGACTCACACAGTCTACGCTTGGAATTTCTCCTGCGAATATTCATGGGACTCGGGAATGTCTTCTCCTGCCCCTTCAAACACAGTTTCCTGGAAAACTTCTCTAAATGTGATCTTTTTAACCCTTTCCGCCTGCATCTTGTGCGTCTGCTGTGTTACGTTCCTCGCCAGACGGTGGTATTGCGTCTCCAGAGAAAGCCAGCGGAGAAATGAAGCCGATCGGGAGAGCGCGGAGAATCTGGACGAGTACATATCTCAAGGCCCGCACAAATTCTCGTACACAGAGCTCAGTGTTGCCACCAGAAACTTCAGCGAGGATGAAAAGCTCGGAGAAGGCGGCTTCGGAGGAGTCTACAGAGGCATCTTGCCGGCCACAAACGAGCCTGTAGCTGTGAAAAGAATATCCCAGGGTTCCAAGCAAGGGAAAAAGGAATACATTTCAGAGGTCACCATAATCAGTAAGCTGAGACACCGAAATCTTGTGCAGCTTTTGGGATGGTGCCATGAGAAAGGCGAGTTGCTTCTGGTATACGAATACCTGCCCAACGGAAGTCTGGACCAATACATTTTCGGGAAGCGCAAGGGTTTGCTGGATTGGGATTCAAGGTACAGGATAGCCTGTGAGATAGCCTCTGCCCTCGTTTATATTCACGAGGATGCAGACCAGCGTGTTGTGCACAGAGATGTGAAGGCCAGTAATGTGATGTTGGATTCCGGGTTCAGTGCTAAGCTTGGGGATTTTGGTCTGGCTAGAGTGGTGGAGGATGATCAGGGATCCACTCATACAACTGTGGCGGCGGGGACATGGGGTTATATAGCTCCAGAGTGTGTGATTAATGCCAAGGCCAGCCCAGAATCCGATATTTTCAGCTTTGGAGCGGTGACTCTGGAAATTGCTTGCGGACGGCGGCCGATTGACAACAGGTTAAGTACTGACTATAATTGCAGGCTTGTGGAATGGGTTTGGGGTCTGTATGGACGGGGAGGGTTTTGGATGCTGCGGACGAAGCACTAGCAGGGAAATTTAATGGCGAGGAAATGGAGCGGCTAATGTTGGTGGGATTGTTGTGTTCTCATCCGGATCCGAAAGCAAGACCCAAAATGAGGGGGTGCTAAAGATTTTAAAGTTGGAAGCCCAATTGCCATATGTTCCACTGAATTTACCAGTAGCAGTGTATAGCGATTCTTTCTGTATTCATGTTGATTCATCGCGCCCAACCTCGAACTCCCAATTTTCTTCAGGTTTCAGCATGGCAAAAATGTCCGGCCCTATTTTATCGGAACCAGAACCGTGTAATTAAATATGTTTTACAATAACAATGTGCTAATGGTAATTAGCATGGCCGGTGGGCCACATTGTGCATATCTAGAAGCCTAAAGTGCAGGCCTCGAATTGCAAATTATTTGCGGCTATCAAATCAGTTTTTTTACGGCTTAGTTTTTTAAAAGGGCTGTAAATTATTTAAAAATTATATACATGTTTATGTTTTCTTTACAAAAATGTAAATAATCTGTATATTTTTACATTTTCCTTTATATTTATAGATGACTATTTAAAAAATTATATTGTTTTCTAAATTGTCAGCCTGTCATTTTTTATGGCCACCTAATTTTTTAACATATAAAATATGGTTAAAATCACAAACAAAAGGTTCATGGCCTATCAATTTCCATGCGCTAAGGTTTATATTCCTTCAATTTTCTGGAAGTACAATTTACGGTACATATTTCTATGGACATCAATTAAAAACTAGAAAAACAAATTCCCTTCATAATTTAAAATTAGTGGAGTAAATTAACTAGCTATGATAATCTTGATTTCAATGGGCATCAATTAAAAACTAGAAAAACAAGTTCCCACAATACTTTAATATTAGTGGAGAGTAAATTAACTAAGAAAACCATTTATAGGCGGTAGTGAAAGACCGATAGGTATGGATAATGTAGACTTTATGTTTTTTAATATCTTTTAAAATTATGTTTTATAAGAATTTGATTAAGTTCAATATATTTATAACTAGTAATCACACACAAGCAATACAATGTGAAGCGGCGAAAGGGATTGGGTGGAGGAGTAAAAACTAGACGAAGTGTGAAGGATCGAATTTGAAAGAAATAAATTTGTTAACATAAATTGATAAAGGAGAACATGGAGCGGGGGGACATATGGATGGAACCAAAAAATGAGATAATGTAGTATTTAGGAAAAGGAAATGCATAGTGAAGGATGTGTATACATGTAACAAGTTTGAAATGAAGAGATGATACCTTTAAAAGAAGTGGTTCATCTATATTTCTACACTTACAAAATAACACTTTTCAACATACATGTTCAATTTTTCCTTTTTACTATTGCTCGCTTCTTTATGTAAACCAAAAACAACGCATTTTTAATGTCTTCTTCATTATATCTGCATACAAATACCTATAGTTTTCAAATGCCAAGAAAGAACCATGCAATGTATAGTTGTTTCCATCCAAAGCTTTGTAAATTATATCACTTTTTCATATTGAATTGTTTTAAAGGTTAGACCTCATGTTTGGGCTATTTAAATGAAGTGGTTCATCTATGTTTGGGCTATTTTTAGATTTTCTGGGATCACAAGATTGTGAGGATTTGGCAAGTTCCTATTCTTCTCATAGGAAATCCGGATCTGATCACTTTGAATCTCCTTTATACGCCTTCGTTGCTTTTTCTTTGATTTTTATTTCTTTCACCACCTTTGTTTATTGTCACAGATTTGTGTTTTTTATTCCTCTACTTTTTGTTTAATCCACCAATTTGTTTGCAGGTGTGAATCTCGCTGGAGGGGATGGCTTGGCCGGAGAAGAATGGATCGGCGAATGTTGTTTGCTCACTTGTGGGCTGCAACAAGGAGAGTAGAGGCTTGGCTTCGGTTTCACAACAAAGTAACGTGGGCGTATGTGAATCAATGCAAAGCCCAGTGACTTTTCCGCCAATGCAACTCGAATCGGCTTTGTACAGGAGACTCGGCCTTTGAATGTGACTCGGTCCAGCCCGGTAAGTGGGCTATGTATCAAAAGTGTGTGCATTTTTTTGGGTTTTTTGATCTGATTGGCCTTTTATGTTTTCTTTGTTGGTCATTTTTCCATCAACATGAAAAGAAGCATACACATGTATCTTATTTTTGCTATTTTCAAGGTCTCTAATACATTTGATATTGCCTATTTATACAGAGTGTAGTTTGTCGAATTCCTTAAAACTATTATAAATGTAGATTATCCAGAGCAATGGCCTAGCCTTCTTCCTGGGTTAAACATAACTTGCAAGATCAACAAGTATATGCGGCTTTATATGTACTAAGAATTCTTTCAAGGAAGTATGAGTAAGTATTTGTTTGTAGAACAAATTCTTGTTAGTATACGACTGACTTCTTTTTTATGTCCATCTTGCTCAAGGATTTTATGGTTATTTAAATTATTTGTTTCCATGTATTTTGAGTCAGTTGTTTGCTATGTGTACATCAAGGTTCAAGTCCAAGGACAAGCGAACTCCTGTTTATCTTATCATTGATGAAGCATTCCCCCTTTGCTTAATATTTTCAACCGTCTTGTTCAAGTTGTAAATCCTACATTGGAGATAACCGAGCTCATAAAGCTTATTTACAAAATATTCTGGTCATCGATATATGTATGTAATGCTTTTGCATTCAAAATTGACACCCAATTGTTTTTCTATTTGTGACTGAACACTTGGTTTCTTTCTGCAATTTTAGATGTTGACTTTATGCGATGATGTGGCCATGCAGTTAGAGGTGCCCAAGCAAATCTTTGATCCCAATGTCTTTAATGCTTGGATGGTCTTGTTTTTAGCTATGCTAGAAAGACCAGTCCCTACAGAGGGACAACCAACCGACCCAAAACAACGCAATTCTTGGGAATGGTGGAAAGTAAAGAAGTGGACAGTACATATTATGAATCGGCTTTACACTCGGTGAGTTGAAGGAAGTTAGTTAACATCTCTTGACTGTGTAAAATATTGGCCTTGTTCAAATATTTCATCATATATATGAATTAGGGGAAATTGAAGATCAGCAACATTGAAGTCCACTGTCGAGTCTTCCACAATGTTTATCATAGAAATTCTTGGTTAGAGAATGATGTCATAAATAGAATAGTCTGAAAAATACTCATATCACTAGATATACTTAAAATCAACGGGTATTTTATGAGACTCTAGTTATTCATCTGTTCATACAAATTTAATTTTTTCTGTCTCTTCATGCTAGATCATGACTAGGTTATAATGTATTATTATGCTTTGCAGATTTGGAGATCCAAAGCTTCTTAAGCCAGAGAACAAGCCTTTTGCTCAAATGTTTCAAAACATTTTGCAGGGAAAATTTTAGAGTGCCATCTTAACTTGTTGAATGTTATTCGTCAGGGTGGTTACCTTCCAGACAGGGTAACCAATCTTATCCTTCAGTATTTGAGCAGCAGGTAGGTTTTGCTAAATTTATTTATAAACAGTGTTTAGGCAGTAATGTTAAGTAAATTTTAATGTGATTTTTGTTTCCTGGAAAAATGCAACTCTTTAATGACTTGATATTTTAGATTCTTGATACACTTCATCTAATTCTAAAAGTCATTATTCATAAACCGAGTTCTTTTAATAAGATTGATGCACATGCTTATTAAACATTCAATGAGTCTATGAAATTTGCATTTTTTTCTTGGTTTATAGTTATCAAATTCAACAGGTATTTAGTGCTTTGAGTATATTTTGAGAGTTATATTTGCACGGTAAATTGCATAGCAATGTTTTGCAATTGGAAAATTAAGTCCAATAAATGAAAAGTATTAAGAACATATCAATAAGAAGGGTGGGCAATTGGCAACATCTCTCATTTCTTTCTATGGTGCTATTTAGAAGTTAGCATTGAGGTACACGTAAGGTCTTCTTTACAACAAAAACAATTATGAACCATCACAAATAGCTCATAATAATTATTGATATATAAAGAATTGTCTATCATCAACTTGAAGACCCATGAATGATTGTAAATATTTCTCATCTACACCCATTTAATGTTTCCCAAAAGCTCCTCAATCTAGATCTATGTGGTATGTTGCATAAGGGGATCAAGATATAGTGGGGTAATTGTTTGTAAGAAATGAAGAGATGATACCTTTAAATGAAGTGGTTCATCTATATATCTACACTTACAAAATCAATCACACCTGTAATGCCCGTTAAGCGTTTACTCGATTATTGCTTCGTTGACCCTATTACTAAGTGTTGAACGTTTTTGTGTGCTCTCGTTGATCATTAGTTGACTTCAACCTTGTTACAGAGAAAAAATTAGCATCCTTCCTCTCCATCTTTCCTTCTCGTGTCATGGTCGATGCTTCTAGTTGTGGGCCTCCGTAGCATCCTTTACGATTATCCTATTAAAGGAAAATCATGTTCTTGAATTCAAAGAGGTGGCTTGAATGACGATTTGGTGTTGTAGCTCTTATAGAATATCCATTTTTGTTAGGATGTTAGGGCGTGTCCTTTTAAAATAAATATCTATATAATAATAATTATTATGAATTGTTGATCATTGATTATTATTATTATTTGTCGAGCTTGACTGTCGATCATTATTAATATGGTTAATAATTATTTTTAGTTGTAATAATAATAATAATAATAATAATATTATTATTTTTAATTGTCGATCGACGATTATTTTTTTATTTTTATTGTCGATTGTTATCAATATTATTATTAATTATCTTTAAGCTATTTTATTGTATTATTGATCATTCCCATAGACCAAGCCTCAAGTCACGCAAAAGAAGGGGATACCCTATTAGTGGTGCCATGGTCTATGGGGTTGGTTGTAGTCCTGTGTTTGCATTTGAAACTTCAACCACCAGTTTACCCCCCTTGGCTCCACGCATACTTTGAATTTAATGACAATTTATTAGTAAATTCAGTAGAGATATCCACCCACCAATTTTCCATTCCTTGTGTTTGCAAGGGGAGAAGCTTATCCTTGTTAGCGGGTGTGAGTGGTTGAGCTCCTGCCAGTTTTTTTTAATGCACTTATTGGTGAATCCTCACCGTATACCTTCCTCTCTTGGTTGTTGGTTTTGTTTAGCTAGTACATTTTATCTGCCCTATTTTCTTGTTATCTTGCTCTTGCCAATGTTGTTGGCCATGTGGATTTGGTGGGTCTACATGTAAAGGATTGGAATCTTTCAGGTTTTTTTTACTGGACTCTTCTCCCTCCTGGTCGTAGCTTCTCTGCCTTGCACACATTCCTCCCGGGGCACTTACAATGAAACATTGGCGAGCCCCTTCTCCATTTCTTAGGTGGATGTCTATTCTGTTTCAAAGCTTCCATGCTTGGCACTAGCTATGTACATATTGGTAAATGAGAACTCGATCGGACTAGACACATGTTGGTTGCTTAGGGTGAAGCAGGGTTAATTATTAAGATCCCATTTGTGCATATCCTGTAATTGTGGAAATCACATGAGACCACATCTCTTTGAGGCATTTTTTAACAGTTTACATGCCTCATGTATCCTCCAAGATTTACATACTTAACCCCTAAGGCACCTACGACTACACCTGACAAAGCTCTGATTTCCTTTGTGCTTCGATGAATGCCCCTGTCTTGCTCTAGCATCCCATTTTGACGTAGGCTGGGAGGATGTTTACAAGGTTGTGGAGTCTGGCTTTCCTCCGTCTTCACGTATGTTGAAGTTTCCTAGGGATTTTTCATCAAACCCATTTGGTGTATATACTACGCAATCATGGCAGTCCTTAAGACCACAGTTCTTTCAGAAAGATGCCACTTGGTGAAATGGAGCTCCCTTCATGTGCCAAATGTGGATGGGAATGGAATTTTTGCGCCCAACATGTATTTGGACAGAGAAATTTGACTAGAGGAGTCTTCTTTGCTGCGGAGCTGTGCGGTATTTATGTGGCTTGTTGAAGCTGGAAACTAGGCAAGATAAACCTACCCATTGCTATAATTGCTAATATTTAATAATATTATGAAATAGAACCTTCTCTTTCCTAAAATTGGTTTGTCTCTCTTTGTTTTTTGTGGGTTTGGACGCTTGTTTAGAAATCTATCCTCTTTCCCTTGAAACCTTTTGGTTATAGCAATAATAGTTGCCAATGTTAAAAGTGGACAACATAGATTTATCCCTCTTACTCTGGCTATTGTGTTTTCATGCTTGAGTGAATGACCTTCTACCATTATTATCTACATTTATTTGTTTAAGTAACAAGGTTTTCAAGTTGTTTATAGCTAGTAATTTTTGTTGTGAAAGCCAGCCTGTTGTAACTATAAACCTCTTGCTTTTCATACGAGCTTATTATATATAGATTTGATTTTCTTCCTGGGTAATCAAGTTGTTCCTTTTCTATGACTTCTAGATTTGGTTACTCAAGTAGTTACCTTATCAGAGAATGCCTCTTCCGGGTATGCGAGTTGTTTTAATCATCAAAGGTTTATAAACCCCCTTCTCAATTATTCCTTAATAAACTGGTTTAGTTGGAATCAAGGCCAATGTGGTTTTACTTGTCATTTATGGGTATGTTGAGCACAATTCACTCGAGTTTATGACGACCTTTCTTTAACGAACAACCACTAGATTGAACCCAATCGGGTTGGGAGAGACTATTATTTTATTGGGCACTTAATCACCCTTTTGGGTTATGGCAACAAATTGTGTAATACCGCTTTTTTTTTTTTGGTGTGTCCAACCCTGAGTGGTGAGGTTTTCGAGGTCTTTTGGACCTCCATTCTCTTTCTTGGACTACATAAGTGGTCCCTTCGATATTCAATCTATCCTGCAGGTTTACTAAACTATATGTGTGGTTGACTATAGTGGTTAGATTTAAGTATGAAGGGAGTATCGTGGTGATGGTACCTAGTTACTTAGTTACTTTGCACCTTGGATATTCCTATAGAATTGATTATGATGCTAGACGTATACCCAATTTCTTGATGATCATCGGTATAGGTCCAAGATGTTTAAGGTTTTCCTTAAGGGGCACTTTGACCGTTCCTTATGAAGCTTGAACCATAGCTAAAATTTTAGTCACCGAGATTTGAAGTTAAATATGTGCATTTATGGATAATACTCTTTTATTATTAGAACTACCTTGGCTTAATTCTAATATGTGATGAATTTTGGTGGTATATATATTTGTGCATCTCACTGATTTTGTTGGAAATTGTTAATATTGTATATATATATATCTTGTTGACTTATAATGATATAAACTGTTAAGATTATTAGGGACATTTGGGGGTATTTATATTTATTGATGCATTGTTGATTTATGATTGAAGTTGTTGTTAAGATAATGGCTTTTGGTGATACATGTAAATGCAATTTTTTTAAAAGAGTGGTTTGATTATGGTAACGAGGGGTACCTTAAAAAAATAACTTGTGATGAAAAGGGGTGATCCATTTTATTTTAAACCAAAACTATAGATTTATTAAGAAGGATTATGAATCCAAAGTGCTATGAAACTTGGATGGATGTTTAGAATGCTAACTTGCGTGAAGGACTTGGTAGTTATGAGACTCGTCGTTGTTCTGTACTTGGATAAATCAAGTAGCTAGGCACTAGGCAATGCCTATTTTTAGACATTTGATAGCCATCCTTTCTCTTATCATTATTTATTTCATGGAGTCACTTATGAGTTAAGAAACTATAGATTGTTGGTTTGAATATCATTTTCAACCTTATAACCTATATGATTATTTGATGGAACCCCCGTTACACTAGACTGTTTGTTTCTAACTTATATGGCAAATGATTCCTTCTCGAATGATTGTTTAACTTTCGTTGCTTTTGAGAAAATATTCATAACTGAAGTATAAGACTTTCTTCTTAGATTGGCATGGTGGAAATTTTATTATAACTTAAGGAGTTGTTAGTGTTTAGAGCTTTGATCCATTTCTTGAAATAGAATGTTTCCTTTCATGATATTGTTAGATAATAGCTTATTGTTGTTATGTGTAGTCTTATCTTGCTTAGTTCTCATGAACTGACTCAGGTTAATAATTTGTGTAGATGGCTTTTTGTGAGTAGATGAGGGAAAGACTTGTAGATAATTGCATCAGTCTTGGTTATGAAGTTCTTTTGTACGAATGCTTATTATGTTGTAAAATTTTGGAATGAGGGTTGATGCCTTAGTATTATGTTTTGTGGAGTAATGTTTTCATAACTTCGAAACCTTGACTTGTATTTACTATCGTGGAAAATATAAAATTGATCACCGTATTGTTATGAGTGGTTTTAATGTATTATAGGAATTCTAAGAATAGTATAGCGTTGCTTGATCAATGTTGTTACCTTCTTGTTCCTAGTCATAGTTCCATAGAATTGTTTTGTCTCTTTGGTTCGTATGTCGTGTCGAATAGAAATGATGTAACCATGTTTACTTTAGTTGGTGTAATGGTAAGCTTTTTATTGAGTCATAATTTTTTCTGGTGAACCTTCTAGGTCATGACATTAATACAATTCTAGGTATATTTAAAAGGGGTTAAAATTCCTTATAAAAACTATATATATGATGATGTAACGATGTTTACTTTAGTTGGTGTAATGGTAAGCTTTTTCTTGAGTCATATTTTTCTGGTGAACCTTCTAGGTCATGGCATTAATACAATTCTAGGTATATTTAAAAGGGGTTAAAATTCCTTATAAAATATTATATATATATATATATATATATATATATATATATATATATATATATATATATATATATATATATATATATATATATATATACCTTGCTTCCCCAAGCTAAACTAATAAACCTATCCTTATTGTGGTGAGTCCTTAAACGATCTTAAGGTGAAATCAATGATTAGATTTTGGAAGATAATAAGGTTATAATAAGTAGGAGGAAATTGATTAAGAAACCATTCAATCTATCTCACCCGTTTGAAACGTAATTTGTATACTTTTGTCAAACTCGTCAAGTGAAGCCTAAGTGAAATTTTTAACCATTCTAGATAAATTCTTAAGCCCCAATAAAATCCTAGTTAATAACTAATGAGATCTTAAAGATGAATTCAATTTGACCTTCTTCCTCTAACTTTTGCCAAGGTGCTTTGTAATCTTCTCTTAAGTGTGTTAAACGTGAATCCTTGTGCAAGAGGGTTTTAGTTCGAACCTTAAGAATTTTACATCATGGGATGCCCCAAATTTGCAAGTATGTTATGTGGTTGGACCATTATGTTGTGTCTTGTTTGTGAAGGGTGTCGTATGTTCCCTCGTGCCTAGGTAGTCAATGTTTTGCCAAGCCTATCGTGAGTAGTTGTGGCCCATTGTGATCACTTGTGGTGTCGTTTAAACTTCAAAAAAAAAATTACCCGACATTTTCCATGTCACTCATGTGACATAAATAATAACTATCCCTCTAAAACAAATAAGATATTGCTAATTTTAAAATTATGAACTCATGTAATTTCCATCAAAAAGCAAGAAATGAATGAATAATCAATTTAAATAGCTATTTCTTTTATTACAAAATGAAAATCAAATTATGGAGGGAATGAAAACAATTCACGCCATAATTCACATGGAAGATTATGTTTATGCGGTCATGAAATTTAAGGCTAAGATGTTAAAGATTTTTACTTGACGTGTCATTAAAATCAGCCGTACATCCCGCGAATGATTATATGGTCAAATCCAACATTGAAAACGTGAAGATTTTTTTTTCCCTAAAAGGCCACATACCTAAAGGTCAAGAAAAACACAGACGTTCTGTAAGGATTGGAAGGTCAAATCCAATGTGCAACACGTAAGGCGAAGAAACGTGGACATTGAAAACAAGACAAATTTCAGCACAAGAACCAAAAACAATTACACGAGTCCGGTAAATAATAAAACCTCAATTCCACCAAACTAGAATTTTTAAAAAGGCTCTTTAATCTTACATACTAGATGACATATTATAATTGTTTGTTTATTTGTTTTAAGTTAAATAAATGTTATTGTAATACAGATCCCATTGTGGTATAAATTTATGGATGAGTCAGGGATTGTGCACTAAAAAAGTTTGGCGGTATTTAAGTGTTTTTTTGAGAAAATAATCTTACCCAAAATTTAGTATTTCTTAAGATTTATATTTTAAAAATAAATGAAAATATATCTTCAGCATTGATTAAAAATATTGGTTGGCTTGGAATTTCAAATTATCTATCTGTCAAAACAATTTGTTTTACAACCTAGTTCTTTTACCGACTTAAATTCGTAATTTTTAAATATTTTTTCCAATAGATTTGTATGTTTTCATGTATAGATAAAGGATTATACAAACTCATACAATTTTATAAATTTTTAATCTGCCACTATCTGACTACCAAATGTTATTTCGGGTAATATCTGACTAAAATGGCAAAAACCGGCCTCTGACCTATAAATATTTTTTTGGGGCACCGCTGCACACGGCCATCACCAGTTTAATAGTCCCATGCGAGTTTGGAAATTGATAGGTGTAGGCCGTTTTTTGTGATTTTAACCGTATTTTACAAGTGAAAAATTTTATAAGCTGTAGACAATGACGGGCTAAAATTTTCAAAAATCGTACATTTTTAAAAATGGTTTATATAAAAACACAATACCTATTTATATGTGTTAGACATGCGAAATTCGGCCTAATATTTAGGGATTTTGTAGCTAGCATTTAGGATTCGTAGCTAACATTTAGGGAAGTTATTTTGTAATTGTGACACACTAGATGATATGTGCATGTCTTTGGCAAATGTTGTCCGTCTGTAGGATGAAGAGCAGAGATAGGGTAGTTTGAGTTTGAGTTTGAATAAGACTACGTTTATTGTTATTCTATAAATATTGTATTATCGATTTAGCGAGCACAAGCAAATAAGAATAAGATACAAATCAATTCTTATGAGTTGCATTTACGTGTTCTATTTTAAGAGTGTCAATAATTTTCATGGTATCGAGAAGCGGTGTTGGTGAAGTGCTGCTTTGAGAAGTATCGAGAAGTTTAAAGAGCAGAGATATGGCCACATTTGTTGCAGAGATCCTCACTTGGATGGTAGAACTATTTGATGGCGTTGGATTTAATCTCTGGAAGCTCAGAATGAAGATGTTGCTGCTGAACAAGGATCTACTCAATATAGTTGAAGGGACTGAGATTAAACCCACCCAGGATGCAGATCTGATCAGTAAGTGGGAGTCAAAGGAAGGTAGGGCTCGTTCCTGTATACTTTTAAGTTTAAGTGATGATGTGCTTTTACATGTAAGTGACGCAAAATCAGCAAAGGAAGCTTGGGATCAATTGATCAAGTTATATGAATCAAATGATGTTAGCACAAGATTATATCTTAGAAGAAGATTTTTTCAGTTAAAGATGCAGGAAACACAAAAGATATCAGATTTTACAAATCAGTTTAAGTCTCTCAAAAATCAATTGGCAGCATGTGGATCAGTGATTGCAGAAGAAGATGTTGTCATGTCGCTTCTTGGGAGTTTGCAGAATCCTATTCTGGACTGGTAGTAGCACTAAGCACCCAATCTAACTTGGATTTGACAAAAGTAATAGCAGCACTACTTCAAGAAGAAATCAGAAGGAAGGATGGGGGCCTGAGTGATGAGAATCCTACAACACTGTTTTCAGCAGGATATAAGGGCAAAGCGAAAAGGAAGAGTGACAACAAATCACATCCCTCCCAGTCTAATGTCTCAAAGAATGGTAAAGACACAAAGGAGGAGAAAAATAAGGGAAATTGCTTTCATTGTGGAGCTCCTGGGCATTTTAAGAAACAATGCCGTAAGTGGTTAGCATGGGTAGAAGAGGTAAAGAAAAGGAAGGTTGCTGAAGCTAACATGACCGTAAGCAATGACCAAGAAAATTTGTTTTGGTTGTCACAACCCCAAGTTCTGATGTTTTAAATTGTTGGTGTTTAGATTCGGGAGCAACTCAACATATGACACCTGAGAGAAGTTGGTTTATGGCATATACAGAAGCACCCAAAAGTAAGATTGTCAATCTTGGAGATGATAGAAAATGTGAGATGATTGGAATTGGAGATATTCCATTGCAAATGTCGGATGGTGGATACAAGAAAATCCATAATGTATGGTATGTACCTGCTCTTGTCAAAAGTCTTTTATCAGTGAGCAAGATTACCGATGCTGGCATAATTGCACAGTTTGACAACAAGGAATGTGTCCTAAAGGATGTTGAAGGAGTAATTGTTGCTACGGGAATCAGAGATGGCAATCTGTACAAGTTATGTGCAGTAATACCTAATGTGGTGTTAACAACAACAAATAATGAAATATCTGATTCAATTCTTTGGCATCATAGATTCGGACATGCAAATCCTCATTCACTTCAAATGTTAAAATCAGAGCAGCTTGTGGAAGATTTTAATTTGCATCTACCAGTTGAGTTGGGAGTGTGTGAAGGCTGTTGTTTAGGAAAGCAACATAGATTCCCCTTCCCAAAGAAAGGCACAACACGAGCTAAGGAGCAAATGGAACTTGTGCATTTAGATATCTGCTGGTGCAATGCAAACAATGTCACACAATGGGGCAAGGTATTTTATTACCTTCATTGACGATTCTTCTAGAATGACCTTTGTTTATTTTATCAAAAATAAATCATGTGCATTAGAGATGTTTAAGGTTTTTAAAGCATTTGGTGAGAAGCAGTCAGGAAAACCTTTGAAATGACTTAGATGTGATAATGGGGGTGAATATACCTCAAATGCTTTCAAAATTGTATGTGCAAAAGAAGGTATCAAACTTGAGTATATTGTTCCTTATTCACCGCAACAGAATGGTGTCACTGAAAGAAGGAATAGGACTCTTGTTGAAAGTGCTAGATGCATGCTTAAGAGTAGTGGATTATCTAATGTTTTTTGGGCTGAAGCAGTCTCCAGTGCAACATATATACAAAACAGGTTGCCAACTGCTGCATTGCATAAGAAGACGCCTTATGAGGCATGGCATGGAAGCAAGCCAAGTGTCAATGAATTAAGAATTTTTGGTTGCATAGCATATGCACATATACCAGATGAAGAAAGAAAGAAGCTAGATGACAAAAGCAAGAAGTGTATAATGGTTGGATACAGTTTGAATTTGAAGGGATATCGAATTTATGATCCTATAACACATGAGATTCTAGTCAGAAGAGACATCATTTTTGACGAAAATTCAGTTTTGCACAAATCAACAGAGATGGAAAATGCTAAGGATTCATAAGCAAGGCCTTATGATCTCGAATTTGATGAAGAATTTGAGCATGAGAATTCTACTCAGCAAGACCATTACAAGTTGTATCGACACAACCCATAGGAGATGTACTGAGGAGAGCAATAGTTTCGTAGATCAACAAGGCTACGGAAACCCACTCAAAAAGCATCGGAATCATATGCACTTAGTGTAGAAGTTGATGAACCACTCAGTGTTCAAGAAGCACTTCAAAGTATTTATGCAATAGATTGGAGGCAAGCAATGGATGCTGAATATGAATTGCTCATAAAAAATCAAACATGGGAACTCACAATTCTTCCACCTGGAAGAAGAGTGGTTGGGTGTAAGTGGTTATTCAAACAAAAGTACAAGTCTAATGGGTTGATAGACCGCTACAAGGCTCGATTGGTGGCAAAAGGTTACACCCAAATTGTAGGTTTGGATTATCATGACACCTTTTCTCCTGTAGTCAAGATAACATCCATCAGAGTTTTGTTAGCAGTGGTAGCAACCTTGGATCTTCATGTACATCAGCTAGATATAAAAACTGCATTTTTAAATGGATTCTTAAAGGAAGAAGTTTATATGGAACAACCAGAAGGCTACATACAAGAAGGAAAGGAGTAGTTAGTATGCAAGCTTCAAAAAACATTGTATGGAATGAAATAGTCTTCAAGAGCATGGTATGAGCGTATTGATGGGTTTCTCCAAAATGAAGGATATGTAAGTTGCAATGCTGATTCAAATGTCTACATAAAGCATATTGGTGAGTCTCTAGTCATCTTAGCTTTATATGTTGATGACACCATCATTATGAGTAATGATTTTAAGATGTTAGGCATGTTCAAGTCTCAATTAGCTGTAGAATTTGAGATGACTGATCATGGTGAGATTCATTATTGCTTGGGCATTCAAATTTTAAGAGATAGGGAGAAGAGGAAAATCCATCTTAGTCAAGAAAGGTACATTAGGAACATTCTCAAGAAATTTGGGATGGAAAATTGCAAGCCAGTAAGTACTCCAATGGAAGTAGGAAACAAACTTTCACTGGACATGTGTCCCAAAACACAAGAAGAAGAAAGTTATATGAGTATGGTTCCATATCAAAATGTTGTTGGGAGCCTAATGTATGCAATGGTTTCTAGCAGACCTGATATTGCACATGTTGTAAGTATTGTGAGCCAATATTCCAGCAATCCTGGACCACAACATTGGGCAGTAATTAAAAGAATTTTTAGATATCTACAAGGAACAACTAAACATGGAATAAGATTCAGTGGGAGTTCAGAAAATTCTCTGCAACTTATTGGATATTGTGATGCAGATTAGGCAGGGGATGTTGATAGTAAGAGATCAACTTCAAGGTTTTGTTTTATCCTTGGTGGAGGTGCAGTTTCGTGGGCAAGTAAGAAACAACGATCTGTTTCTCTCTCCAGTGCAGAAGTAGAATATATAGCAGCATGTCAAGCTGTCAAAAGAATTGATTTGGTTGAGAAGATTGTTGCAGGACATCGAGGTTACTCAATCCCAACCAACAATATTAAAGTGTGACAGCGAAAGTTGCATAGCCATGACGAAGAATTCAAAGTATCATGGGAGAGTTAAACATATAGGGATACAATATCATTTCATCCGTGAACAAATTGAGAACAACACTATCAAAATGGAGTATTGTGCAACTGAAATGATGGTGGCGGATGCATTGATAAAGGCATTACCAAGAAATAAGTTTGAGTTTTGCAAAGAAGGATTCGATGTGATACAAGCTGGTTGACAAATATTTGGCTAAGTGGGAGTGTTAGACATGCAGAAATTCTAGCCTAATATTTAGGGATTCTGTAGCTAGCATTTAGGATTCTGTAGCTAGCATTTAGGATTCTGTAGCTAACATTTAGGGAAGTTATTTTGTAATTGACAACACACTAGATGATATGTGTATGTGCTGGCAAATGTTGTCCATCTGTAGGATGAAGAGTAGAGATAGGGTAGTTTGAGTTTGAGTTTGAATAAGACTTTGTTTATTGTTATTCTATAAAGATTGTATTCTCTGATTTAGTAGAGCACAAGCAAATAAGAATAAGATACAAATCAATTACTGCAGTTGCATTTCTGTGTTCTATTTTAAGAGTGTCAATAATTTTCAATATGTATATGAATATATTATAAACATACCTATAAAAATTACTGGCATTTACAGTCATATGAAAGAGCTAAACCATCAGTGAATTTTGATTTCACAGGCACTGATAATTTGAAATTCCAGCCCTGGTCCCCTGAATAGTTATTTGGGGGTACGGATCAGTTCCGTTCACGAAATTTACTAAAGCCAACTTTGTGACGCCAACACGTGGCTCAACTTTAAATAAGCCCTTTCGCCTATGCCAGAGCTACGCCCAACACAGCAAAAATGTACACCCTTTTCTGCCTGTGCATGAAAAATCTACCCACTTTGATGCTTGCCAGCTCCTCTCCCTTAAGTGACTATAATTGCGGGCTTGTGGAATGGGTTTGGGATCTGTACGGACATGGGAGGGTTTTCGATGCTGCGGACGAAGCACTGGGCGGGAAATTTAATGTTGACGAAATACAGCGCCTGATGTTGGTGGGAATCGGGATTGTTGTGTTCCCATCCAGATCCGTAAGCAAGACCAAAAATGAGGGACGTGCTAAAGATTTTGAAGTTGGAAGCACAATTGCCATGTGTTCCACTGATAGCAGTGTATAGCGACTCTTTCTGTATTCATGTTGATTCATCGCCCCTGACCTCGAACTACCATTCTTCTGGTTCGAAGAGCGTGGCAAAAATGTCGGGCCCTCTTTTATCGGAACCAGAACTGCGTCCTTAAATACGTTTTAAAATAATAATGTATATTTAGTGCTAATAGCTATTAGCATGGCCAGTAGACCGTTTTTTGGTATTTTAACCGTAAATTACAATTTCATAAAAAACAAACCCGTCAATTTAGACAGGTAATTTTTTAATAAAACTGTATTTCAGCAAGTTGATATTATTTAAAAACCGTAAAATTTTATAATAGTCTAATATAATATATAAGATCTATTACTATATATATATGAAATAGGATTTGATTTTATTCGTTTTAAAAATATTCTATAAATAATATTGATAATGATTTTTAATAATTCCCAATTTAAATTTAGAAACTAAAATAAGTTTCTATGAATAATGAAATTATCAAACTCAGAGTTCACACGCTGTCTTTGTTTTTTTCTAAAAACATAGAAGTTTCTAATTTCAATGATATTGTGACTATATTTATTTTCATTTTGTCATTACCAATTGCAATCTATAAGTTTCAATTTAACTTTTATGCCAGTTTCAATTCAAATTTTTATTGCTGTGGGAAAATTTAAGGAATCTTGTTGCAGACATCCAAGAAGAAGCTTGAGATAAGACATCAATACATTATACAGGTACATGATTATTTCTTTCGAAGCTTGTAGAGGTAAAAAATGGCTTGGATTTCTAGATATATTTTTGAAAAATGCCCTCCTTGAAATCAATATTTTTTGTTATTCAAAAATATAAAATTACAATTCATCAATTGCTGTTAATGGCAACAGTGATAGGAGGTTTATCATTGGCATTGAGTCGAATGTACCCAACCAAATTCTCTCCCCTTCCCCTTATATCTTTGTTCCCTGTCTGTTACTTTATTGAGAAACAGGAACACCTTTGAACCGCCCACAAGTCTTTCTTCTTTTTGCAATCGCTTGAAGATCTGGGTCCTAAGAGAACTGCAAGGCACATAACCATTAGTACATAGTTAATCTCTGGAGAGTAGATTCTCATCCGACCCTCATTTTTCTGTGAGGTTTGAACAATCTTCACCCGAGGAAAACAGCCTAAAGCTGTAGATTGTTTTATGATAGTGTATGTCAGCATTAGAGCAGGGTAGACCAAAAAAGAGAAAGCAATGTGCAATGTAAAACCCCAATCTTGTCATCAAAATGCAAAGCAAATAACAATTGAACTATGACAATTTAATCCTCAAAAATCAGTAGAAACCTGGATAGCACCCTTATTGAAGTGGCCCAAGTCGGCAAACATAGCCTCAGAACCCGATTAAATTACATACACAAAAGTTTTCTTGAGACTACGGCTACCTCATGTAATCCCTGCTTCATACCAAAAATAAATAAAAATAAATATGGCAACTAGATATCAACTCTTTTAGTATTATCATGTTCTTTATTTTCTAAAGTAAGAAGCTATTTTTCTGACTCTCTTTTATAAAAGAAAGACATCTTTGGCTCACTTCCACCCTACTGATTGCTTGAAAGCTTCTTAGAAATCCACCAAATCTTTACTTATCTGTAATCAATTCAAATCACCTTCTTATTTCAATTCTAGTTTCTTCCTATTAAATCAATTTTTGAGGAATTTTTAAAACCGCTTTTATTATCCGTTGTGTAATACAAAAACAATTTTCAGTGTGAGAAAATTGCTTTGTAAATGATGTCAAATGTGATCAAATCCCAATAGAGAGTACTATAAATACAATTGTTGTCAAATCGCCCCTCCCTCCTTCACATGTCTACGGCAAAGCTTTTTTGCATTGACCAAATCTTGCTGGAATATATTTAGGAAAATGGAAGTTGCAACGCATTAGAGGAAATCCCCCGTCTTTTTGGGTGATGTACAATGGGCATGAAGAACTGGAAAACAACTATTAATAAAAAATGGACAGTATATATCTATAAATGAAAATTAAGGACACCCCTGTTATAGCAAGGATAGCACCTCCAAGCAGCCTCCATCCATGTTTTCCATTTTTTTCAAAGAAAAGAACTAAGTAATAAGGGTGATTTGCCTTGAATCTTTGTCGGGTAATATTTAATAATTAAGTTTTTTTACAATTTAAAATTTTACTAAAACGTAAATTGAAAGGGAGCTATATCATGAAACCGTCATGAAATTTCCTTTTGTGAGCGGGGGTGACCGTCGAATTCGGGCACTGATGGCCACATTCCTTGACCTTTCGAAGTACAATCTAGGGTAGGGGAGATGAACCAATCGTGGGTTAGCGTGACAAGTTTGCCACTCATTGGGGTTAGCGTGACAAGTTTTGTTATTTTTATGTTTAGTATTGGAATATTCAAATATTTAAATGAAAAAATTCTAATAAAAATAGAGATAAAAGGATTTTTATTTGTTTGTAATTAAATATTAAAATATTAGGTGTATATTTTATTATACTAAAAATATTTTTGATATAAAATAGACACTAAATGATGTAAGTATTAATAAATGTATGTATTTAATGTGTGTGCGTGCGCGACACACACACACACAACATATAAAAATGAAAAGTGTACATATTTCTCATTACCACCAACATTTTTATAAATTTTAATCTATTTTCAAACTTAAAAAGGTCACGTTATTCAAGAGCCAATACACTTTCATTCACAAAATTATTTATTATCACTAGCAATTACACCATAAGTGTGCGATGGAAATGTCGATAGCACGTATTATGAGGGAGTTATCGTCGATACAATTAGAATCAATAATGCATGTAATGATATTCCAAGTGTTATTTTAAGTGTAATCATAATGCATGTAATGAAAAATAAATATACAAGATTTATATTTGCCCTTAAAGTTACGACACGATACCCAAAGAATTTTTTTTATACAAATCGATTTCAATGCCCTATAAATGGAATTCTACTCAAATTAATTCCAATTTGTAATTTTCCTCAGAAATAGTCATACCATCAGGTGACAAATTTGTCAATTTTAGATTTCCTTAGGATATTTTTCTCATGCCATCGGGTGACAAATTTGTCAATTTTAGATATCCTTACGAGATTTTGATTGAGTCTAAAATACCCAAAAATAGAGTAAATTTTGTTGTTGTTTCTTATTAACGTATTTGGATTTGATCTATGTTGTTTAGAGTATGTGAATGCGCAACCCTATTTTATAGGGTTTCTGAATTTGTAACCCCAATAGCGAATATTGATATGGAGCACTCAATTTAGGACATTTTCTTCAATGGGATGGCAATAATAATAAAAACCAGAAGTTTGGAACATAAGGAAAAACATTTATTGTTTCGTTCATGAATTAAGAAAATATGTCTAGTATAAATATACCCTTTGAGTCTATTAGAAATTCTAGAGCCTTAGGATGTTCCTACAGTTGAGTGCAGTAGTGAATCATGTTGTTTTGGCGCGGTTTCTAAATAAGCCAAGTTGTTGTACCGTAAGAGTGCGAAAAATTTCCAAAGTATTCTTGGACACGTCGATAATGAAACAATTGGCTTGCAAATATCAAATAATGATAGTGGAGATAATGAGGCACAACCCTACTCTTCTAGAGTTTTCCACATTGAGTTTCTCCCAATTAAATTCTCGGATTGATCCTTTTTGTCTGATGCGTTAGTCATTTACTTGCTTAATTTAATTTCACACAAGTATTTCAACAAATCTCAGCACTTAAAGGCATCATACTTCTAATGCTAATTACGTTATTAAAGCTAGAGAAAGCAAGGGAAAATGAAACTCAATCAGACATATCAAAATTCTAATGTGTCAAGGTTCAATTCGATGAATTAGGAATGAAATATCTATCCTAATTAGGGATCGAAGGCTTGCTGATAATGTTCATGCGTAAGGACGTAACTTTTGTGGCCTATAAGCTATGAGCAGAGGCACTACCATATACACAACCTATCAGTCATTGCATCTAAAAAAGGTGGTCTGAGGAAAGGTGACCTTTTCGATCATTTGGTTGCTTTTATTGTCAAAATGGAAGTTTAAATATATGAAAATGAAAAATATATTTGATGTAAAGACTACCCGGAGAAAGGAATCTCACACAAATTCCTTTCAAGCTGACCACTTATTTAAAAAAATAATAATTAAATTAAATAATATAGCATAAGACCTTGAAATTAATATCTAACATGTTAAAAATTGAATATAGTATTACAATGTCCATTATCCGTAACCTACACTTGCCACAAAATTATTAGTCGTCTTCATTTGCTGTTGATGACTTGCAATCCACTCAGGACTCCAATTTGTGGAGGAAACTAAGGTGTCGAAACGTTTATCCAAAAGCTAAGTAGGTTATACAGAACACGTGGAACGAAATTGAGGCTCTTATCACATGAGAAGCTATGTCGTCGATGATAAACTTCAAAAATGTGATCCGAAGTGTCGGTTGGAGAAGAACCAAAATCTTCTAGCCCATGTTGTTCAAGACTCTTCCCGTGAAAATTTCAGATGAGAAGAGCATAGTTCCATCGAATTTCACCTCAGATACTTCTATTAATCCCCATCTCGCCACATATTTGTTCAATTTGGGAACTTTCGAGTTCTGTATATTTTTCTCTTCGAAAAGCTCATGTAATATTGTTCTCAGGTTTTAAGTGAACTATGGCTCTCGAGTTTCTGACCAACGCGATCAACTGCGAGGGTGGGAGCCAGCTAGGCCTATCTCTTACGTAAGTTCGTATAAAGGAAAAAATTATTTTCTGTCACGTTACCGTTAGTTTTGTCGCGTCGCTGTTAGTTTTGACGGAATAGGTAACAACGTAATACGTTGTTACCTATTCCGTCAAATTTCCGTTTGCATTTTTATAAAAACATTGACACCGTAGTCTTTCATACGCATGAGTGCGCGGCTAGATGGTGGGACACGAAAAATAGGAAGTGGGGGTTGTGGGTTTGAGGCCGGTTGGGTGCAAGGATGGACCACCCTGGTCAAAGTTTTGTGCAGGTTCGCATTGACTGAGAACCTGCGTGATGGATAGGCTGATTGGTGGGAGCCTTCACATTTCTAGTAGGAGACGATGATTACGTGAAGGGCGTGGTGGGACTGGTGAAGGGCCTGCGCAAGGTAAAAACTATGTATCCTCTCATTGTGGCGGTTTTACCGAGACGTCCCGAGAAGAATAGAATGCTTCTCACCACCCGGGGTTGTATCGTTCTCAAGATCAAGCCCATATACCCTTTGGAAAACCATGTCCAGTCTTCCATGTCCTATTATGTTATCAATTATTCCAAGCTCTGTGTATGGGAGATAAAGATTGCACTTTTATTTCTCATCAAAGCAGCCATATTTGTCAGCGCGAATCTGCATCTGCGTCCTCTAGCTTGAATTGGAGACTCTTTGGACACCAGGTAATCCTGAACCTGTTGCCTAGTTAGCAAAATCATTGTCATTTTGCCCCATCAATTGGCCCGAAATAAAGCTGTAGTTTTCCCTCACAGACCGTGCATGGTAAAATTCTTCACGACTAATTTTTTATGGCAGACCATGATCCGTAACATGGCCAAGCATTGTTAATAGATGTGACGTTGAACTACAATCAGTGACATGGAGGATCGATGGATGTAAATAATTGCATGGTCTTGCACGCGTATGGATCTGTTTAGGTTCGTGATTTGCACCGTATTAGGTGACCTCACTATAAGAAATGCCTATTGATATTAACAAAAGGAAAAAAATCAAGTCAAATACAACATTTAATGAAACATTTTCAAATAATATAGTCCACTTTCTCTCCTCTTTCTATCCCATGTACAAGCACTATTGTACAAAAATACAAATTTGTAAGGCTCAAGAAACATTATGCATTTATTAAAAGGTGGAATTCAAACAAATATATCTTAATTGAAAATCAACATAGCCATTAGATTGAACATCTCATCACTCTCAATCCACACTTACCAATTTCAACCAATCACAAACAAGCACATGGATCAAGCACCAATAACACTTTAATAACTTCTATAAATTCATTTCATGGTCCAACAATTACATTTCACAATTTTTCCCAGAGACTTCATCATCGAACCAATATTGTGTGCAATTCTTTGTTCTAGTAAGTTGTTAGAACATCAAATAATTTATCTTCCAATAGTTTACATTCATATGAAACTATTTATGCTCATTTCTTGTTTGTATATGAAATTGCATATGCTTAGCTCATTTTTCTGTTTGTATATGAAACTAAATTAAAAAATAAAGAATTTTTATTTGCATACATATTATGTATGTTCTCTCTCACACTTACATACACACACAACAATATGATTTTTAATAATGACTATCGGGAATACAATTATCATTATCTAGTTCAATTTCATATGCATACACAAAATAAGTAGTAGATTTTCATGTTTCATACACATGCACAAAATAAGTAGATGATTTTCATTTTCTAGTTTAGTTTTAGTTTATATATATATATATATATATATATATATATATATATATATATTTGTGTGTTTCATTTACAACGAGAATAAGAATAACTTAGTTTTTTTAGATTAGGTAAAAGCGTTGATTTTGAGGGATTCAAAACCCCGTATACAATAGGAGAAGAGATAAAGCATTAAATATCACGTGAAGACACCTCTACTAGCATTTGACAACCCCAACAAACAAGTAAGGTCACAAGTGACAACAAAACAAAGCGAGGAAGAACCCAAAATACGTTGGGTCAAATAAAAAAGAAAGCAATAATGCACCATGACCTAGAGACCAAGAAAGAATGACTCAAGACACAGCTGACAGACACGACATGACTTTGAGTCACACGTTCCGAAAGTGCCCAATATTAAGTTTCTTGGACTGGACTAAGTTCCACATACCCTCATCAAATTGCTCTTAAGAAGCCCCACCATTAGGACCATCCAAACTCAGCCCGAGGACCACCTCGAGCTTATTGTCCACCGACGAACCACGCCCCTACTGACCCACAGCGACCCCACTCAAATCCACATAAAGTATGTTTTTTTGCGTTTGAAATTGACGACGTTCCTAATGTCCCGCCCCTGAAACTGCGTCGGTCAACTCCGGATCCCTCCAACCCCGCAATCACGTTGCCACGATGGAAAAAGACAATGCCAAACGCAGTAGAAGCATTAATGTTATTTTAAAATTTTAAAATTTGAACAGGGACTCGCCTCTTGATGCCCTTGTTTGACCTGTTACTCTCCCAACAGTCACCGTCTCACTGCCATTGCATTCTATGTAAGTTGCATCCATGCTAGGCTCCACATTATCTATCTCGACCGAATCCTCCACACCATCACCAGTCTCACTTTCATCCTCTGTCTTGGCTACTTAATCCACCAACTCCTCTGCTTCGATGTCATCTTCCTGGAGCACTACCTTCGATGATCGCAGAGATCAACAAGCTCTGACTGATTCGGATTCTCCCCATGGAAACAGTTCTTACCATCATATTGAACCCTCCGACATTATTCGTAAACGATCGACGATTTCTTGATTTGTATTGTCTATTTCCATTTCATGAACAGTGATTCTAAAGTTATTCTTTTGGGCACCATGAGACATTCAAGAACATTGATGAACATCCTATCGAAGGTCATCCTGGACCTAGATTTTGTAGTTGGATCGACAACTATTAACACACCGATGGATCGAGAAATTCCCAGAAACACTTCGGTCTCCTAGATTTCAAAGGGGAGTTCTCGGAGACGAATCCACACGGGAATAGTCTGGAATGTAATTTTTGGAGCAGCCCTGGTTTCCACTGATAGAGGGAAAGGCGAGAATTCCCGAAGAACCACAACCTAACTTGTAAAACCTTAGTAATATTTGCTGAGAATAGATCTGTTTGAGTTTTATATTGATTTAACAAATATAGAACTTGTGAAATTTTAATTGCAGAGCTATATGTAATAATAAACAATGAAGTACAGATCTGACCTAAGTAATAAGTTAGATTAAAGATGAAAACGTAGGTGCAAGAGAGGGAATAGGAAACTTAGATGATTTCAAAACAAATTCGAAGTATGTTGAATTTTAAAGCGCTAAACAGGAGGAGGAATATGTCACAACCGCACTTAGAAAATTGTAGGACTATTGGAATAAGTTGGACTGGGGCACTGGATTGGGTCAGGGGCACTTGGGCACCAAAGTCTTCTTCGAATACTCGTGAGTGCAAAAATGGTCGAGAATTTGATTTTTTTGTGTCACTCCAATGTTGCTAACCTTCTTGCCTATCACATGTGTAACGCACTATGCCTATAAAATTCACTTGTAACTTGTAAAATAAATGATATCTTGCAAAACCCCAAAACACATCAAATCCTAAAAATAAAAATATGTAAATGGGGAGTCAGACCGACCCCAACAGTCACCCGACAGAGCGAACTTGTGACCGAGTGCTTCCATATATCTTAGAATCCATGTAGTTCGTGTGCGTTTGTGTAGAATCGTGCCCTAGGAAGCTCTTGTGTAAGATGCACTGAATAACGAGCAATAGCTAAATGTAGTAATGTAGGTAGATGTGTGGATGCCAAAATGAACTTCCCCTCCTATGAAGTGCGTGTATAAAAATGTAGTTCCTTGTCCCTTGAATGATAGCTAGATGGATGCCTAGATGCTCTTAGAATGCCTTTAGATGCAACCTTAGGTGGCGATAGTAGATTCTTAGAGCTTGTTCCTTTATAATGATCATATAACTTTTTATTTCTATGATTTCCTTGGTTGAATTTCATAATTTGCAACTAAAATGCTGACCCCTAAGAAAATAATATTCCCAAAAGATAACAGAGGCCCAAAAGAGGCGAGTAAGATACAAAGAGGTCAAAGCTACCAAGGGGATGAGGGCACATGGGTCTTTGGCATTACGGCTAAGCTGGCCTGGTGTCGAGTCAATAAAGATAAATAGGTAAAACATCTATTGGGTTGTGGGGTGGATAAGAATAGAGAGAAATCAAGAAAGATAAAAAAGAGGCCAATGAAAGATGTTAATTACTAGTGTTACCACTTAGGAATCATATGAATAGTGGTATGTGATCAGGACCTAGAAATGTACCCAAGTGTGTGATTTTGTGTCTATATTTTCTCCCACTTTATGTTGTTGAGTGAATAATTGATAACATAAAGTAGATAAGATATGCATACTTGATAACCATGTAGATCGATGATGAAAGCATGCCAAGAGACAAGAAAGAGAGCAAAATGATAAAAATGAAGTATAGAATCTAAAGAAGAGAAAGTGACCCTAGGGGTGAAGCATATGTGTCATGTTGCATTGTAAATGTTGTTGTTGTCACTTGATGTGGGGTTGCTTCTTGTTGCATATTAAGGACGAACTTACAAAAAAGGAGCGAAAGTCAAATTCGTGTATATGTGAAAAATTTGATCTAAGTATGTAAGAATGTGTAAACGTAGTAAAAGGAACATGTACACACGATCCGTGAAGAGTGAATGAAAATTATATGGAAGAATGATTTTTTTGGGCCATCTCATGCCAAGAGAGAGTTTTTTTAGCGATCTCAAGCCAAGTGCAAGTTTTTTGGGCAATCTCACACCATGGAAGAAGAAGTGTTAGGGAGAAAGGTGTGATCCTACTTTGTTCCAAAATTTATACACCATAACAAATGGTGTGATCCTACTTTGTTCCAGTTCGATCCAAGTAGAAAAATAAGAAAACAGAGATAGAATCATTCTGATTGTTGGAGTATTGTGCCTATTGTGTAAATACTCTGTGAAATGCTAAAAAATACACCGATATGAGAAAGTAACTATGATTTCCCCCAGTCGTAGGTGCCGGGGAAAGGTCAAGAGCATCCACCACTAGTTTCTTTATATGGGCATCGGCATATGTATGAAATGAGGACCCAAATCAAAATCTGGTCCATTTCTCAGAATGTAAGACTGTGTTGATTATGTGTTGAACTTCTTTGTGTTGTATTTATAAGTTGTTGTATGGGGTGACTCATTCACCCAATATATGCCCCCTAATTTGGGGTGCACGTGACATCACTAGGAGGATGTGACCTAGAGGAGAGGACCAAATTCTCATGAGAAACCGTTCCCTACTAGAGGGGGAATGTGCTTTGTAGAAACCAAGGCACATGCAAACAAAGTGGCTAGAAAGACAAATGCACATATAGAAGACAATATGTAAGCTAACAAGAAAGAATAAAATGTATACCATGAAAAATGGGTTGCAAATATGGGACATCACTCATAATATCACAGGATAATCAGTCTGAAATGATGAAAACCATACAAGCAATGAACAAGCAAGACATATAGTATAGCTCGTAAGCAATGAAAAGCAAAGTATCAAACAACCATGGTGGCAAATAGTTCTTACAAGGAAAAATGTTGCACATGAAGCACCCATTAGCATGTTAGCAAGATACAAAGTATGTCAAAGCGTGTATGGTCTAATATAAAGTAGTGTGCTAGTAAGAATAGGAAGAAGCACAGTATAAAACAAAACAATAACACTTGTACTATGTATGAAAGTAGATTCCCTAGGAGCATTCATGGGCGGTAAGAGGTATAGTTCCAAGCATCCATGTTGCATATAAAGATCTCGTGTAAATGTTGCATTCACAACTAGAGAACAAGTGAATGTGCATGTCTATATAGGAAAGATAATGACATACTGGATATCCATCTAACATAGTAAGAAAAGTGTATCATGTAAGTATAACCAAGCAAGAACAAATGCAAAAAGAGATGTAATATATTGTGAGTGTGAATGGAATAAAATACCAATTTGAGTATGATAGGAACAAAGTTCCCCGAGCATATGTGAATGAGCATGAGATGAGGTTCATTTATAAAAGACCCCTCAAAAGTTAAAAGTGAACCATAGAAAAAGTGTGCCATCGGGAAATGGTTTGAATCATGCTAAAAAGATATGATCAACGAAGCATAGATCTTAGAGTATAGAAGAGGATAATACAATTCTAGAATGATGTAGTGTGATACATGAAGCATAAAATGTGTAGTATGTGAGGCTCATGAATGTAATATGCCCTCAACAGTCAAGTGTGAACCGTAACACAAGAGTGCATCATAGGGTAGTGACGATACAAATGTATCAAGATGTGTAAGATGCATGCATAAGACTAGATGCAAAGCACAAAGCAAAAAAGTTAGACACTGATGATGCTAGGAGGGGGAGAGTAATAATGATTCCCCAAGTGTATGATGAAAAGAATAATCAAGTAACATTGTTTAGAAGATCATCATCGTCATGGTCAAAACAAAATGGAGATGCGTCAAATGCCTGATAAACAATAGTATGTGGTTGATCATACAAGGATTTATCGTGGAGTAGATTATACATGCCCATTGCGTATTCTTCATCAGTGAAAGGTGGTTGTGGGCAACCATATACATGCCAACAAGTAATATTTTGTGTATAGATGAGAAATTAATCATTTCAAATAGAAACATGACTGAAATTAATAGTAAATGTGATGTTAGTATGATTAGGGTCCAAAGTTCCCCCAATGTAGCCAAGACAAGACTTCGGAAGTGTGAGTAGATAAGGCGAGGAGTGCGTGCAAAAATCTTGATAGATGGAAGATGCGAAGGCCATAAGTATCGTAATGTGAGAATATCCATGATAAAGATGAGGAAAATGAGATGGAGGAGAAGATCATCTAGTGTGAATCTTAGTTGAGCTAAATCATCATATGTGCAAACAAGCAGTTTGAGCGAGTGGGATCAAATGGAATATGATGCCAATTAGAATTATTTATGAAAACAAAGTGTATGTGAAAGGAGGAAGCACAAATGCAGTTGCTCATGAGAAGACCAGGAAGGGGAAATGTCATCCGAGGTATGGAAAGATGCTTGAAATAGTACCATAACATTAATAGAAAGAGGGGGTTGCTTTAACTAATACTCACCAGGACAATAACAACAAAAGTATCATTGACGCATTTACGACTCATCTATCTCGATAGGAGTAAAATTAAGATTGTATAATTTGTCATCGTAGTAAGCTCAACAATATCAACCTCATAATCGAATCATCGGTGTTGACATTATCATGCTAGATAACAATATCAAGGATATTGGTAGGAGGTGAGCTAGATGTGGGAGCGAGAGGAGTCTCAACTTGATTGAAGTGTTAGTGGGTATTGGAGTAGACATAGTGGTTCGCAATGATATCAATAGTGTGAGTGGAAATAGATGACATCCTAATAGCAGTGGAAGAAGGATGTTGGGCACTAGATTGATCAATATCATATGTATCAATATTGCCATATGGAATGAATTTAAATGGACGAGTAGGAATAACTCTAACGGGGTCTACGCAGAAGAAATTGAATTGATATGGGTTGGTAGAAATGGTGTGTTCATAAGAATCATGTAAGAATTTGACGACGATGATGAACAATAGATGTGACAACATGCATTGCATGAATCCATGGCCTATCAAGTAAGAGATTAAATTGAAACGAGGAATTAATAACAAATAATAACGTAGGTTATTAACTAAAATGGAGATAATGGATATTGGTTAATGTAATCTAGGAGGAAATAAAAATACAGTAAAGAAGCATGTAAATGAATTAAGAAAATAATATAATAAAATTAAAACCCTAATTTGCAAGAGAGAAGAGGAAATAGCTCAACCGAATAACAAGACGCTTGTGTGATTGTGTTACAGAGTGATGGAATTTGAAAGTAGGAACAACCATGAAGAATCTCCGAAAAGGATGGATTTGGAGTATCTAGCTAGACTGGAATGCCTAGAGAGGGAATGGGGGTGCCTGGCAGCGCTTTTGTCTGCAAAATGGATGCCATGGTATGTGTAAAATCCTTGAAACTAATCTTCACTTGGTTCGACTAATGGTTTAAAACCATCGTTGTTTGTCACATTAGATTCATTTTCTGTATTGAGTGTCATCAATAATCCAAGATGATGTAAGGACTGTAAAAGTATTAAAACCCTAAAAAATAAAGATGCAAATGAATGGGTCGAATAACCTCGGTTGCCACAACAACGGGCTTACTAACTGTTGCACTACATTTCAAAACCAAATGTAGTTAGTTGGTGAGTGTGTGCATTATTTGCCCTAGGTGCTCTTATGCCCAGCCACACTTTCATGAAGTAATGAGCAATAAATAAATGTATAAAATGTAATATAATATGTGCATGGAATACAATATAATACCTCCCCTTATGAAGTGTGATTCGAGATGTCCTAGTCTTATGCCTTGTGATGGAGCTATGTGTATACAAGTGATCTCTAATGCAATATATGGATGCAACTCTAGATGGATGATAGTAGTGAATGATGATAGGTCCCTCATTATGGTCTTATAACTTTATATTTAGTGTTCTCTTGATCTAATTTCATAATTAACCACGAGATGTCCGACCACCAAAAAGATAAGAAGGAGAAATGGCTAGAAAGAGCCTAAAAAGTGGCGGTAAAGTGTGAATAGGACCGGGTGCCCCTCGTGGGACAAGGAACTAGGGCACCCCATGGCTGCCCTAGTCGAGGCTAAAATAACATAGGTGAAAGAAATTGAAAGGGCATATGGATGTACAAGGTCAATAATGATAATATAAAATAAAACAAGATGACCAAAAGATGGGGTTGATTAGTACTTTCTTCACTCAAGAACCTTCTAAATAGTAGTATGAAATCGGGATAAATAATGTCTAAAGTGCATGATTTTTTGACACTACATTTTCCCACCACTTTATGTTGGTGAGTGGAAAGCTCGGTAATATAAAGTAGATAGAGATGCGTACATGACATCCATGAAGAGTGTAGTAGATATGTCTGTGAAGAACTAGACAAAGCGTGGAATGAAAAAAAGATGGAGGAGCATGGGAACTAAAGATGAAAATACACAAAAAGAGTGATGAGAGTGAACCTAGGGTGGAATGCGTGCGCTGATGTTGTGTGTGTGTATTGTATCTACATGGTTAGCATAATGTGTGTTGTCAAAAAGTGTCATTATTGATGTTTATGTTGTTGCCCCCATTTGATTGCTTGTTTCTCATACGAATGGATTTGCAAGGATAAAACAATTAAGTAGTCAAATATGTATGTATGTATGTGTAAAAACATAATGTAAAAGACACATGTAAAAGTATGTAAGTGTAAAATACACAAATGAAAAGTGTAAATGGAACATGTGCACCTGATCCATGTCGAGAGAAAGAGTGTAGATGGATATCTGTACTACCGAGGTTTTTTGGGTGATCCAACGCCATAGGCCAAATAAGTATAGGGAGAAAATTCTCTATGTCCTCTAACCTTTAACTACTTCCTTGAACTGTGTGTGAAGATCATCTTTGTATTGTCCTAGTTTTTTGGGTGATCCGATGCTAGTTGTAGAAGAAGTATTGGGAGGAATTTCGTTGTATCCTCCAACATTAACTTCTCCCCGAATGCTAAGGACACCATGTCCTGTAAAATCCATTGTGTATGGAGCTTGTAGACTTGTAGGAAATCACTCGATGTATGTAAACTCATAATGCCAAGGGCGGAAAGTGCACTAAACTAAACTGGTGTAAATGTGTTGTGTTAGTATGTAAAACCAAATGATACCCCCTCTTTGGGGGTGCATGCGACATTAGTGATATGAGAATGCAACCCCAAAAGAGGACCAAGATGTACCCTCAAACTCTGCCCCTGTAGGGGAAGGGAATGCACTTGGTGGAAACCAAGGTGCAAAAAAATGATGACTAGAAAAAAACAAGTGTTATTACAAACACACATGCATGTAAAAATACAATATGTAATATCTACTGGGCAGACAAGTGTAAAAGCTACAAAACAAAGTAGTGTAAACATGGAAGAAGACAAGTAAGCCACATAAATTGGGTCACAAACATGGTACATCACTCAAGATGTCAAAAATAGGAAAAGCCATCATGGCCACAAAAAAGTAAACAAGTGTGCACACCAAACTTAGGAAAATCCCATATAAAAGAAGCAAAAAGGCAAACAATATACCAAACAAGTATGGAAGAAAATATTCTTACATAAAAAATGTTGCACATGAAGCACTTGTTAGCATGTTAGAAAGATAACAAGTGGTCAAAATGTAAAAAGCATGTAAAAGCAAGTGATGTAGAGTGCTAAGTAAAATGAAATAATAACACTGTGAGAGACAAATGTGGATGCCTCCAATGACTAGTGTAGGAAGGGTAGAATGCCACATGCAAGAGAGACCTATATCTGCAATCACAACTAAAAAAGACATGAACACACATGTGTGGATGGTATAAATAATGACATATAAGAAATAAATCTAACATGTGTAGTAAATTGATCATGTAAAACAATAGTAAAAAGAGTAAATGCCCCTAAGACAATGCAATATGCTGTGGATGGATGGAATGGAATACAAGATGGAATGATAGGAACCACATGCCCCCAAGTGAATGGAAATGCATTATATGTGGTTCATTTTGTTTCCCCCTCAATAGTTAAGAATGAACCGTAAACAAGAGTGTGTCATCGGGAAATGGTCGAAGTGTATGTTGTTTCTAACACGTTGTGATGAATGTGTATGTGTATTGATGAGATGTGACCTAGAAATGATGTGTGCATGAACCCTATAGCTAAAGCTTATATCACAACTAGATGAACATATAAGTGATGATTTAGCTTAAGTGTATATCACTATGAGATGAATGGATGAGTGATGATTTAGCCCTAAGCATATATCAATACAAGATGAAAAGAGGGAGTGGTGATGTAACCTATGGTGTATACCACTACAAAATGATAGAATAGGTGACAATTTAGCCTAAAGCGTATGTCATTAGGATGGAAATGTTGTATGATGAAAGGTCAAATAGTAAATGTGTGATGAGTGTAAGGTCCATTCAATTTGTAAACCCTCAAGAAATCAAGTATGGATTGAGAAATTAAAGTGCGTCATAGGGTGGTGATTCTAGAACGTAAAATACAATGTAGTACATGTAATGATGAAAGATGACCATGTGATGCAGAGAATATGTAAAAACACAATGTGTAGAATGTATAAAATGTAATTTATAGTGCACAATGTAACATGTGTAGGTAGACAAATAATGTAATACGTAGGATGGAATGATGCTAGACTCGTATGTAATGAAGACTAGTATAGTATGTAAAAAAATGTATGAGGTGAAGATGCGCATGATGTGTGATGTAAGGGATGTAACACTAAATGTAATATAGCGACACTATGCATAGAATGTGATGTAATACGCGTAGAAAGTTGAATAATGCATGTAACGTGTAATATGGACAATATGATGAATAATATGCCATGCTAGACAATATAAAGATGATGTATGTATAATGATGACTAATGTGATGCATTATGTATGATGCGCAATGTGTGATAAATATGGTGTGTAAGTCCTATAGTGTAGTGTGTGGGGTTCATGTGTAGTAATCCCTCAATAGTCAAGTGTGAACCGAAGCACAAGAGTGTGTCATTGGGTAATGACGATGCTAGAATGTGTGATGAGTATGCCTATGCGAGGATATGAATGTATGATACTAAAAAAATGAGAGATGCACCCATGCTAATATGATAAGGTGGGGGATTATGTGAGTATTATGCTCCCCAAGTGTACTATGATGATGGAGATTTATGTAGTGATGCGAGAGGTGCCATGCCATTGTGGGAGAGTGTTTTCTATGTCGTGATAAGAGTGAGGGCCAACACAATGGTAGGCTAAAGAAACAATAGGACCATGTGATAGTGGTGGCATTTTAAATGTGTCTTGACCATAATTAGAAGGAGTAGTTGCTTTGACAAAAGTGATTGGATGTGAAAGTGGAGTAGGATGGGGAGGAATCTTGAATGGTGGTAGTTTTGGTGGTATTGGTGATGCTACAAAAGACTCGATAGGAGAAGAAGGTTGATTGATTATGGGAGGTGGTAACATGGTTTGACTTGGTGAGACCACAAATGACTCAGTAGGAGGCGGTGTTGAATTAATTTTGAGGGATGGTTTCTTAGGAGGTGCTTGACTTATTGTAGAAAGATCTGAGTAACGCTAGCCTAATGCTCATTAGATATAGATGGATCAGATTTAGGAACCTAATGGGATTTATCATTTGTATTAGAATGTTGTGTAACAAATGAGAGAAAACCCTGTTGCACAAGGTACTTGATACTTCGTTGTAAATCATAACAATAATTGTCATTATGTCCATTGATTCGGTGATAGTTGCAATATGGAAGACCTTGATACTTGGAAATCCTATAAGGAGGATAACCATGAGTAGGTGGAAAGATAATGATTCTATGAGTGATGAGATATGGAATAATATCTTGTTGCTTAGCATTGAGATTAAACGTGAGAGGCAGGGAGTGATACGACTTCAAGTTCACTAATATGAGCACATGTAGAAGACATAGGATGATTATGAGAAGAAGAACAATCGTGAGCCTGAGAAGTATCCTTAAGTTGTTGAATTTCAGATTTAAGAGATGTGATTGTGGATTCCATAGCCTAAAATTTATCTTGAAATAAATAATGAAGAGCTTGAATGGATTTGTAAATAGATTGATTGTAATTAGAATCAAGGGAGTCCTCGAAAGGATGAAAATAGCATTGACTTGGGTAGGCAATATGTTGATAGGAAGACACATAGTCTCTAGGGTTTTTTGAAGAGCATCTTTACAAGATGGGTGCATTTGAATCAATTGAAGAAAAGAGACTTGACAAACATTAGAAGCCATGATATAAAAGATAAGAAAATCCCTAGAATGAAGGTGGATTCAAATATTAGGTTCACCAAAATGATTAACTAAAATGGAGATAATGTATGTTAGTTAATCTAATCTAGGAGGACATACAAACATAGTAAAGAAGCATGTAAATGAATTAAGAAAATAATATAATAAAAGTAAAAACCTAATGTGCAAGAGAGAAGAGGAAAGAACTCATCGGAATAATATATGCCCATAGAACTGTGTCGCAGAGCTGACTACAAAATCAGGAAGAAGGAAAGACTGCAGAAACTCTAAAAAGGATGGATCTGGAGTATTTGGTTGGACTGGAGGGCCTGGAGAGGGACCGAGGCATTTGCGGAAACTCTGGTCTATAAATTGGGTTCTATGGTCTTTGTAAAATCCCTGAAACTAATCTTCACTGGTTTGGAAGGTGGTTCGAAACCGTGCAGTCTATCACATCAGATTCAATATCTTATAGTGAGTTTTGTCAATAATCCAAGATGACGTAAAGACCTGTAAAAGACTAAGAAGAACTATCAAAAAAATAAAAAAAGAAAGATGTGAATTAATGGATCAGACTGACCTCGGCTATCACAATAGTGGGCTTACTAATCGAGCATTGTACTACATTTGAAACCCAAAAGTAGTTCTAGTGAGTGTGTGCATAATGTGCCCTAGGTGATCTTGTGCCAATCACTTTGTGAAGTAATGAACAATAAAAAAATGTAGAAAATGTAATAGAATGTGTGCATGGAATAGAATAAAATCACCCCCCTATGAAGTGTGATGCAAATGTCCTAGCCTTATGCCTTTTGATGGAGCTATATGGATGCAAATGATCTCAAATGTAATAGATAGATGCAACTCTAGATGGATGATAGTAGTGAATGATGTTAGGTCCCTCATTATGGTCTCATAACTTTATATTTATAGGGTTCTCTTGATCTATGTAATTAACTCTGAAATGGCCAACCACCAAAAAAAGATAAGAAGGAGAAATGGCTAGAAAGATCTTAAAAAGTGGCGGGAAAGTGTGAAAAGGACCGCGGTGCCAATGGGCACCCCGGTACTAATCTGGGTGCCCTAGTTGAGGCTAAAATAATGGGAGGTGATAGACACTGACTAGGAATATGGATGTAAAAGGTCAATAATGAAAAATAAAATAAAACAAGATGGCCAAAAGATGGGGGTTAATTAGTACTTTCTTCACTCAAGAACCTTCTAAATAGTAGTATGAAACTGGGATAAATAATTTCTAAAGTGCATGATTTTGTGACTACAGTAGGAACAATCATAGGCCCGACTTGTATAGGTAAAGTAATAATTCCAAGACATGTGTGAGTGGTGGAATCATAGCCACGAATACGAGTAGAATTCTTAGTAATTTGATCATACGTAATATCAATTTTTACGAGAAGGGAACAAGAACATAGATTTATGGCAGATCCATTGTCAATGAGTACATGCTTGATACAAATGGTGCCAATGATAGTGGTGATAAGAAAAGGTGCACATGGATTATCTAAAGATGGTAGAATGTCTTCATCACTAAATGATATAGCATGTGGTATACGCTTGAGGGACTGAATGAGATGTGTAAAGGCGACCGATGAATTATTGCTTTAAATGTGGATAGAGCAAAGGAGGCCTCTAATGTGTGACGACAATCGGGCACATTACGTAATAGATCATAATTAGATATTTTGGCGGGGGTATTCTTAAGTTGTGTCATACCCCTTAGAAGTAGTGATAGGAGCCACATAAGCGATAGGTAGAGGAACATGAATAAGATGAGCTATAGGAGGATGAGTGCAACACGTGGTGACTATATTAATAGTTCGATCAGCCCTAGGTGTAATAAATCAAGGATAATCCTAAGTACGAACTTGTATAAAATCAACAATAGTAGTAACCATGCCAGAAACCTTTGTTGGGGTGAAAGAAGGAATATAAGAAGATTGATCCATGACTTGAGAAGAATAATTCATGTTCAAAATGTAGGGTTTGAATGGACAACTTCACTAAATAATTTAATAAATATATAACTTGTGAATTCTTAATTGTAAAGTAACATGTAATAATAAAAATGAAATACAAATATGACCTAAGCAATAAGCTAGATAAAATATGAAACCCTAGGTGCAAGAGAGGGGATAAGAAACTTATTTTATTTTGTAATAAATCTAGAAGTACGCCGAACTTGAAAACTACTCGAACAAGAGGAGGAATCTATCATGACCACCCTTTGTAAATTACGGGATTATCGAATAAGTTGGATTGGGGCACCTTGTTAGTGTAGAATATTTATTCTCCTTGTATTTTCTTATTTACTTGGAGCCTTCCTACACTCATGGGATATGATTGCTTAGTTTTAGCATCTCGTGTTGAGTTAGCTTACCAGTTCTTTTGAGTTAGCCTACTAATTGTGTGGATTCAAATCTAATTCTAGTATCAATTAGTGAGAGTTATTCCCCACGATCTAGGAGGAGGTTACAAATTCACCTCTATATGTATATCATTTGCACCATTCTATCTTATGGAGCATATGTAGTACTAAATTGATTTGGAGCTATTCTTGTCTTGTGAGTTGTTGATCATATTGAATCTTATTGTAAGTTATTTTGATTTACGTAATTATTCGTGAATTTGTTTCTCATTAGAGATCTAGAAACTCTAATATGGCATCAAAGTGGTTCTAGTGATACATTTTCATTTTACGAGCTATTTGTAGATTTTAAATACTTCATTTGTAAAACTAACAATTGATGTGAAAATATAGTTGACTCCGTCTTGTCCTTTATAGTTGTGAGTTTTGGTGTTTCCTTATTGATAAGTTTAGGGTTTACAAATTCGAGAGGTTCCCAAATTATGAAATTCGTGGGGTTTTTATAAATTCTTGTGGGAACTTTCTACCGGTTTTATAGCTGATGTTAAGTATCTATGTTAAATATGGTGAAGGTATAATGTTGGAGGGAATCACTTTGGGCCAACTTGGCCAGCTCAACATTGACACTTGGTTTGTGTTGGGTTCTACCTTGTCCTCTCTCCACTCAACCCCGATCCTACAACTTCCCACCGCTTTGTTTGGATTACAAAGATCTCGTTCCCTAGCTACTCGGTGGTCCTCTTGCTCTTCACATATTTTTGAACATGAACTAAGCCACCTGTTATCACCAAATTACAACACCCTCTCGATTTGTTTGCAAGTGAGTTGATTTGGGAAATCGGTGTAATTGGGTAACATGGAATTATCTCTAGGTGTGGGACCATGAAATCGAGATAATTATCTAGAGCAGATTGGTTACTCTTCTTATTTTAAGCACTAAAATACTCATAATTAAGGGAAATAACTATCTAATTCCTATTCTATTATTCCAAGGGACAAGGGAGATAAGAAAATGCATGAAAGTGGAAAAATATTATGCAAGGAGGTGATATCACCAAGAGCAAGGTGGTTTGGACACTCTCTAAGGGGTAAAAATGAAGTAAAATGGAGATAGAGAGGGTGTTGTGACACCATAGTCTATCGACACACATTTACACTATCATTTCCATTAAACACAATCATCTAGAGCTTGCAATAAACCATTAAAATGCACAAAATACCTTTAAATGTGATATAGAGGCTAGAGAATGCAATAAAACACAAATAAGGGTTGAAAATAACCACAAACTTTATTTTATTGCTTCAAAAGTGACACAATCCATTACAATCAAGAAAAGAGGCATGAATCTCTTGCCAAATGCTCAAAATGGAAGGTTTGAAGCCCACAACACCTGCAATAACTTGTAGAGAAGGAGAGGAGAAAAAATAGAGAATGTTCCACACTTTCACATGAGTTCCTTTTTATAATATATGAGAAAGAGAAACAAAGAACTCAAAATAAGGCTTCAACCACCAACAAATTTCATTAATTGGCCTACAAAATTGATGAGAACCCCTACAAAACCCATGCCTCCAAGTACTCTTGCTTTTGGAAGAATAAATTTACACCCAGTCTTCATTAAATACATTTTGAACTTCTTGGAAGTGATCATTTGGAGATGGGGATGTTTTCCATGTTTTTGGGCCACTTACCAGCATAAACCTTCTAATTTCTTATTCCCATGATGTAGTACATGAAAATACGAACCCATTGATATAAAGCTTTTGAAAAATGGATCCTGTGGAGAAAAAAATTATAGCCATGCGGGTCGAGGAGGTCGAAATTTCTAAAAACAAAAAATTTCAGGTTATGTTCCTTCTTTGGGGTCACATCTCGCATATCACTTGGCCATTCTTCATTTATTTTACTTTGATCGGAAATATCGTGTTGCCATGGAACACTTGGAACTTGTTCTCCAAAATCTTTGTGCACCCACACCCCCATCTATCTATGTTTCTCTCTATCCTCTCCCTATTACCATTTCCTTTGTTTTTGGCTTTGCATGACATTGGTGCAGGAATCGAGGTTGTGGTGGAACCAAGATACATGTTCCATTGGGACCCAAAATTCCCGAGATGGCTACAATTTGTTATCCCTGAATTTTTTTGACATTTCTATATTGCGGGAACTAGTTCTCTGTGCCCTTGATTCTTCATCGGCACCACCCACCCACCCACACTCTACTACTCCGGCTCGTTTCTTAGCTTGGCGAGCTCGCCAAGATATTATCCTACCCTCTCGCTTTCTAATGTAGCTCTTAGACTCCCCATGGAAATAATTCCCCACGTTCCCTATTCTCGTTGGGCTCGCCATGCCCGATTCCCCCTAAATGCACAACAAACATTAAACCCCCATCTTTTGCATTTTGGGCTCTAGGGCCATATAGAGAACACGTCCCCCTTTCAGCCCCATTCCTCAGGACTCGCGGTGGTTGATTTAGCTGCATTACAAAGGATTCAACCCCAAAACAATGAAAATCATCCATTTCATCCATTCGAGCACTCAAGACCCTAAGGAACAAGTACTCCATGGGCCTTCCCATGTGGAAATGGTCATAATACACTAAATTTTCTCTTTTTCTCAATTTTCTTGATTTTAATAAACTTTTTTGGGAATTTCTTGATTTAGGGAGCTATAAAAAATGGAACAAGATATCGTAAGCCCATTTTTTTGAACTTCTCAATTTTAGCTATTTTTTTACCAATGTTTTTGAATGTTTTGCTAAGTACTAGATTTGAAACAAAGGGTGAAAGCCTTCCAATTGCTCCAAAATTTTCCAACTTTCCAGTTTATCTAATTCCAAGCCAAGGTAAAATGCAAGTTATCAAAATTAACTCTAGGGGGTGAATTTTGGATAACAATTTGGCGACTCAACGGGGCCATCTTCCTGCTTAGATGAAGTGATTAGTGTCCTTAAAACTTCCATTGGACATGAAGTCATCGATAACTATGAAACTAATATGAAACTTTGAAACTCAACCCCTAAGCCACTTGAAACACTACTTGGACTTGGAAGCTGATTGTTGCTTACTAATTGACCATCTCACATCATAAAAAATCTTTTGAAGAAGGTTTTATGCAAGTGGAAAATTTCTTGATCTTGAAATTCACCTTCTTTTATTGCAACATGATCGAAATTGGATCCTTCACCCTTAAACCTTCTTGGAACATGGTTGGATCTTGAAGCTGATCTCGAAACTACCCGAGATGCTCATAAATTCATAAAATTTTCAATTGAACAAGATCTAAAGAGTTGGAAAAATGATTTGAGGTTGATATTTTGCTCAAAACCCAAAATAACCTTTAATGAAATGAGGAGGGCTACACTCGAGATTGATAACATGTAATGTGTCATGTAACATGCTACCTCAAATACATCAAGATTCTTCTAAAAATGATTTTTGACCAAAGAAGAGGCATTAGAAGCTTAAACTACGATTGATTAGAAGAGATAATAGAATGATCACACTAAAATTATCTCGAATTTGATTTTAGTTGCTCTCTGCATTTAGAAATTCCTAGAAATGACAACTATATCCTAACTTTGAACTTCTTCCTACAAAAATCTTTTCCTAAACATAATGAAATGTGCAAGGAGACCAACTAGAAGCAATAGAACTTGTGCAAAGCACTTAGGGAAGGAAACCTACTCTAACAACAAAATAGTGTGTTGAAAGCACTTAGAGGAATTAGAAATCCTAAACTAATATGTACAAAGGTCAAAATTTACTTCAATAACAATGCTTTAGATGGATTCCTTTCTTGGGATATGTAGTTCTTCTTCATCCAACTTAGACAAGTTGGAAAGCATTGTTACTCTTGCACCCCATGATCATGTAGGGACCACTCCATATAACATCAAATTTTGAGTGTTTACCTGGTTTAGCCCTATCAAGCATCCCACTTTAGTACCAAATCTCCCTCTTGGAAGCTCTTGGCTTTAGATTTCTTGTCAAAGGACCTCTTGATCAAAGCTTGGTCCTTTTCCATGGTTTTCATTGCTTGACTCCCTCAACTCCTCCAACTCCATGAGTTCAACATACCTAACTTCCATGGCTCCAAACTCAGATAACTCCAACTACTTGAGAAGATCCAATGCTGGCAATTCAAGAGATATGGGCAGCCTAGCTTCTTTTCCATAGACTAGCTTGTAGGGAGAGTTGTTAGTAGATCTCTTGGGTGTGATCTATCATCCCACAAGGATGATTTTGTTTGGTGTGCCATGTCCTCTCGATTCCCATACAAATTTCTTTTGATAATCCTCAAGAGATTCTTGTTCGTGGACTCAACTTGACCATTACCTTAGGGGTAATAGTTAGAGGAAGTGCTCAGATATATCTCATTTTTAACATCCCACTTAGATATTTTGGTGCCAAGGAATGATAAAACATTTTAAAGATATAATAGTGTATGGGACACCAAACCTAGTTATAATTCCCTCGTATAAGTCCAATATACTAGACTCATTTTCCTCCTTGAGTGCTACTGCTTTGGTCCACTTGGTGAAATAGTCTATTCGTTGTGAGAATCCACTTGTGGCCTTGGATTGAGTTTGGATTGATGAACCCAATGAAATCCAATCCCCACTACATAAATGGTTGATCAACTGAGATTGGGTGGAGTGGTAGTGTTGCTAGCTTCTCCTTACTTGTGAAAAATGCACATTTTTTACACTTCTTGATCCATGCATAGCAATCACTGAACATTATGGGCCAATAGTAACCAACCTTCATGATTTTGAGGGATGTTACTCATGGAGAAAAGTGACCTCCAACTTCTCCATCATGGAACTCATGCAACACTTTCTCAATTTGATTTTCCAGAACGCACCTAAATGAGAGCTCCATTCACATATTTCTTGAATAAGATAACATTAACAAGAACATATGGAATTGATTGTAGTCTAAAATACCTTATTTTTATTTTCTGAATCCTTGAAGGCACAAACTTGTTTGGGTAAATTTGATCATATCTTGGGTCCAACAAAGGAGTGGGTATATCATCAGCTATTTTTTCTTGATCATCTTGGATCACTAGAATGGCCCATTCTTCTACCTTTGACTATACATGCTGATTTGAAGATAAATGCTCACACAATCATTTCCCTCAGATCAATTTTGTCACCTTGATCTCTATATCATACTCCATGACACGGGTAATCCAACCAACTCTTTTTCATTTAAATCCTTGTTGAGGAGGAAATATTTTACTCGCATGCATGTGACACTAGGAAATGAAATTTTGTTATTTGGGACAAAGTTCCTTAATTTATTTAAAATCCTTATAACACTAAGGAAATTTTCTTAATTAGTGATTACCTCACCTCATAGTCCTCAAGATCGATGAAGAACGTAACAAGCTTCTCGGATCCTTCCTTGTTTAGCCTACACCAAAATTACATATATTTTGTTTGAGCCACCAAAAGCATAGAGGATGAAGTCCTTGAGAAATATGGATTAATGAGAGTTGGAGCTTAGAATATCACCTATTTGATAGCCTCAAAACTCTCCTTTCCCTCTTCTATCCATTTGAATTTCAAGTTATTCTTCAATATCATTATTAGTGGCTTAACAAGATTGGAAAAATCGGGCACGAACCTTTTAAAAAGTTGATTCTCCCTAAGAAGATTTGGAGAGATTTCTTATGAATTGGAAAAGGAAGTGCAAGGATAGCGTTAAATATTTACGGATCAATAGTTAACCACTCTTTAGACACAATGTGGCCTAGGAGCTTTCCCTCATGAGCTAGGAAAATGCATTTCTTTGGATTCAGAGACACTCCAAATTACCTGCATCTCTCAAATACTTTCCTGAGATGAGAGAGGTGATCAGATGCGTTCTTAGAAAATACAGTAATGTCATCAAGGTACACAAGAACCATCTTTAATCATCCCCTTGAACACCATGTCCATGGATCTCTCGAAACATAGCTCTAACATTTGATAAGACAAATGACATCTTCTGTAAGTATATGTGCCTCATTTGGTGGTGAAGGATATCTTGAAATGGTCTTCTTATTTCACCATGATTTGGTTATAGCACGAGTAACCATCTTCAATGAAAACCTCTCTAAGCTAGCTAATAGTAAATTTTTTCCATAGAAATAATTACGTAGTGATCCTTGAGTGAAGCTTTATTCAAGTCTCGAAATCCACACACAATATGATTTCCCATTTCTTTTCCGAAATGGCACCAGGTTTTCTTTACCCACGATGAGTGCTTGATCAAAAATAATAATACTTTCCTCAATTATCTTATTCAATTACTTTTTCATAAGAGGCTTAATGTGAGGATTCACCGACCTTTTGCTTTCGCCTAATGGTCTTAGCTTATGGATTTAACTTAATAATGTGTTAGGCTAAACTTGGATCAAATCCTCTTAAATCTTCATAACTCCAAGCAAAGATATCTAGAAACTCTTGACAAAGTTGAATGAAATCATGCTTTTCTTGATGAGTACTTACTTTTCCAATTTAGATCTCTTTTCCCTCTCTAAATGAAACATGTCCTGAATCTTCACCCTTGACTGTGATGTTTGATTTCTCCTTCCTGAATTGGTCATTAGGGTTACAAATTGATTCTAGAGTTACTAGACCTTTTGTGAGCTTGTTCGTTCTTAGTTGGACTACTTGATTCATATATTGCCTTTCCAATTTTTCCTAATTCCTGGAAGAGAACTCAACCTCTTCTTGAAGGAAATTGATGATTTAATGATCGCTTTCAAACACTTTCCATCTTGTGTTATTGTTCTGGAAAACTGTCTCACTACCTTTTTGATATGAGGTCATGTTTGGTATTTCTTGATACTCTCAACAACATCAAATGTTGCCCAAATTTTTGTAATCCTATCTACAACCTCATTCTTCTTCCTTGGTATGGAATCAATATTAAATGCCTCAAATTCCTCTATGAGATCCCATACCCGATGTTTATATATTTTTAAGAGATCATTCTTGGCATAATTTATCCGTGTAATCTGATTTACAACCAACTCACTGTCCCCAAAAACTTGTAGGTTCTTAAAATTTATCTTTCTTGCCTAGTGTAATCCATGGGTAAGTGCTTCATACTTAGCTGTGTTATTAGAAAAACTAAACTGGAACTTGAAAGTAGAGTGTTATTTATTACCTTTGGGAGACACAAGCATTACTCCACATCCTGCACTTTGTTTGCTTCTTAAACCATCAAAGAACAATTTCCAAATTTCATTTTCATCTTTGTTATTTGGTTTGGTGACACTAGGAAGAGGTGGATTCTCTTCATGTAGACAATAGATTCCCAATTTAGGCTCCTCCATCTCCTTTTATGGATCATAGGCATGCCTCTTGTCTACCATTCATCAAGTGTTAAATCTAGAATACCTCAACTTTACTTTTACTACTTGAGTATTCAAGAAATATTATTGATCAAAGATGGTACAATTGACATTAATTGGATTTGTCATGTAAGGCTCAATGGGATAGTTAGCAATTGGATCAGATCGATAATAGTCTTGGCTATATATCTCATCCTAAAAATTATGTGGGACCAATCAAATGATAGATACCAGCCAATTTTATCGGTGAAGTATCTTAACAAGCATATAATAAAGAGTGGTGGTAGGTCAATCACATATATATCGTCTTGTGGAATTATAAAATTTGGGCATGCATGCGTGTTATCTTTAGATCCTTGATGACTCAAATGTTTCTCACTTTGTTGTCTCATATAATTTCACCAATCCTTTTGAGAGAGGTTCATACTTAACCCTAGCTAGTCTACTATTTTCTTTGGCATCACCGAGCTACTGAACCCCGTGTCAATCATGTGAAGCAATGTACTAGGTTGTTCCCAATGATTAAAGATACATAGAATGGGGAGGTTTCATGTTTCTACTTGGTTGACCTCCTTCTTTTGCATTGCATTAGTGAGCACCTTTTCTTGATCTTTGGATGACTCATTTGAAATGGAAAGGTTGGACATGACTTCTGCACTAAATCCCTCTATCCTAAAATTGTTAATGAATACCACATAGAGATACTTACATTTGTTTTCTTCATTTGATCAATGATATTGAATCAAGCTAGAATGTATTTTTACCATCCTTTGTTTGATACTTCTTTTCTCTATGCATGAGATGATGAAAAAAATATATTAGGCTTATTATGTGAATTTGGGACTGCATCTAAGCTTATAACTCCTTAAAGTGTGAGAAGGTTGAGAAGCACTTGCATTTGATGATTTTCCCTCTTTTATAGCTCTCTTTTTAGACCTTGTGTTTGTTATTACACCTTGAAGAAGAGGCTAATTTATCCCCATAAATCCTTTGGTTTCCAATTCACGAGTGAAGTATCATTTTGAGGTGTTTCTTGTGTGTCTTTTTGGTGCTGATTTTGTTATTCATTTGTTTCTTAGGAAGCACTAATACTTTACACCATTAAGGCCTGATTTAGGACACCATTGAAACATGATTGTTGGCTGTGGGGTTGGACATAAGGGAAATGCCACTCATAATCCTATGCAAGGTTGTTCTAGACTAGAACCAAGGATTTGGATGATGAAGTCGCATTAGTATTAACGGTTGGAATGGCCTAGCAGCGGAAGGTTGTCGTTGGTTCAGTTTTTGAGCTTGAGAAAGCGGTATATTTGACTAATATGAGATATTATTTGGTTAGTACTGAGGCTGGTAGGGTCTAAAATTTTGGGCCTGCTACCTCTTGATTTTCACCAACTCATTCCCTATATTATGTAATTGTTTCATGACCTCTTGGAGCTAATATGAGGTACTAGAAGAGGTAGAAGCTTCACTAGGACTTTGATATCTAAGAGCAATAATAGGGGCTAACTTAGGTGTTTGTCTAGAACTAGGATTCCCCATTTCTGGATAAATAGTCATAGGTTTCCTAGGGGCAATTTACCGACTTAAATTAGGTAGTTCTCAGCTCTAAAGGCTATTGAATAGGCTCATGGTAAATTTATCCCTCCCATAGATTATACCATAACAGTATATCAAGATTGAGAGATTTTAATAAATTGATAAATACACCTTCAACGAGATAGTCTTACAAGATCGAGAATCTATCCCATGTTCTTTGGAATCTAAATTGAAGTCTTCCATTTTATTATTTGTGGATTTCTTGATTGTGGTAAATTTTTCCAATAGAGATATATTGTCTTCCCTTTCTCGATTAACATAGCTCATTCCAATTGAATTGACCCTTTGTTAGGCTTTTGAACCATTGCAAATATTTCCCTTTGAGAGAATAAGTAAGAATTTTCACTACCACATCCATATCAACAATTTTGTGGATAACACAGGACATTTGAAATGTCCTAGATATGATCAAATAAGGATGTGTGGTTTTCTCTAGTGAAGTATGGAATGCTTCTTAAGGCTGCCACTGAAATTGTATTTTGTGCATTGAGGCTAAGTGGAGTACTTCTGTGAAGTTAACTAATGGATTCGGTGGTTGTGAAACCATTATTATTGGTCTAACAACTCTAGTGGATTGTAAGAATGGCCTACCAAGTGGAGGTGTTGAGAGAATTTTTTTTGGTGGAGATGGAGAACCCTAAACTTTATTTCTCTTCTTCCTTTACCTATTGATAGTTGTAAGTATTCAAATATTCCTTCTTCTCTAGTCCTAGAACTGGTTTGGATCCTTCTCATGAATACGAGAAACTTGGGATGCTAAAACCATTTAATTATGATCATGGGAGTCCCTAGATGTGTAGCCTTGAAGGCTAGAATTTGACCAAGTCATGCATCCAATATTGAAGAAAATAGAAGTATTGACTTGTGTCCCATCGGGTGTGCCAAAAATTTTATCACAAAATTACAACACCCTCTGATTTTCTTGCAAGTGAGTTGACTAGGAAATCAATGTAACTAGGTAACATGGAATTATCTCTAGGTGTAGGACCATGAAACTAATATAATTCTCTAGAGAAGGCTAGTTCCTCTTACTAATCTAAGCACTAAACTACTTCTAATGAAGGGAAAAACTATCTAATCCTATCCTATGATTCCAAGGGACTAAGGTGAGAGAAAATACATGAAAGTGAAAAAAATCCTACACTAAGGGGGTGATAACACCAAGAGAAGGGTGGTTTGGTCACTCTCCAAGGTGTGAAAATGAAGGAAAATGGGGATAAAGAGGTTATAAGGACACATGATAATCGATAGATACACATTTACACTACCATTTCCATTAAACAAAATCATCTAGAGCTTGCTGATAAACAACTAAAATGCACAAAATACCTTGAAATGTGATGTAAAGGCGAGAGAACACAATAAAACACAAACAAGGGTTGCAAAATAACCACAAACTTGATTTTATTTCTTCAAATAGTGACACAGTCCATTACAATAAAGAAATGAGGCATGAATATCTTTTCCAAATGCTCAAAATGGAAGATTTTAATTCCACAACACCTATAATAACTGTAGAAAAGGAGAGGACCAAAAATAGAGAATGTTCCACACTTTTAAATGAGTTCATTTTTACAATAAATGAGAAAGAGAAACAAGGAACTCAAAATATGGCTTCAACCACCAAAAATTTCATTAATTGGTGCTGTAAAAGATATGGGAACCCCTATAAAACCCATGCCTCCAAGTACTCTTTCGTGAGGAAGAAGAAATTTTCACTTGTCTTCATTAAATGCATTTTGAACTACTACGGAAGTGATCATTTGGAGTGGGGATGTTTTCCATGTTTTTGGGACAACTACCACTAAGAACCTTATGATTTCTTATTCCCATGATGTATTACGTGAAAATAAAAATCCATAGATATAAATTTTGTGAAAAACAGATCACATGGGAAAAGCGTTAGAGCCATGCGGGTCGGGGAGGTTGAAATTGCTAAAAACTCAAAATTTTGAGTTATGTTCCTTCATTGGTGTCACATTACGTATATCACTTGGCCATTCTTCCTTAATGTTCCATTACAATAAAATATATTAGGTTTCCATGGAACACTAGGAACTTTTGCTTCAAATTCTTTGTGCACCCATACCCCCATCTATCGTGTTTCTCTCTATCCTCTCCCGCCACCATTTCCTTTATTTATCGCCTTCAAAATTGGCACTGGGAACTTAGGTTGTGGTAGGCCCGAGCTTTGTGTTCCATTGGGGCCCGAAATGTGCAAACTAGCCACACTTCATTCTCCCTTCCTTTGTTTGACCTTCTCTACATTACGGGGAACTAGTTCCCCATGCCCTTCGATTCCCGTGGACACCGCCCACCTACACTTCTTGCTCTAGCTCATTCCTTATCTCTTGAGCTTAGAATGCTCTCCAAGATATCCTCCTAGCTCCACATTATAATTTGGACTCTCAGCCTTTGCGGGAAACTAAGTCCCTCCAATCCTCGTTCTCCTTGGGCTTGTCATGCCTAATTTACCCACAAACCCTGCACAACAAACACCGAACCCCATCCTTTGCATTTCGGGCTCTTGGGTCATATAGAGAACATGCTCCCTCTCAACCATGTTCCTCGAGGGCTCGCGGTGGCGATTTAGCCACTTGTATAAAGGAGTCGACCCCAAAACAATGCAAATCGGCCATTTTGGCCATCTGGAGAACTCAAGATCCTCAGGAACAAGTACCCCATGGGCATTCCCACGCCAAAATGGCCACAATACACTGAAATTTTCTTTATTTTAATCAACGTTTTTGGAATTTCATGAGCCAAAGTGAGCTATAAAAAGCGGAACAAGATATCCTAAGCCCATTTTTTCCAACTTCATCCATTTTTAGCTAGTTTTTGGCCATTTTTTTCCAATTTTTGCTAAATCTTGGATCTAAAACAAATGGTTAAATCCTTCCAATTGCTCCATTTTATTCCAATTTTCTAGTTTATCCAATTCTAAGCCAAGGTAAAATACAAGTTATCAAAATTACCTCTGGGTGGGATTTTGGATAACACCACCATTACAATAAATAACCCTATCTCAGTTCTTCCTAGGATTTTCAAGCTTCAATCTTGACATCCACTCTATAACTAAAATATTTTACTCCTAGACTATGCAACAATGGTCTAATCTCATGAAAACTACCAATGACTAGTTTGTGCTATGCCCTTTCTCTAGGTTTTGGATTGATGAGTTTCTTAGATTAGTTACGCCCATATGACCCTCGCCCTACTCATATTCCAACACAAAATAAACACATTCTTGGTTCTCGGACATTTTTAAGGTGTTTGCAATATTTATCTATGCATTTACACAACATTTATGCCTCTTTTAATCTTGTGATCATTAGAGGCATCATAAAACTCTGCATTTCCTTTGTGCCTTCATCTAAGAAGCTCAAACTTTAAACAATAATAGAGAAAATCAAAAGTATATTGTATTTTTAGTTTTTTAACCCTAAAATCAACCGACGTATCTCTACTTGGTGGATCCCACATAACTCTCTACCCAACTTTCTTTTTTAAAACTAAGGTTTCTTTTAAATTGCCTTATTTTAATTATTATGGGTTAATTATATTTTTATTTTATTTTTATATAAAAAAATATCATTAGGCTATTAGAGGACTTATTAAGATATTTATATACCTTCCCATAATTTCCTATCAAAGATGAAGGGCAAGCCCTGGTTTGGCGCAGTGGCCAAACCCACTTGCATAAACACTTTCTCCCTTATCTTACACACGGACACATTTTGGTGAGCCCAACATCCCTTGATGTTTGTCATCTCCTCCAGATTCTAATGAGTATACATAAAACCCCTTGTTTCCCTCATTTTCGGCATTTTAAAATCAGTTTGCAAAATTTTAATTAAATAAGCCATTATTTATGGGAAATTGTATTTGCTATAACTTTTGATCGGTGGATCGAACTTGAACACTATTTTGGTCAAAAGTGCATGTTTTATTTTTGTCTATATAATGTATTCATTTATTTTTGTAAACATAATACTTTATAAAGTGCCGCGTTTTGGGGCCTTCTTAAAAACTCACTAGGGACATGTACTTTTGCACTAAGTTATAAAGTGCCATTTGAGATAATTTTGGGGGTTTATTTGCATTATGGAGTTTCACTAGTTATGTTGTTATGCTCGAATATGGTAACTTTCTATCTTGGAAGGTGTTGGTGAGAAAATGTTTTTGGGAAAAATTGGTGGTTATCTTTCCAATGCCATGCGAGTCTAAGTCCCTCTACTTAAGCTGATGTAGTTTTCATACGTACATTTGCATGAGTCAATTGTAAGTTTTATCCTAGTGGCCTTTTGGCCGAGGATCCAACAGGGCACTCCACCGACCCCGTGGAAAATTGTGCAGGTATCTAAAAGGGAATAATTTGATACAAAGGTGAGAAATGGAAGTGAGAATATTTAGAAAGGAGAAACTAATGTTACAAGTACAAAATCAGAGACTTACACACACTAGCTAGAAGTTTCATTACATGCACTTGTATTTCAGAAGAAAGAAAATATGCAAAACAACAAGACGAAATAGAGCTTAATGAACACAAAGTACCAATAAACTCCTTAATCAAAGAGGCTAAAATTCCTTCTTCCTTTATTGAAGCTCAAGAAGAATTTGTACATAGTGTGGGAAGTAGAAGACATTTTTTAGTAGGAGAAATGGAAGAAAAGTTCTCTCTTTCTCTCTTCACAATGATGTATCTCTCATGAATTCACAAAAATAAATCCAACATCTAAGAAGAAAACTTTATAATATTTCAAGCAAAAAAAATTAGAAGACCCTCAAATGAGGAGCTTGCTACAATTTATAGAAGAGGAGGCAACTCTTCATCTTCTCGGTGACTTTTCGAATACCTTAATATGACTTAAGATTGTTCATATTCCACTTTAAATATTTAAGTCCCTTTTATAATAGCAAGGTGACTTAAAGTTACATTATATTTCTAAAGTCACTTAAGTCATATTAAAAAGTGCAACCCTCAATGCAAAAATATAACATTGAGAAGAGAGTGTTGTATGAGAAGAGAAGAGAGAGAGAAAGAAGAGGAAGAAGAATAATAATAAGAAGAAGAATAATTATGCCAAAGGATGAGCTAATGCGGTGGACTTGGATCCGCTCTCTGAATGCTCTCCACTTCATGATCCTAAGAAGGATTTTATCTTTCCAAGATCTGGTTGAAATGAGACACTCTGCTAGTTTTACTTTGTCGGCATGAGGGATGTGAATACAGTCAAGGTTTCATCCATCCATCAGTCACACTATTGATGTCCTTGCACTTCCCAAACCATAATGAATGCTTTTCTGTGATAAGTGAAATGGAGGCTTGGATCTATGAGAAGAAGTTGAGAATATCCTTAGTGAAGGATAATGGGTTGCCCACCCCTTTCTTGAAATATTCTTTGAAAGGGCCGATCAACTCATCAAGCAGTTGTGTGTTCACTCATTGCGGGTACTCCAAGTTTTTGAACTTTCGATTTATACTATCCTATAGCTTGTATGTTTGTTCTTCTTTCTCCTCTAGCTTTGTGAAGGCCCGATTGATTTCTTCAAATATGATTTCTAAGGCCCTCGCTCATACATGTGTTAAATCTTCTATAGGATTTTCAAAAACCTTATTTTCAATCAACTCCTGATGATGGGTGTTGCTCATCTCACTCACTACTGGTCCCAGAGGTTCCAAGTAATCTCTTTCTTTCTCCACATCCTCTTTGAGTGCTTGCATTCTATTGGCTATTGTGCACATGTATGCAAAGAGCTTGAATTCCTCTTCGAGTGTTGACTTCCATTTTTAGGAGATTGAGTGGATCCATTCATTCTTTTCTCACCCTTGCATCGTGAGGTCATGTGTTCTTCTGATGGATCCTGGATTGAAGCTACTGATGGGTGCCACTTTCTTAATAGGAAGTGTTGTAGTGCTTAGTTCCAGCAGGTGTTACACATAAGATGAAAGAGTTTGTACTTGTTCCTCTAGTACCTCAATCTTCTCTTTATATTCTTTATTACTTTCCACCATGCGAGCATAAGATTGTTGATATATGTGTAAATATCCCTCATGAGTATCTCCGGTCCCATTGGATTGGATCATTCTCATCTTGTAGTCGGTCGATGTCATCTCATCCCTTTGTCTTGATTACCTTTGGCTGAGCTACTTTGATGTAATGATTACCTATCTCCCCCTTTGTAGAATCGTGATGTTATGCGTGTGATATTTCTTGAATTTTCCTTTAGCCAATGAGACAATCAGCGATAGGTGGGGATGCTACTTGTTGCACAGTGTGAGTTTCGAGAATGACCATTTCCCGCATCCATGGAAACATCTCATTGGATTCAAGTTCAATGATGGGTGCACCAACCATTCTTTGTTTCGGTGGAGGAGGAAAGTCCTGAATGAGAGGGGCATTGATGTCAACAATAGGCAAGACCTCTTGCAATTGTTTGAATACTAGATCCTAAGTCATATAATCCTTGTTTTCCTGTGCATCTGCTATTGGATTTTTGTTTGCATTACCGAGATCATGTCTTCCTCCTATGGTGACGCCAATGAGCCTTCTTCTACCTTTAATTTCTTAGGTGTCTTATCATAGGGAGAAATTTCTAATTCCTTGGCCTTCATTTTTGAACTTGCTTCAGAGTTTTTAGAACTGGGAGTCACCTCCACCACTTTTTAAGATGAATGATGTGAAGTTTGATTTGGCTTGGAGAAATTCCTCATGACTAGATGATCATAGTCCTCTTCTTCTAAAACCAGTTCCTCATTCTCCTCACCACCTTTTCAGTCCGCTCTAGTATATCTCCTAATTCATGAACATGCCAATTGATTTGGGGCATTGGGGACATCTTGACTACTGCGTACTCAGGATCATACATCTTTTTCCCATCATCATGCAAGATGTCTTCATACCAAGAGAACTTGAATTTCTTCATCTCACTGATTTTCATCCTCATGTGGTCCTTTTCACATACTTTGAACTCGTCAATACATTTGGCCCAGTAGTCCTCGACTTGTGGCTCATGTTGTAGTTCTAGGACATAGAACAAGTCGGGATCTTCTTGGATGTCAAAGTTGGGCATGACGATGTAGGAATGCAAAGTCAGATGTGCGAAAGCAGCCTCCAGGTGAGATGCATCATTTGAGCTTTTACATGTGAACACCCCTAGAGATATAGGGAATGAAATCAACTTCTTTCTCTTACTTCTGAGCTTGGTATTCACTTGAGTGATATGTCTACAGAGTTCGAACAATACAATCTAGTCACTGAGGTACTTAGCAATTTCAATGGAGCTTGGTCAAAGCTAATGACTCGTATGTAGGAGAAGGTTGAGAATTGTATGAAGTATGAGTCGTATTCCTTAATCAAGGATGCCGATTTTGGTGACATCCTAGCTTCAAGATCCCCTTCTAATATTTAGACCACTTACATAGTGAATGCATCATTCATGTGAGTGAAATACTGTTGCTCTCCTCCATTTCCAAATTGTGGAAGTTTCTCGAATGTAGGTACCTTGGCAACAATGTTCTGCATGAGAGCCAATCCTTTGAATGATCTTGAGATTACAAGGAGATAGAATAGGTAAGAAGTCATGTGGAAATTCTTTTCGTGGGCACTTGGAGTAGTTGTAGATGGAGATTGTCACCGATGATTTTCCCCAGTCAATTCTTTTCTTTCCTTCTATCAATGTCAGGATGAAAAGGCCCATCCAATCTTTGGAAGTCTCTCATGCTTGCTTCACCCATAACTCTACTGAGGAGAGTGATGACATCAAAATACCCTTCTCAAAACTCACACCTTGGAATATTCTTGGGCATCCTGGAGGGCTTTCTTCCTATTTTCAACCATGATCCGAGCACTACTCCTTGGATATATGAATCCATTATTTCTCAATCATGCACGTCCATGCCCTTTGAGATGATGACCATGTTGGGGGATGTCGGTATCTCGAGTGAGTGAAATGGTCATAGGGTGATGAATGCTATCGTTGTACCATTGTTAGCTCAAATGGTTTGTGTCTTGGGCTCGTAGTGGAAAGATCAAAGGCTAGGAATAACTCGAGACTCTACATAGACATTGGGTGTCTTGCAGTAGTGAACAAGCCACTTGTGAATATTTGGTCTTCAATCCTCCTTCGGTCCTTGGAGGCCATGTGATTCTTAAGGTCATTCAGGTCCATGTGTAAGACATTGTTGTCTTCCACATCATACTCACAGGTGAAGGGTTGTGTCGGCTTCTGACCCGTCCACTTCAACTTCATGTTTAGCCTAGAAAGAACAACTTACTATTTTTAGTAAGTGTGAAAAATCAAGTCCCGATCTTCAATTGGATGTTGCGGCTATGTTTTCCTCTCTTCCCTACATTTCTTGTTCCTTCTGAATCACTTTTCTATTTTTAGAAGGTGCTCATGGGCCCACTTACTATTTTTAGTAAGTGCTAAAATTGTCTGTTTTGGTGAATTCTCAGTTGTAGTGCACCTCTAATGTCTTCTCCTCCTTCGTAGGTTCTTCTATCGATGAATTTCTTGAAATAGTAGTCCCTATGTAGTAGACCTTCTATTTTTAGAAAGTTGTCTTTTGGAAGTTAGTTTGATGTGGACTGAAATTTTTTGATATGGGTTTTTCCCAATATCATCCCTCTAAAATTGTGGCTCTACCCGCTCAAAACTCTAGGAGATTTTAAACTCTTAATTTTCTCGACCTCGATGTCTTTCTTTGGATGCGGCAGCCATTAATGGACCTCAAAATTGTAAGTATGATTTTCTCCTCTATTTGTAAATAAAATTATATATTTGATATGTGTTTTTATTTCTGATGCTTTACGTGCAACTCTACTTCGTTTCACCCAAAGGTTTGACAGAAATTGGATTTTTTCTTCGTAGAGACATAAGTGAGATTTCTTTGCTATGGGCACTCTGTTGCACATGAGGAGAGTTTGAAGGTGTATTCTTGATGACCTTGGGTAGAGGAATGAATAAAAAAAAAAACTTATTGTTTTATGGATCCATTTGGAATATTTCTTCAACTTCTCGTTTTATGGCCATGGAGTTTTCTCTGTTTTCTCCTTCTTCTTTTGGTGCTTTGCCTTCTGTGTTTGCTCCAATTTTCCTTCTAGGACATGTGTGATTTCATGGACTGAAGGGAATAAAATTTATGGAAGGTATGGTTTTAGGTGCAGCAATGGAGGAATGGTGGTGATAAATTACAAGAGGAAGAATGGAGAAAATCTTGTGCATAGGAGTGGAAGCAAGCTGGAAGCACTAAGTGACAGTTAGATTTTTGAATTTTTGAAATCATGGAAGTAGATGCTTGGGTGAATTTTTCATGTATTTATGTCCCTAACCTCAAGGATGTGAGGGAAATCAAATTTCATGGTGGTCAAGAGGACAATAGGTGAGGGCGATCTGACGATAGGGAATGAAGGTGAGAAAATTTGCTTTAAAGCACTGGGGGATGAAAGTCGGTCACATGGGTGACCAAAAGACTCCCCATAGGGGATGGGTGCATTTTCCATGTATGATTTCCCTAACCTTAGGGAAGGGAGGGAAATCAGTTTACATGGTGGTCCTGGAGCTAACACGTGGTGCTTGATCTGACGACAGGGAATGGATGCTCCAAAATTACACCTAGGGGATGAACTGTCAAGTCTAGAGGTCACATGAGGGTCCCAGAGGTCACATGAGGGCTGGGAACATTTTTCAAAGGTTTGTGTACCTGACCTTAGGGATGTTGGGGACATGAAATCCCACTAAGATCCTAGTGTTGACACGTGTCCTCCCGAAAATTGACTAACTCCTGAACTGCCTTTGAGAGGGCAACTTGGGATGATGATAACTTGAGCTCCCAGTAGAATTCTTGGTGAAATGTTATATGATCCTGATTGGAAATGGAATTTTGAACTAAATGGTGGGGTTATCATGTCTTGAATCAACCATTTGAGCCCGAAAAAGTGGATTTGTGATTTGAGACTCCACTTGTGCCTAAGAAAAACTACTTGAAAATCCTATGTGCAAGGTGTTGTGAAAAATATGATTCCACAATAATGTAGGTATTGGAATACTATTTACATATATTTTTATTTTTACTTCTAACTCCATCCGAAGCTCCTGGAATCTTCTTCTGAAGCCCAATAGCTGTTTTAGGCCTGTGTGCTACATAGGCTTGTAAACCCTATTTTTTTACCTAGACTACTCCAAGCATTTCAAAACTTCCCCAAGCCTTCCAATATCATTTCCATGATGTTCTAAGGTCTTCAATTCACCTCCATGTTGATTTTTTCCCTTCCTTTCCACTCTAGGGGGTTGATCCATTTCTTTTAAGGCCAGCGATAGGCCTTCCCAATACTACTAGAATATCATCTTTTCAAAACTCCCTAAAATCACCTATGGGGGATAAATAAACTTTCCTAAATCACCTAGGGGAATAATTTGACATCGAATAGGGGGTGACTAGATTGACGGATTTGACCTAGGGTGCCTAGAAATGATAAAACATGAAAATTTTGGCATAGGGGTATAGTTGTCATGCTTGGAAACTTCCAATTTCCCTATTGCACATTTGCATGATAAAAGAAGGCAAAAATTATCAATAATTGCATTATGTGTGATTTATTTCCCTACCTCCATAGTATTTTTCTGATCCTAATGAGCCTCTATAGAAGGATGAGTGGTTTAAATAAAATGATGAGGTATATGGCCTTCTTGATCTTACTATTTCTAGGGATATTTTGAGTTTGTGTGAGCATATTGAGTTCCCTTTCACTACCTAGACCATTATCTAACAGTCACATGATGACCTTTTTTCACCATATGAGAGAGAAACTTCCTTGGATCACTCTATATCCTCCATAGATTCTACCCATTCTCACATCCATTTCATTGTTGAGTGTTCCTCTACACCTGTTACTACTTATGAGTCCCATGTTGACCATTCTCCACAAGATCTTGCTATTGAGAACACTCTCCCTAGTTTTGCCTCCACAGAGCTCATTTTCACTCATGTTCATGCTTCCATTTGCTCTGTGTGGTAGTTTTCTATTGGAGAACCTTCCTCTGAGACAAATGTGACCATTGCCTCTTGCGCTTCATTGCATCTTGATTTCTTAGTTGATGACACTCCACTTACACCATTTGCTACCTTTGAGTGTAGTGTTTCTTCATCTTTGAATTCCAATAGATCTTTGTAGTAGTCTTCTCCTCCTACTTCATGTTGTGATGTTAATCCATTCTTTTTAGACATTTCTCGCATTGAGCAACCCCATTAGGATGAGTATCTTCCCGATCCGAGTTGTCTATTTACATATTTGACTTGTGTTACATTATAGGAATATGCTCGATTGTGCCATCACACATTCTGGATGAACCATTCATCTCTCTTGTTGGGAGTTCCCACCTTGAGACTTTTGTCACTTCCACTATTTCAAATATGTTTCATGATCCACGTCTTCTTGTGGATCCCTTTGTGAGGGTTGTGGGGCCATCATCATCTTCTCTCTTTGAAATGTATACTGCAGTGGCATTACCATTGTCTTTTCTACACACATTTTCTAGACCTATGCCACCTTTTAGTTACTGACTAGATGCAGAGATTAGAGTATTGCAAGCTTCGTCTTCCTTTGTGGATCTTAGTAAATCATCCTGATGAGTTACCTACATACAATGACCATCCTCCGGAGTAGAGAGAGAAATAAGTGAGCTAAAAAGTCCTTTATTACTATCACATAACTTTGTATTTATATGATTCCCTTGGTTGAATTTCATAGTTGAAAACTAAAATACTAGCCCATGAGAAAACAAGATGCAAAAATATAAAATAGTTATGTTATCCAAAATTCACCCCTCAAGGTAATTTTGATAACATGCATCAATTCTTGATCCGAGCAAGTAGATTGATTCGAGGCTGAATCATGTTTTTTTAGGGCCCCTTTGGCTTCTCTCTAACTCTCCCATCCAAGAAAAATCCCAATGAGTTAGAAAAAATTGAAAAAATGCAAAAAATAAGGTCGCAGGATTGTTTTAAAGCATTGTGGGTCTGAAGGGTGTGGATCATACCAGTGCGGGTCGTACCGAGGTTCATCGTACCAAGTTTGGGGTCGAAATACAAAGAAAATTGGCTAAGTCAGAAATTTTTGTCCCAGGTGGTCTGGGACAGTTGGGATGTCGGGATGCATGGGATGTGAATCGGCTGATTTTCCGCAAGTCAGTCAATTGTGGGCGGTGCGGAGATTTTCATCCTGGGACGGTCGGGACAAAAGTAAACGCGCAGGAGGTGCGGGACTCACAAAGGCAAAAAGTCACAAAATGGGACAAGAAAGCCCAAATATTCTGATGCGTAAGAAGAATGTGTCCGGGACAGCCAGGACACGCAGACCTGATTTTTCCGCAATATCTACAACTCAAAGGAAAAGTCAACATTTGACTCTGAAACTTCAAACGGCCATAACTTTTGACTCCGAGCTCGATTTTCACAAAATTGGACTTTCTGGAACAAGCACGACATCCTCTACGCCACAAAAACTTATTAATTTTAATGAGGGTAGATATATTTAAATAAAATAAACATATTCGGCTCAAGTCAGTTAATGCTCTTTCCCGTCAAATGACAGAAAACGCCTGCTAGACCCAAAATACCTGCCGACACTTAGAAGGCCATAACTTTTGCATTTCTCAATGAAATCACACAAAATTGGTACCATTGGAATCATGGCTCCAAGATTGATGCAAAACAATCAAGAAATTATAGATTTGATGAGAAATTGGTGGGGATTTTTCATAAAACGTGGCTGGGTTCATAACAGTGTTTTATTTGGTAGTTGGGAGCGCAATTAAGAGGCATGGTCATCATTATTTCTCTGCTACAGCACCTGGGATAGTATGGGGATCCTTTTTCAAGTAACACAAAATAATTTCACTCCATTTAATGCCTCTTACAAGTGGTTGAAGGACAAATTTCAGGATTTCCATTTTCCCCTTCTCTCTCTCTTCTAATTTTCCTATAAATTGGAGTGTTGGGCTCATTGCAAAGGGAGTATTTTTATAGAAAAGCTCTGCCAAAATTTTTTTGTGAAGCCAATGTGCTGCATGCCCTTATTGTGGACTCCTTGCATGGTGATCCAGGCCCTTATCTTGTAACCGATTGAACTGTGCATATCAGGAAGCAATAAAATATAAGTTTGTGGATGCATCTTCCCCTGCTATGTTTTCTTGCATTCTTCTTGCCCCTTCAACCTTGATTACAAGAATATTGTGTCTATTTTTATGTTCTTGCAGGGATCCATTATCATTGTGTATGTTTGAAATGTTGTTGTGAATGCATTTTGCTAGATTGTGGAGAACTGTCATCACCCCTTCTAGTGTGCACTTTACTTCTGTATCTCACGCATTGGAAGACTACTCTCACACCCTCCTTTTCTGGTGTATCACCACTTTAGTGTAGGATTTCATTTTATGCATTCTCTCTCCTTGGTCCCTTGGAAAGTTAGATTAGAACAGTTAGTTTACCTTGCATTAGAGTAGATTGTGGCAGGTAGTTTAGGAGCAAGAACCAGCTTTCTCTGGAGGTCTATCTCAAGTAGCAAGTCCCACAACTTGGAGATAGTACCCATGTTTTCCAATCACACCATGAGTTCAAGTATATGCAATTGTATAAACATAAGGGTTGTGATTCAGTGATAACAAGTTCTAATAGAGGTGAGTAAGATACAAAGAGGTCGAGGGTGCCCAAAGGGGGCAAAGAAACTTGGAAAATGACGTCCTAGCTAGGTTTTGGTGTCTAGAGTAAATAAACAAGTAAAACATTGACTGAGATGTGGGGTGTGTAAGACCAAAGAGAAATAAAAAAATAAATAAAAGAGGACAATGATAGATGTCAATTACTAGTTTTCTCGCTTAGGAATCATATAAATAATGGTATGTGATCATGACCTAGAAATGTACCCAAGTGCGTGATTTTGTGTCTACACATATACAGAAAATGAGAATAGTTATATACATATAAAACTATTTTTCTTATTTTATTCTTGTATATGAATAAGAACTAGATGATGAATATCATGTTCTTCGGCAATTGTTCTTATTAGTAATACTTTACTTCTAATTTCTCATGTTTTATTTTTCATAGTTTATTGTTGAGCACAACTATATATAAGATTCATATACAAACAAAATGAGAATAACTCAATTTCAATTTCATATACACACATAAAATGAGAATATTTATATACATATATAGCTAATCTTCTTATTTTATACTTGTATATGAATCTGAACTAGATAATGAATATCTTGTTCTTTATAAATCACTTAGATTATTAAAATTTTACTTTTAATTGTTCATAGTTTTCTTTTTCACAGTTTGTTGTTGAGCACAAAATTTTATTTTTAGATTACTTCAAGTTGAATCAATTATATTCCTTTCTTCTTTTATTTTTGTATGTGTTAATTGCTAACATGAGGAGAAAACGATCACTCAAGAGAGTTTTCCCTTCTTGTTCCAAAATAAAGGGAGTGATATTTCCACTAAGTGAACCATACGAAGATGAGAATGCCAATAATGGTCCAAAACTGAAAGTTATATATTGTAGTTACAACTACCCGTGTAGACATGTATGCAAAATGTGGAAGCATAGAAAATGCATTGAAATCTTTGACATAATGTATCAAAGAAATGTGTTCTCATAGATAGTGTTAATTGTAGGCTATGTAAAAATTGGATTTTTGAAAATGCTTTAAAAACATTCAAGAAAATTCAATTAGTAGGTTTAAATCCAAAGTCAACAAAACTTTGACATCCTACCTACGTGTGCCAAAATGGGGTCTTTGGAGTAGGGTATGGATATCCATTAAACCATAAAGGATAGAGGAAACATGTCATATGAAGTTGCAACCACCTTGGTAGAAATGTATGCAAAATGTGGAAGCATGCACAAGGAACATGAAATGTTTTATAAATATTAAAAGATGTGTGTTCTTGTGAATGTAGTGGATTGAAGACCAAAACATGGTACATGATTTTTGGGAGGAGACAAATAACATACACAAAGATGTGAGATCTATGACCATTTGAAGAAATTAGGTTCATGGTGTGTGATGTTAGTTTGACATGAACAAGATGAGATTGTTGAAAAGGCCCTAGAGGTTTTTAAAATAACAATCTCTGAAATCGATGAAAATAAAAACAATTAGTTTAACTTATAAATTATTTTGAAGACTCAAAGAAAATAACTAAACCAGAATTCAGAAATGGAAAACCAAATGTAATGGATATTTAGAAAGAGAGAGATTATAGTTACTAGTTATACTTGTTTGCAATATAATATTTAGGTGCTTAAATGTTGAAACATCCTTACATACTTAAATATTTTTGTACTCAGATGTTTATTCCATCTTAAACTAGCAATCTTTGAAATCAATGTCAAATAAAAAAACATTTTAACTATAAATACTTTTGATAGATAAGGAAAAAGTAAAAATAGAAATCAACAATGGAAAATCCAGATGTAATGGATATTTAGAAAGAGAGAGATTGTAGTTCCTCATTATTGTTGGAAGCGCAAGGGACTAGAGAGGGGTGAATTAGCCCTATAATAATTTTTATTTCATTTAACAAACCATACATTCATAAATTGGAATTTTCATACAACATCCATAACCATAATTGCTTAATAATTTTACATAAAGAAAATAATTTTACTGAAGCAAAAACTTCACAAGGATTACCAAAATCAAATATAGTGAGGCACCAACCCCACAAGGAGCACCAACCCCTAGTTTAGTAGAGCACCAACCCTATAAGGAGCATCAACCCCTAATTTAGTAAAACACCCACTCCACAAGGAGGCTACGACCCCTAGGATGACCAAGAACCAACTCAGCCACATATATATGTTTTATCTCTATTTTTTTTTCCACAATCGATGAAGATCACATATGTAGCTCCCAAACCTAACTCAAACCCTAGGTCTTCAATCTTGCTCTATCTTATTCCTTCTCACCTTGTCTTGCTTCTAAGATATTACACGCATGATATAAATAATTCCTAAACCTGCCATGAATCTAATAATATCTCAAACTCTTCCCTCATACCTTCAAAAAATCTCCTCTAGGATGCACAACTCCCCATACAAGACTAGCTCACAAAATGAGCTCAAACTTCACTTTTATATGAAAATATTCTCTCAAACACAAATTAGGCCGGTCCTTCATGAAAAAATTGACCAATACACCTTAATTACTTTCAAATAACATCATTACAATGGTCACATATGAACCAAGTAGGTAATCCTGGCTAAAAACCTCATTACATGTGCCAAAAATGGCTCAAAACCCCATGGGCACAAAGATAAAAATTCCCTTACATCAAAACCATATATATTCATGACCCATAATACATTACACATGATTAAAATATTATTTAAAATTCATACATGGTCTCAATTTATCTCAACCAATCAAATTATTTCATTTAATGGGCCTAGTGCACTTTGTAAATCTCAAAACAATTGTTTCCTACACCCTTCAACACCTTGGAAACTTCATTAGGCCACCAAATAACTTAAACATGACAAAACCATGCCATGTAACCACTTTATGGAAATTATATAACATGTAGAACACTTATAAGTAAGTTCGAACCCTTGAATAAATCATCTGCTCAAACCACATCCACTTTTTCTTCACTAAATCAACCTACCAAAAATGTTGTTTCCAACGGTTAGATCATAAAAAAATTATATGAAAATTAAATACCTCTTAACATTCTAGGTGATAGAAAGCATCAACCAATCCATCTCTTGCTTCAAACAACTCCAAACTTGAAGAAAAACACATCTTATCTTACACTTGCGAAAAACTTCCTTTCCAAAAAATGACTGGAAACATCATAAAAACACCTCTTCATGAGACACACCTCATATAAATTTTAATCCCTCTTAATCTTCTTTCCAATACATTTTTAATCATCTTAGAACTCCACCTTTAGTTATAGATATAACCATTTTACTGAGCACTACTTTTTAAGGCCTCAAAACTACCCTTTGACTAGTCAACCTGAATGGAGCTCAACTTGCACTTTTTCATCACAAAAATGATCTTAAAACTTAATATAAATCAATAAAAACTCACATACATTCCACAATAACAATTTATCGCATACCTCATTTGGCAAATTTCTCCTCAAACTGGAACTCTTTAGAAACTTGAATTTTCAGGTGGGTCCCACATATGGCCACATTCTCAAACATATCTTTATGGAAATCGGGATGAGTCATCTACAACATAAAACCATAACTTTTGCACTAGAAATAAAAATTGGGCTACTATAAGTACTTTTATGCAAACTGCTCCTAGCTAGGGTTTAACTAGGGTTTTAAACCACTTTATCTTATTAACGATCATTCATAAAAACGTGACATTAAAGCGCATAATTATTTTTAAAAGCTTTATAACCGACCTTAGTAGCTATTCCTAATATATTAGGTCCCCATGTAAATCATAAAATTCACAATGAGCATCAAAAGGTCAACTTTTGTCACAAACACACTTATTCTTACCCGATTTAACCAAAACTTACATAACTTCAAAAAAATTCAGTAATTTGACCTAAAATTTGGCATTAAGCACCATGAAAACATCTTGTAAATGTTATTTCTCACCATATAGCTTATATATTCCATAAAAATCTCCATCCAAAGTGACTTACCCATGTTAAACTTCTTATTTCTCATTGTGTTCTTCCTAAGTACCTCATAGAAGGATCAAACCACCGATGCAGACCTAAAACTCACCATACATTACTTTTATACCATCACCATGCTGCTACCATGCTTTAACAAGACTCATCAGCTCCAAATCTCATGTCAATACCTCATTCTAGATGCTCTAAGGTTAGAGACATGCCTAGAATGACTTGACTCAACCATGATCTGACCATGATGACTCGATGTAGATCCATGTATACTCATGAAACATCATGTTATCCAATTTTTCTACCTTGGAAAATTGGATAACTGACAAGCTTGTATTGTGGGGCCCACTATACAACATTAATGGGAAATTCAATGTTCATGCATTTTTTCTGTGCTAGGGAGATCCGTCAATTAGAAGGGGTTAAGAAAGATTAAAATTTTTCCTTTGGGTTCCAATGGGCTAGTCGAACTCATGACTGAGCTAAAACATTTCCCACCGAGCTGCCTTGCGAAGAGAACAAGTTGTTTCATGGGTAACATCGAGCTAAGTGAGAAATGTTTTGGCACCAAACTCCTAAAGGATTCACCAAGCCATGCAATATGAGAACCGAGCTCTTCACATGTTATTGACCTGAGCTATTTGAACCATACAACAAGCTATTTACGCAAGCGGGGCGAGATCGATTTACTTTGAGCAATAAAGAAGGGAAACACTAAATGCATGGTTGAGTTTTTCCATGGCTCACCAAGCCATCAAACAAGTTGAAGGCTTTTGCTGAAAAATCAGAAAAGAGAGGCCCAGGTGGCCCAAGGAACATGCATGCTTTAAAAGTCCGAAATGGCCGCAGGGAAGGACTTGTATGGAAAATACGGAGTTGAAAGTTATAAGTTACACTTGGACCATGCCCATGGGAGTGCAAACCAAAAAAGGTGGGGTCAACGGCCCCCACAGCTTGGTCAATGCAGTGCAGAAAAGGCTATGCGAGTGTGAAGGAGGTTAGAGGCCCGTGTTGTAGGTGAAGTGGGTTGGAATGGCTCGAGTGGCCTAGGGGACATGAGTGTAACCTGAACCTAAAATCACCACACTCAAAGTAATGTAGATATGTTTGGAGTCAATGCCCCACCTGTCATGGTCAATGGTGGATGCACAAGGACAGAAGAGCTTGAGTCAGGTGATGTAGATAAAGGAGGCCCCTACGGTCCAAGTACCACAGGGACGTAAGTTCCCCGTGGAGGTGAAATTACCACACAAAGTGCGTTGTGAAAAATGAGGAATTTGGCGGCCCAAGAAATCTAAGTACCATGGGGACATGAGTTCCATGAAAACCCAAAATACCTGCAATCTAAAGGAAAAGTGGTTGAATATGAATTATGAGAGCCCGTGTGGAACACCCCAACCCTGAACTTCAAAAGGTCATAATTTTTGACTCAAAACTTTGATTTTCACAAAATTGGACTTTTGGAAAGGTCTCGATATCCTTTATGCTACAATGAAACATATTTAGCTCTAGAAAAGTAAATGTTCACTCCCATAAGGTGCAATAAATTCTTGGAAAACCCAAAATAGTTTTGACACTCGAGAGAAGGCCATAACGTTTGCAATTCTCAATGAATTTTCACAAAATTGGTCTTGTTGGAACTATGATTCTAATAAAAATGAACAAAAATCAAGAAATGTAGAAATTGATGAAGTTTTAATAATGATTTTAAGGAAAATGTGCTAGGTTTTGAACAATGATTTTATTAGTGGTTGGAGATGCATTTAATGAAGCATGGGCAGACATTTTTCACTGTTGCAAGTCATGGGACAGTATGGGGTTCCTTTTGAGGGTCATATATCATCATTTGGGAACATTTATGACATCTTTCAAGTGGTTGGAAAGTGGATTTCTGGATTTACATCCCTTCTCTATCCCTCTTCCAAAAAGTCTATAAATTGGAATGTTGTGGTCATTTCTAGGAGAGGATAGTTTGCGTAGCAAAACTCTATTATTTTGGTTTTGTGAAGCCAATGTGTTGCAGATCCTTATGGTGGACTCCTTCCATAGTGACCCAATCCTTTATTTTGTAACAAATTGAACTGTGTATATCATGAAGCAATAGATGCAAGTTTGTGGATCTATTTTCGCTTGTGTTTGTTTTCATTCTTCTTACCCTTTCAACCTCATTACAAATATACTGCTTCTATTTTATGATCTTGCAGGGATTCATTATCATTGTGTGTGTATGAAATATTTTTGTGAATGCATTTGGTAGACCGTGGAGAACAATTATCACCATCTCTAGTATGTACTTTGCTTTCATTTTTCACATATTAGAAGGTTATTCTCATTCCCTTCTTTTGGTGCATCACCTGTGTAGTGTAGTTTAATTTCATTTTTATGTTATTTCTCTATCCATGGTCCCTTGGAAATTTTAGGATAGAGATAGTCAGTAGATTCATTTTAGTAGATTTAGTTTGCACTAGGATTATGAAGAAGAGCCAACTTTCTCTGGAGGTCTATCTCAAGTACCAAGTCCCACAACTTGGAGATAGTACCCATATTACCCAGTCACATCGTGAGCTCAAGCACACACACTTGTGAAAATAAAAGGGCATTGTGATGTAATGATAACACATCATATGGACCATTTATGACCTCATGAAACACTCCAACTAGCTTGGGAAGACTCAAACCATGACTAGGCATACTAATCCATGCACCTGGCACATCATATAACTCATCAAACTACTTAGAATACATGCTTAACATCTGAACAATGTCATAGGGAGACTCACATGACACCATGACATCATTTTCCATCAATGGGGGTTAACATCAATGACAACACAAACCCATAATGGACAACATTTATACTTGTTTGCGGTACAAAATTTAGGAGCTTCGATGTTGCAACATCCTTACATATTATAATAATTTTAGCACTAAGTTGTAGATTCCAGCTCAAACTACAATTAATTTAATTTTAATAAATTTCCATATACTTCAAAAAATAGCAAAACTAGTATTCAATAAAGGAACAACAAGATGTAATGGAGATTTAGAAAGAGATATTGTAATTACTAGTTATACCTATTTTTAATATCGATTGATTTATCCTACCCACGATGCATAGAGAACTATGATCTTGTTATGAGTGAGAAACAAAATTTCCATCCCCTCCTATTTTCTCCTTAAAAATATTTGTAGACTTTGAAAATAAAATAAATAAAAATACATAGATAAAAACACGAGCATAAAAAGTTGACTAGTTACCAATACAAAAGGAAATTTTTTAAAACTTGCGTTTAAGAAATATACTCACCATATATATAGAGTTCTCAATGCGGTCACTAAGAAGAACTCCCTAAAAAAATTAGCAGTATTTAAAACTAAATTAATATCCAAAATCATAAACAAGGAAATGTGTTAGGACGAAGTTGCAAACCATCATGGTAGGAATGTATGAAAAATTTGTAAGCATAGACAAGACATGTGGAATGTTATGATACAAGGATACACACAAAATGGATTTTTTTAAAAGAAATTTGAAATTTTCAAGAAAAATTGGTTGATAAGTGTAAATCCGAATACCACAATCACTATTTTTGTTCTAGATTGTTTCGGTATGGGTATGGGTACTTATTTTTAATTTTTTTTACCAAAAACTCCATTTTATGCATATCCTGCTATCTTGCATTCCGAGAAGAACACATCTCTTTGAGGATTTTTTCAAATAGTTGTGGAATTTAGCTTTAAATGTACACAATGCATTTTCTTGAATGCTTCTAAATCCTTTTCAATGAATACATTATTTGTATAGTTTCAATCAGTATTTTAAATCCATACCCTTTATGCTTTTATGGATGTCCATACCATTTTTTAAATCCCCATCTTGGAACAAGAAGGTAGAATGTTGGAAAAGGTTGTGTGAGGATCTGTTATTAGATCATATAAGAAATACCTATAGGTGAATTTTTAGTAGCATTCCTTTGTTTTAGAATGGGAGATTTGGAATAGGGCATGGACATTCATAAAGAAATAAAGATAAGAGTATTTTTCTTAGATGTCGTAGTTCAGAATTTGTGATGGTATACATGTATGAAAAATGTGGAAGTGTAGACAAGGCATGCAACTATTTTATATAATTCCTCAAAGATATGTGTTCTCGTGGACAACATTGATTGTAGGATATATACCATATGGAGTTATCAAATCTAAAATATAATTATAAGATCCTTTCCTTGACAAGAGTTTGTTATGCCCTCCTTTGATTTGAGAAGTGAATTAAAATATTTCATAACTTGTACAGATTTAGGGCGAGTGGATGATGGATGGAAATACTTTCATTTAATGAGTACAAATTTTCACATTATCCCTATAATGGAGAACTATTGCTTCTCTGTCCTCCTTTGGTTTGAGAAACGAGTAAAAATATTTCATGACTTGTACAATTTTGGGAATTGTATGGCATGGAAATACCTTAAAGCTTTCTATAAGCTTCCTCAATCTCAATTTAGAATGTATAAAATTCTCAAAAACACTATGAACTAAAATATTTCATGACTTGTATAGATTTGGGAAGTGTATGAATGGAAATACCTTAAATTTTTATATAAGCTTCCTAAATCTCAATTCAAAATGTATACAATGCTAGAAAATGCTACGAATAATGAACTCCAAGATTGGAGTTGTTGCAGAAGAACCTTGTTCGGTTAGAACAAACAAATGTTACTCATTATGTGATTTTGTCTAATATCTATGCAATGGATGGAAGGTGGAAATATATGGATAAGGTTAGGAGAATGATGAAAGAAAGAAATGTGAAAAAGGTTCTAGGATCGAGTGGATTGAGTTAAATAAAAAGTACATGTTTTTTTAAGGAGATAGATTACACCCACAAAAACATCATATTTATAGGAAAATAAGTTTGTTGTTTAACCATTATATCACTAAATAAATATATTTGACATTTTCTTGTAGATAACAATACACAACTCTTACGATAACTTGATTATGACAAAGAAAGGTTTCCAATAATAGATTATAAAAATGCAACAATATCCACATAAGTGGGCACCGAATATGTCTTACCTAAGAATCTTGATAAGGATGTATGTCTTGAACACATATATACCTATTGATGCCAAGGATCGATGTAATCCATTAGTTGTAGCAATTGAAGCAAGTCACTGGAATGTCAACAAAGTGCAATAGTTATTAGTAATGGTGTATTATTGTTGATGTTTTTATTTAATACTTGAAAACAAGGAAGGATTCAAAATGTATAAAATATTCAATATTTTATATGATTGTGTTTTGAATACTTAAACGTAATAGATATTTGGAAAGGCCAGTCAAATAAGTGCATACAAACATTAACTAGAAGTTTTGCATCTACTCAGAAAGAAAATACTCATTTGGAAATTCTTCATCATCTCATGAAGTCGTTGCTATCTTTAGGGAGCTTGATGGCCAAAGGAGAGATGACTCTATACAAAGCTTGTCACTGTTTTGAAATCCATACACATTAGAATACATTTCTTGACAAGGTAACTATCTCGTATAAGTCATGAAATATTTTAATTACTTTCTCAAACCAAAGGGGGCAAAGCATCTCTTGTCAAGGAAAGGATCTTTTCATTACATTTTTGATTTGACAAAATTGATTTGCAAGATTGGTACCTTGTGTCAAAGGAAGAGAACAAAGATAGGAAGATGCAAAGAAAACATATTTACTAATTTGAAAACTCATAATTTTTCATGTGCTTTTAAATAATACATGATATTTTCCATGTATATAATGTCTAATGTAAATCATGAAATGAAATACAAACCCATATTTTGTTTTGTAAGACTCAAATGCAATAAAATATGTCATGTGAGAGCACTAACCTTCAAAACTATGTCAATTTGGTCATGTAATTTTCAATGTAAAGGTAATAATGATTAAAATCTCTTGACAATGTTCTTTTTAATCCAATTTTGATAATCGCACCCAAAAACATACACAATAGTATAATCAATATATCGATATTTAACATACCATGAACTAAATGGAACTATTAAATTAAACAATCAATATATCAGTCTCTAGTATAAGCGACGCCTTTCTCAAATATACCATACATTACTCTATACCTCCCAATTTATCACATTCAATATATCTATTTTTTAACATACACTTATTAGTGAAAATTCATAGGACCCCCAAATGAGTTATGAATCTTCTTTTCTAAGGAAAATTCATTTGGTGTGATTGCACAACATTAAGCTTTCACAACTATGGGACCTTTGCAAATGGGGAAAGCTCTCCGAGAAGGATGGTTACTCTTCCTAAACTACCTGCCACAAGCTATTCCAGTGCAAGACAAGATAATCTAACCTAATCTAACTTCCAAGGAGACAAGGAGAGGAAGAAAACAAGGAAAAACAAAGCCTACACTAAAACGGTGATACACCAGAGAAGGAAAGTGTTGATTATCTATCAAAACTACCATGGAATAAGAAGAGGTGAGCAATGGAAAGGATGGACAAGTGCATCACAGACCAAAGATGGATTTCACACAGAAAATGTTCCAAAACTCCATGAACATAGCTCCAAAACCTGTAATGAACATCCAAACATGCACAAATACCTGTAATGAAGAGAGGTAAGGAAAACAACAAAGAAAATGAGCCAAGGATGGACAAATGCATCACAAAAACATGTTTTTATTTCTCAGAATTTACAGTGCATCATTTCATGGGTAAGAGGAAAAATTCCATTACAGAGTAGGGGAGGAGGTTTAAACTCCATTTTCAACCCTGGAAGAAAAGAAGGGAGAGGCAGAGAAGAAGGATGAACAACCTTTTTCAAAATGAGCCAAAACTGGCTTTTATCGCTTGAACAGAATGAAGGAAATGAGAAAATGTGGGAAAATTGATTTTAAAACTCCAACCACCAATAAGATCCATTTAATTAGCCTAAAAATGATGGGTTTCCATGAAAAATCCCATACTTCATAGTACATTGCTTCGCAGAGAAAGAAAGAGGCCCATACTTCATTAATTTTGGTGGTTGGGGTCATTTTTTGTAATTTTTCCATGCCAGAGATGTTTTCCCATTTTTCTCCCACAAAAATCCATCAAAATTTAAAATTGAAGTGTCCATTGTGTAGAGGATTTCAATAGCTTTCCATTGATACCAAAATCATGAAAATTTGAGCTCTAGATCAATAGATATGGCCTTTTGAATATTTAGGGAAAACAGGGCAAAATTAGGGCAAAAATCAGGTCAACGGGCCAAAACTTAACCTTTTACCTTTTCACAAAATTGGAAAATTTTCCCAAAATTCTCTACGGCCCCACCACTCTGAGACATGTGGAACCTTCTGATTAGCTGTGGAGATGCGCTTCTATTTTTTCCTTTAAGAAATTTTGACAAAAAAGACAAAAAATTTAAAGTCCTTCCGCCCCCACCGCTCCACCTTGACATGTGGTGCATCCTGATTAGTTGCGGGCCTCAAACAATTTATTATCCTATGCGAGCTTTCGGGACAAATTTTTCCTTTGAGTTTTTTTCCCAAAAGGGCTAAGTTCCAACAATTTTCTTGCTAGCCCACCAATGCGCTTCCTTCCTCTCGGCGGCTCATGGGCTTGTTGGTCCAAAAATCTGTCGCTTGGGAAGATCTATGGATAGACGAGCCAACATTGTGCAGGGAATAGCCCTTCTTTGAGTCAACAAAGTGAAACTAGTTTATTGCTATTCTACCAGCAGGAATCTTGTGCAAGTCTCACAATATTCGCCTTCGCGAGTTTGGGATCTCATCCTAGTTTGGATATTTCTGACTATGAAAAGAAAGGAAAGAAGGGAAAAATGAAGATAGAACAGATCCGAAGGGAGAAAAGAAATGAATTCCAAAGTAGAAAGGTCAGAAGGTTTATGCTTTGGGGTTGGTAATAAATGAAGCCATGGGAAAGGAAGGGAGCTGAGAGATGAGAGAAGAAATGGTGGGGGACAGCTCCATGAGAGAAGAGAAGATGGAGGAAGAGGAAGGGGGAATAGTAGAAGATGGGGGAGAGGATACGACTAAAGGAATGGTCGCTTGAGTCACATGAGGAGGGGAAGGAGGAGAGGGAGAAGGAATAGAAGGGACCTCAGTAATTGTAGTGGTGGCAACACCCTGAGTGGATGTGCCCGTCGGAACACCTTCTACCACTTCTTTCTCTAGGGATACCAGACTCACAACCTATTCTTGTGCGGCGGAAGGAGGGCTCTCAGGAGCTTCTTCTTGAGTGGAGCTTGATTCTCCCTCTTTATCTTTGCCTTTTCCCTTTGGCAAATGTTTCGGCCTAACAGGTGCGTTGCCCAAAGGGGACGTGGTGAAATCTACTCTAAGGTAGATAAGGCCGTTCATTCTGCACCAATGCTCTGTTCACCGCAATGTTTCCTTAACCCTTTCTTCGATGGTCTGGGGTGCCTTTGTCCTGTCAATTGCAGCAAATGGCCAGTTGTCCCCATCCGTGTCTAGATACACCTGATCAAATTCTTGATCAGTTGTTTGATAACCTTTTGGAACAATGGCCACGCCATATTGAATAATCTCTGCCAGGGCCAGGTGAGAGTGATCCTTCCTTCTGAGTTCGACCTCATGATATAGGTCGATATAGATGTCCTCGATTTGTGGAATGTGGATTGGATCGAGTTTTTTTTTAGGGAGGAGTTTCTTGGATCAAAGGTGGGCCTTGCCGGGAAATTTTGCTTTAGATTGAGTAGTTCTAGCTCTGCAAACATTTCCCAGGATTTGGTGTGAGAAGTGCAAGTGTACCTGCCCACTGTGAGGGGGAAAGGAGTTCCACCCTTCTTTCTTTTCAGGCACTTCTCATGATATGTTATGAGCTGTCTGGATAGCTCCAATAAGATCAGCTTAGGGCCAACATACCTTGGCAATTTGGTGGGCTCCCCCAAGAAGTTGGCTACTCTGAGATAGGTGAAGGTGGGGAATTGGGTAAACAATGCTCCCCACTTCTCAGTCGCTATGACTATGCTCTTGGTTGTCCGACCATGAGTCATATTTGGCCTCAAAAGGCTAGATGATGCCATAGAAGAAAGCATCATTGATCTTGGTAAACTGTGGGATGCTATTTTCCAACTTTAGCTCTAGGTAGTATTCGTATATTTTCACCTGAGGCCAAACTCCACATTGGCTTAGTGCTGGATAATCCCTCTCTGAGGCTGCAACATAGACTACGTAGGAGTTCATGTAGAACCTCCCCATTGTGGTGAGTTGTTGGAGCTGCTCAGAGATGGTGCTACTTATGATCTCTACCCACTCAAAGCGCTGATCAGGCACATTCTTATTCATGGTTTCCAGGTACCTGAGCATCCATTTGTGAAAGTAATGGGCATCAGAAAGCCCAAAACTCTACTTAGGAATGTGATGGTATCGCTCAGTTCCTCAGAGAAGTCGCTACGGTGAATAACCTGTGGCCACCTGGTTATCACCTTCTTATTCTTCAAGTATACTTCATTCATCAGCTGCATGCATTTGTCTTCGTTATCCTCCCACGCCTTGATGTAGTCTTCTTGGCTTACAGCCACAAAATGTTGGTGGTGGGGAATGCCTAGCATGATCTCGAAGTGCCGGGTAGTGAGGTTGATTATGACCTCACCCTTTTCATTTTCGACACACCTTGTGTCTTTGTTGTAACAGCGGGCCACCACCATCATAAACTCATTATTCATTGCACTAATGGGGATTCCCCCAACAAAATGTAGACCACTGCCCACCAGTTTGTCCATCCAAGGACTTCCTGTGACCCTCCTGGTTCTGGCCCAGAAATCTTCCATGTCGATGTGACCAAGTTTAGAATCTCTAATGTCTAGGTCACATTCTGCCTGGGACTCGGGCATTCTGACCCTTTGATACTTGTATTTCATCTCTTCCTCTATAAGCTTAGCCTTACCCTTTGACTTGGTTGGCCTTTTGCTTGATGTAGACATATGTGGATCTGAGTTTAGTTGCTGATCTACAAGAAGGAGCGAAGTCCAACGTAGAAGAGCCATGTTAGCTGTCAGATCTTCCATTAAAGCATTACAAAATGAGGAGTTAGCAATTTTAAGGCCTCTGGGCGTAGGGCGTAGGGACACTGCAGGCTGCAGGGTTAAAAGTATGGCACACTAAAATGGAGTGTTACAAGGAAGAAATCAGTGCCAAAGGGTGCAGGGTGCAAGAAATTTGCATATAACATCATTGTTGTTGTAGACAAGAGTGTGCCTGCGCCACTACATGAGGTTTTATACTGGGTGCAAATAAGTTTGGTGTTGCATGGGAGTAGGATGCGCCAATGGCGCAGGTAATTTGCATGTAACATGGAATTTTGGTGCACCAAAGGGTGCAGGATTAATGCGTGTAGCACTTACTTTTCATGCGAAAAAGGGGGCTTTGGCACGGTATAGGAAAAACTTGCATGGCACATGTGTTGTTGTAAGCGGGGTTGCGCCTTCGCCGAGTTTAGGATTTACTTGGTTTATGCATGGCGTAGGGATTTTGCATCTTTGCAATCAAGGTCAGTGCACCCTCTTGGCATGACTGTGTTTCTGTAACAAGGGTGGTGATTGCGCCAAGAGAAAAATGTGGCTCAGAACTAACTTTTAGGTTTCTTTCCCTCTTGATGGGTTTATAGTCTTTTAAGCTTCCTTCTTCATGGATTTAAATGGTGAAGGGGGCATAGTAAAGAGATCTGGGTTCACTTTTGAGACAGAGCCCTCTTGGCCAACAAATCTGGAAAGAGGGTGAAAATGGCTTGGGAGGGAAGATTTGCAAGAACGACGGCAGGAGGGGTTTATGGTTTCTCAGATCCATATCACCAAACTTCACAAACAACCAACAAAAATGAAAACACAAGAGAAACAAGGACCACTTACCCGGAATATATAGAATGAGAAAACGAAGTGGGGTCCATGAACGTGACATGAGGAAGATGGGCGCGCTGACAGTGTAGAGGAATAAAGATTTTCACGTGTTTTTGATTGTGAAAGTGACAGGGTAGATGTGCCTATATATAGCCAAAAGCACAATAAATGCGCCAACCACTTTTTAAAGAGGTGCACCAAAACATGTGTCGACATGGAAAACCTTACGCCCTTTAGCACGGATATGTTTTTGTCAACATGGAATTATCTGCACCTTGGCACAAATTTAGTAACTGTCAACACTGGATTTCGAGCGCCTTGGCACACCAAAACATGGTGCAACATTTTGTTGTTGATAGGAAGGCGCATGCGCCTTGGCATAGGCAAGAAAGGTGCATCACGGGAAGGCGCAACAATTGATGTGTCAACACTTCAAAGGGTGCGCCAAAGGAAATAAAGGGGTGCATATTTAGTATGTGTTGCATAGGTAAAAGGTGCACCTAGCCAAAAAGGACCAAAATGACTAAGTTCGGAAAACTAGATTTCTGGAAAGGGATTTTACAACATTCCGAACGCAAAGGGACCCCAACGAGGAACCAGAACAAAATTTTGGTAAGGTTACCTGCAAAATTTCCTTGTCAATTTTACAGGATAACAACTGGCTCTTTTTGGGACTATCTTTGAGCAAAGCTCAAGGGTAGAGAACCCCAGATCAACATGTGCCTATCCATTGGGTTAGAGAGTCAAAAACAAGGACGATGAAAAAAGCAAACACATGACAAAAGCAAACACATGACGAAAGTAAACTGTACAAAGAAAAGAGGAAACTCTACTTCCTGAATATTTTGAGATGCTGCCCGCTATAGGGAAGTGGGAGATTAGTTCCATCTAGATACGAGAGATAGAAGCTATTCTCTCTATTGAGCTGCTTGATCTTGAAAGGTCCTCTCCATAGAGAATCAAATTTCCCATGCATGCCCTTTGGCTCTCTTCATTTGTCCCACAAAAGGATGAGATCTCCCACTTGGAAGTCTCTTTGCTTAGCCCTTTTATCGAACAATCTCTTAACTTGATTCTGATGTTCGGTGATCCTGTCGACCACTCTTACTCTTTTTTCTTCGAGCTCTGCTAGATACATGATCCTCTTTTCAAGAGAATTTTGGAAAGTCTCATCTTCAATTGCTCGTGCCAAGTGCAGAGCAGGAAGTTCTGCAGAAATGGGAAGCTCGGCGTCGATTCCATATAACACTTGAAAAGGTGACATGCCGAGAGACCTCTTGGGAGTAATGCGGTCTACCCACAAAGCATCATACAATGACTTGTGCCACATTCACTGACTCTCATCAACTAGCTTCCGTATGATGGTCACTAAGTTTTTATTACTAGATTCTACCTGACCATTTCCCGAGGGTAATAATCCGAGGCGTGGGCCAAGATTATCCCATGTTCATAGAAAAAACCAACAACTTCTCATGAGGAGAAGTTGGAAGCATTATCAACAATGATTTTGTGTGGAACGCCAAATCTTACGATTATATTCTCTTTGATGAAATTACAAAAAAAAATCAGAGGTGGCATTCTTGACAGGTATGGCCTTCACCCATTTGGTGAAGTAATCATTCTTTGTCAGGACATAACTATATCTGGCACTCGATTGGGGATGGAATGCTCTAATAAAGTCAATTCCCCCCGCTGAATGGTTCATCAATAATGACCGGCCTGAGGGGAAAAACAACCAATTTTGGTTTGCCAACAAATTCTTTGGCAGAGCTCACACTTTGCTACCCAGGTGGTTGTATCCTGAAACAATGTTGGCCAATAGTACCTAGCCCGAATGATCTTGTGTGTCTTTTGTCACGAGAAGAGGAGAAATGACCAACACAGCTGAATCATGAAAATTATCAAGTAGCTTTATCTGCTATGGCAAAGTGATATTAGAAAACCATTCATCGCTAGTTGCGACAAATAGGACCATGGGTAGAGAATCGGCTTTCTCCAAGTAGGCTTTTGTTCCATCGGTGCAATCATCCTTTTCCTCAGGGTCTTCTGAATCTCGGTTTTCAGCCATGAGCTGACATAGGCCCTTGCCTCTTACTAGCTTGGTGGGTTTTATATCTAGATCATACTCTTGAACCTTTGCAATCCAATTCCCTCATAAACTCCCTAACTCCTGTTGAGTTAAAATTGACTTGACTGCCATGTCAGGGACTAGCACCACTGTATGAGAGTTTAGAATATAATACCTGAAGTTCTTGACTGCTTTGACAATAGCGAAGGCATGCTTTTCCAACTAAGACATCTTTAATTTGTGAGGCTTGAGGGGAGAGCTCATGAACGTAATTGGGGATTCAACATCCTCAGAGTTCTTTTGCATTAAGATGGCCGATATAGTATGCTCAGATGCATAGCTATACATGATAAAATCCTTGGAGAAATTGGGACATACCAGGACTGGTGTGCGAGCGAACAGAGGCTTTTATATCCTCGAATGACACCTTTCCTTCTTCGCTCCACTGGAAAGTTGGTGACCCTTTCATCATGTTTGATATGTGGCGAGTCTTTTCAGCAAAGTCGGGAACAAAGCGCCTGAGAAAGTTCACTTTTCCGAAGGAGTGAATGCCGGTCTTTCTCATGGGTAAAGTAAGGCTCTGAATTTCCCTAACCCTTTCGACATCTATCTTCGTCCCTTCTTTGCTGACCACGTGCCCCAAAGCAATTTTCCTTGATGACCCCGAAATAGAATTTTTCAGATTCAGGAGATCCCGTGCTCTCGGCATCTAGTCAATACTTGCTCCAAATGATCACAATGATCATTTCACTATTTAGAGAACACAGTTAAGTCATCCAAGTAGACTACGATGACCTTCCCCATCATACCTTTGAAAGTGAAGTCCATCACCCGCTGAAAAGTGGCGCAGCGTTGGTCAGACCAAAAGGCATCCTGCTATAGGTGAATGTGCCCCAAGGGGTAGTAAATGCTGTTTTGAATTGGTCTTTAGGCGAGACTTCAATCTGATTATAGCCCGAAAAACCATCAAGCATGGACAACATTTCCAAACCAATTACTGCCTACAGAACTTGATCCATTATGGGAAGCGGGTAGTTGTCCTTCAAGGACGCTTGATTCAAGTTACGAAAATCCATGCATATGCGTATCTCACCATTTTTCTTGCATACTGGCACAATGTTCATGACCCAGGTACTGTGATGGATAGGAAAAATGATCCTTGCATCCAACATCTTCTGTATTTCAGCCTGGATGGTACCTGAGATCTTGGGATTATAGTGCCTCTATTTCTGGCGAAAGGGTTTGACATCTTCTTTCAATGGGATGTCATGTTGGACGTCTTTTAGCTTGAAAGACTTTAGATCGGTGTACGAACATGCCAATACATCCATGTATTTCTTTAGCAATTTGACAAACTTCCGCTTTTCTTCGGGTGTGCAACATTTTCCGATGTTCACAAACTGCGGATGCTCCACAAGTACCTAGATTGACTGGTTCAGTCTCTGGAGAGGAGTTAGGATTATCTTGCCTTTTCTTCTTGACAAAATGATCGTGTCTGTCGAACAAATGTTCTAGAGAAACCAGACCTTTTGGAATTTTATTTCCTTTGAGCTGACATATGCCATCACTTCCTTTTGATTCACCATCTTGATCAGTAACAGATTCACGGCATGTAGAAGTAGATCCTTCAAAATGAAGCTCGCTGAAATTTTCTACCTTTTCTAGGAAGGCAATAAGTTGATTGTCATCATTGAATACTTGCCAGTGCTGAGAATTGTCTGGCACACTTGGGCGGAAAACTACCTCAATGGTATATGTGTCTGTTTTCAAACTGGGTGAGGGAGCATGAGGGATGCTGAAACGGCTAATGAATCGGCCATGTCATTCTGAGCTCTTGGAATGGATTTTATTGAAAAAGCATCAAACTCCTCAATGCTATCCCATACCGCATTGTGGTAATGCCTGAGCCTTTCATTTTTACTTGGTATATCCTTTTTACTTGATTTATGACCAGCTCTACATCACCTTACACTTTCAAGTTCTTGATTCCCCTTTCTTTTGTGGCCTGCATGCCAAGTAGCAAGGATTCATACTCAGCAGTATTATTTGTGTTGAAAAACTGCAACTTGAAAGAGAGAGGAAAAATCTCCTCCTCTGGAGATATTAGCACGGCTCCGGCACCGCATCCACTAGTTGCACAACTGCCATCAAACTACAACGTCCATATCTTATTAAGATCCTCTTCCTAGATGAGAAGGTCCATTTTATCAGACTCTGTAGATAAGAAATAATTTCCCATCCCCGATGATTCAAAGAGAATTTGGGCTTTGGGATCATCAAAATTAGTAACCAAGTACTTATTTTGAGATTTCAGCTCCAATGTTTGCATTACACCTTTGACGGGGATTCTAGCCTTAGACCAGTCCATATGAATCTCTCCACCAACTTCACTGCAAAAGCTCCTTCCTAGTAGAATTCCATATGCTTCGAATATCAGCAACGAGGATAGTCATCTTTACTCTTTTCTCGGGAGCGATACAAATGCGAACTCGTGTGTCTTTTATCTAACCAATCAACGGAACTGTTTGGTTTCTAAGGAGTAACATCTGCTGAAAGGCTTGGTAAGTGTGAGGCCTAGAGCATGGGTGACCTTTACCAGCATGACATTATCAGAAGCCCCATAATCAATTATGCAGTTGCTTAGTTTGTGACCATTGATTAGGAGGGAGAGATAGAAAGGTTCTATTTTGCCTGATGCAGAAGTCGAGGCAATATTTATGTGAGATGTAGGAGGAATAGAAAGAATTCCTTTTGGGGGAACCTGAGTAGTTATGATAGCTTGGATTTGAATGTATTGATCAACCTTACAAGCTGCTCAGGGTTAGACTGAAGATACTCAGCTTCAGACATTTGGATCTTGGTCTTTTTAGCGTGAACAATTATGTCAAACGTGGCCAAGGGTTGTGCGGCTGAAGGAATGAGTCCCTCATTTCACTATGATAGAGTAGGATTACTAGTCTTGATAGGAATATGAGAGGGCTGATTTGGAGGGGAGATAGGGGAAAAATATTTCTTCGAAAAAGGCTTAATAACGGGTTGAGCAGGAAGGGGACTACCTCTTTTAGCGATGGTTCGAGGCGTGTTTGACACGACCTTCTCTTTCTTCATCTTAGCAAGAATAACCTGCTTCTTTTCCTTGAGAGCAGGTGAAAACAGCATAAGACTGTCCGCTCACATATCCCTGGGTACCCTCTTCTTCATCAGATTCCTCCTTATCAAATTCCATATACCCAATAGTAGAGTCGCCAGTCGGTTCACTGACATCTTGGTCATCTTCACCTTGAGATGAAGGTTCTTCATAATTTTGCTCCTCTTCTTCGATTTCGGTAAAGCATTAACCGGAGGGGCCTCAAGTGCCAACCGTGGAGCAGCTGCAGGTAGGTGCGGCCTTTGAGGAGCATTATTGGAAGTGAAATTTCTTCGTGGGATATCCCGGTACGAAGAGCTGGGAGAAGCTTGAGCTAGCTGATTTTTTAACGCGAGCAAGTCATTCACCATCTTTTGAAATGCTAGATCAGATGAAGTGGCGGGAGAAGGGATCGAAGCTTTAGGCTTGGATGGTTCTCTTTTTAATTCACCAGATATTAGCAAGTTATCTTCAATCCGTATGGCAGCAGCTTGGGCGAGAACCAAAGTAGTGACTGTTCTTGCAAGAGTAAGAAACTTACTTTCGAGCTCATGGCGTTGACGAAGAAACACTTTTGATTCTCTAGTGTTGGCAGCATGGTAGGTGGAACACGATTGATTAATGAATTGAAATGAGTGATGAAATCATGCATGGTTTCATTGAACTCCTTCTTCAGGTGAGTGATCTTGGACAGTAATGCGAACGCATCTTCGGAAGGCTTATACCTATCTTCAAATGCAGTCCGTAAGGTGGCCCAACTAGTGATAGATCCGGCTGGTAAATGTTGAAACCATTCGTCTACGAGGTCCTTGCAAGGTTTCCAGGAAGAGGTGAACTGACACATCCTCATGGGTCACATCCAAAATGCTACATGACATGATGAATGTAGATATGTGTGAATCTGTACTTTGGTTTTTCGCTTCCATCAAATTTGGGGAAATTCTTTCGGTTTCCATGAGGAAGCACGTGAGCAGGATGTGGTAAAGCCGAGAGGGCCCATAGCATTTCCCCCACGGTACTGCCATCGCTATCCGAACAAGCTGAAAAAGGACGTGAGCTAGAATCATAGTTCCACTGAGCAAAGCAAAGCACTGCAAAGAGATGAGGATGTTCCTTGTGAAAAATGCTTCCTTCGTGGAGGTGAGACACTTCTGGATGACCGGTCAACTGAACTTAGTGATGAGAAGCATGCTGGTGTAATACTGAAGTTGTGCCTTTGAAGTAGATCGAAAGTAGGATCAACTTCTCCATGAGCTCTCCTACTATGAGTAAATGGTTCACCCGCTTGAGTGTACCTTCCAGATCTGTAATATTTTGGAGCAGATTTAAAAAATCTTTTTGGTTGTACTTGCTGATTTTCTAATTTTTTTGATAAAAATTAGCAACATGTACATTTTCTAAATATTTAATTTTATCCCCTTTTAAAAACTGATTGCGGTTTAATGACAAAGATTAACTAGGATAAAATGATGGCCAAATTAGTAAGCTGATTTTCGGATCTTAGAGTTGACTTTTGCAAGGGTTTGAAAATTTGTAAAATAGTCAAAAACTCAAATCTACAGAAAAATATGGGTTTTTGTAAAAACTCAGCGAGCTAAAGATCTTTAACTATCCCAGATCTATGGATCTCTGAAGAAAATTTTCAGTTTGGATCACTTTTGCAAAAATTTTGGATTTTGAAAAAAATTAAAATTTGCAAATAGGTAGTGATTTTTACAGTTTTATCAAATAGATCTGTTTGATCCCCAGTAGAGTCGCCAAAAACTGTTGGTCCGAAAATCTATCGCTTGGGAAGATCTATGGATAGATGAGCCAACAGTGTGTAGGGCATAGCCCTTCTTTGAGTCAGCAAAGCAAAACTGGTTTATTGCTATTCTACCAGCAGGAATCTGTGCAAGTCTCACAATATTCTACCTTCGGGGGTTTGGGATCTCATCCCAGTTGGGGTATTTCCGACTATGAAAAGAAAGGAAAGAAGGGAAAGATAAAGATAGGACAGATCCGAAGGGAGAAAAGAAATGAATTCCAAAGCAGAAAGGTCAGAAGGTTTATGTTTTGGGGTTGGTAATAAATGGAGCCAAACCTACTTGCATAAATGAACAAAGCAATACTGATGAACAAATGACAAAAAAGTAGAGGTAGATTCAACAGAATAAACATGCAGTTCTAACATAAGAAAGTTCTGATGCATAACACAGATATTCAGCACAAAGTCTCAATATTATATTAATCTTTTCTTCTGTTACAAAAGTACAAAGCCTTTTCTCCTCACTTCTATTTTTATCTAAAAAGTGTCCACCACTTGAATACAACAAGTATCCAAGTATATATAGAAGAAGGAGAAGAGAGAAGGCAAAAAGAAACCAACAACTAATTACAAAATATCTAAAAGTCAACTGTTGACTTTGGGCAACTTGGTGGATGACAACATCCCATGGTGCAACATGGATGATGTCATCGTTTGTGCCAACATACTCTTAGATATTTACAAAAAGAAATCCAAGAGGAAGAAGGCTATTCATCGTTGTCTCACGGCTGAAAGGGGGTATCTTGCTTTTGCTGTTGTTTGGGAGAGGTGATGTGGAACTGAGTCTGATATTCCATGAATTTACTGACCATCGATCAAGCCGATCCTGGGAAGGACCCTTGGTATGATCGCCGATGACCTCGCAAGTCTCCCACTCATCTCTAAGTTTTTCGGGGAGCTTGAAATATTCATTACCTACCTCCATTAGGTACCCCACAAAATCACGACAGGCCAGAAGGTTATTGATGGATTCAGTGTCAAAAGTGGCTTCTGGCCCTAGCCCTTGAGAGACAATCTCCTTGAAGATCCGAATAGTTTCATCTGCCTTCCTCAAGGCGAATGAAGGAGTGAGTAAGCCCGGAGACATTCTTAGGAAAATTTTCTCCATTTGATGCATTGCATCCAAGGCTTCCTCCTTGACCTTGTCTATCTTCTCCAGGACAAATTCTATCTGATCGACCTGGTAGTCCAAAGCAGCAATGATTTTGCTAGGTACCCTAGGGTGATCGAAGATGTCGAATTTAACTAAATCATCAGCCGAGCAGTCGAGAATCTTCTGGAATGTCTCGTGTTGTAACCTAGCATGATCCAACTCTTTGGAGATAGGTCCTGCAATCACCTAGAGTTCCTTGTTCACCCGACCAATGTTCTGATATAACTCGGTGAACTTGACAATTAATTCCTCACTGTCTTTGAGGATCTGGTCTCTCCAAGCGGATACTGCCATACCTTGTTCACCAATCTTGGCGTATTCGTTTATCTTATCCTGACTTAGGGCCTTAGGAGTTTCGGTGGCAGTTGTAGGAGGTGCACTACCCATTTTCTGCAGGGCGTGGAGAAGATGCTTATTCTGCTCTTTTAGTAGCCTCTTCTCTTCCTTTGCTTCTTGAAGTTTCTTGCAAAGGGCATCCACTACAGATAGGGCCTCTCCTTGAAGGCTTTAGATGACGTTCCCATTGTGACCTGCGTCACTATGTAATCTGTAGGGGATAGATCCTTTTTATCTTTGGAGGGATCGGGATACGTGATCTCCATTACTCTTTCTCCCGATGCACTCTGAGAGAAGCGGGTTATAGGCTTTTGCTTCTTAGCCCCTTTTGTTGGGATAACGGAAAAGTCCATTGGTGCAATGGGGACTTTCCTCTTCTGCTGGCTCAGATGCTGGGAGATCCATGCTGGACTTAAGGGAGCGAGACCAGAGGTGGAAGAGGGAGCAGTGGCAGTGGATGAGGGGAAATGGGTCGAGACAATTGGTGGTGGCATCGAGAGGGAGGCCGAGAAAGTGCTCACGGAAGGAAGAGACACTGCAGGGGAGGTAGTCATGGGAAAGGAAGGGAGATGAGAGATGAGAGAAGAAATGGTGGGGGACAGCTCCGCAAGAGAAGAGAAGATGGAGGAAGAGGAAGGGGGAACAATAGAAGATGGGGGAGAGGATACGACCAAAGGAATGGTCACTTGAGTCACATGAGGAGGGGAAGGAGGAGAGGGAGAAGGAATAGAAGGGACCTCAGTAATTGTAGCTATGGCAACACCCTGAGTGGATGTGCTCCGTCGGAACACCTTCTGCCACTTCTTTCTTTGGGGATACCAGACTCACAACCTATTCTTGTGTGGGTAGAAGGAGGGCTCTCAGGAGCTTCTTCTTGAGTGGAGCTTGATTCTCCCTCTTTATCTTTGCCTTTTCCCTTTGGTAGATGTTTTGGCCTAACAGGTGCGTTGCCCAAAGGGGACGTGGTGAAATCTACTCGAGGTAGATAAGGCCGTTCATTCTACACCAATGCTCTATTCACCGCAATGTTTACTTAACCCTTTCTTTGATGGTCTGGGGTGCCTTTATCCTGTCAATTGAAACAAACGGCCAGTTTCCCCATATGTGTCTAGATACACCTTATCAACTTCTTGATCGGTTGTTTGATAACCTTTTAGAACAATGGCTACGCTATATTGAATAATCTCTGCTAGGGCCAGGCGAGAGTGATCCTTCCTTCTGAGTTCAACCTCATGATATAGGTTGATATAGATGTCCTTGATCTGTGGAATGTGGATTGGATCGAGTTTTGCCTTAGGGAGGTAATTTCTTGGATCGAAGGTGGGCCTTGCCGGGAAATTGTGCTTTAGATTGAGTAGTTCTAGCTCTGCAAACATTTCCCGGGCTTTGTGTGAGAAGTGCAAGTGTACCTACCCACTGTGAGGGGGAAAGGAGTTCCACCCTTCTTTCTTTTCAGGCACTTCTCATGATATGTTATGAGCTGTCTGGACAGCTCCAACAGGATCAACTTAGGGCCAGCATACCTTGGCAATTTGGTGGGCTCCCCCAAGAAGTTGGCTACTCTGAGATAGGTGAAGGTGGGGAATTGGGTAAACAATTCTCCCCACTTCTTAGTCACTGTGACTATGCTCTTGGTTGTCGTTCGACCATGAGTCATATTTGGCCTTAAAAGGCAGATGATGCCATAGAAGAAAGCATCATTGATCTTGGTAAAATGTGGGATGTTATTTTCTAGCTTCATCTTTGGATAATATTTGTATATTTTCACCTGAGGCCAAATTCCACATCGGCTCGGTCAGATAAGCCCTCTTTGAGGTGCAGGCGTATACTACGTAGGAGTTCATGTAGAATCTCCCTGTGTTGGTGAGTTATCGGAGCTGCTCAGAGATGGTGCTGCTTATGATCTCTGCCCACTCAAAGCACTAATCATGCACATTCTTATTCATGGTTTCTAGGTACCTGAGCATCCATTTGTGAAAGTAATGGGCATCAAAAAGCCCAAAAACTCTACTTAGGAATGTGATAGTATCGCTTAGTTCCTTAGAGAAGTCGCTACGGTGAATAACCTGTGGCCACCTGGTTATCACCTTCTTATTCTTCAAGTATACTTCGTTCATCAGCTACATGCATTTGTCTTCGTTATCATCCCATGCCTTGATGCAGTTTTCTTGGCCTACAACCACAAAATGTCGGTAGTGGGGAATGCCTAGCATGACCTCAAAGTGCTAGGAAGTGAGGTTGATTGTTAGCTCACCCTTTTCATTTTCAACACACCTTGTGTCTTTGTTGTAACAGTGGGCCACCACCATCATAAACTCATTATTCACTGCACTGACGGGGATTCCCCCAAAGAAAATGTAGACCACTACCCACCAGTTTGTCCATCCAAGGACTTCTGTGACCCTCTTGGTTCTGGCCCAAAATCTTCCATGTCGATGTGACCAAGTTCAGAATCTCTAATGTCTAGGTCACATTCTGCCTAGGACTCGGGCATTCTAACCCTTTGATACTTGTATTTCATCTCTTCCTCTGTAAGCTTAGCCTTACCCTTTGACTTGGTTGGCCTTTTTCTTGATGTAGACATATGTGGATCTGAGTTCAGTTGCTGATCTGCAAGAAGAAGGAGCAAAGTCCAACGCAGAAGAGCCATGTTAGCTGTCAGATCTTCCATTAAAGCATTACAAAATGAGGAGTTAGCAATTTTAAGGCCTGGGCGGGCGCAGGGACACTGCAGGCTGCAGGGTTAAAAGTATGGCACACTGAAATGGAGTGTTACAAGGAAGAAATTAGTGCCAAAGGGCGTAGGGTGCAAGAAATTTGCATATAACATCATTGTTGTTGTAGACAGGAGTGCGCCTGCGCCACTACATGAGGTTTTATACTGGGCGCAAATAAGTTTGGTGTTGCATGGGAGCAGGATGCGCCAATGGCGCAGGTAATTTACATGTAACATGGAATTTTGGTGCACCGAAGGGTGCAAGATTAATGTATGTAGCACTTACTTTTCGTGCACAAAAGGGGGCTTCGCGACGTAGGAAAAAATTACATGGAACTTGTGTTGTTGTAAGCAGGGTTGCACCTACGCCGGGTTTAGGATTTACTTGGTTTATGCATGGTGCAGGGATTTTGCATGTTGCAATCAAGGTCAGTGCGCCCTCTTGGCATGACTGTGTTTCCTGTAACAAGGGTGGCGATTGCGCCAAGAGGAAAAATGAGGCTCGGAACTAACTTTTAGGTTTCTTTCCCTCGATGGGTTTGTGGTCTTTTAGGCCTCCTTCTTCATGGATTTAAATGGTGAAGGGGGCATAGCAAAGAGATCTGGGTTCACTTTTGAGACAGAGCCCTCTTGGCCAGTAGATCTGGAAAGAGGGTGAAAATGGTTTGGGAGGGAAGATTTGCAAGAACGGTAGGAGGGGTTTATGGTTTCTTAGATCTATATCACCAAACTTCACAAACAACCAACAAAAATGAAAACACAAGAGAAATAAGGACCACTTACCCGAGAATATATAGAATGAGAAAAATGAAGTGGGGTCCATGAATGCGACACGAGGATGATGGGCACGCTGACAGTGCAGAGGAATAAAGTTTTTCACGTGTTTTTGATTGTGAAAGTGACAGGGTAGATGCACCTATATATAGCCAAAAGTGCAATAAATGCACCAACCACTTTTTAAAGAGGCACACCAAAACGCGTGTCGACATGGAAAACCTTGCACCCTTTGGCGCGGATATGTTTTTGTCAACATGGAATTATCTACGCCTTGGCACAAATTTAGTACTATCAACACTGGATTTGAGTGCCTTGGCACACCAAAACATGGCGCAACATTTTTGTTGTTGACAGGAAGGTGCATGCGCCTTGGCATAGGCAAGAAAGGCACATCACGGGAAGGTGCAACAATTGATGTGTCAACACTTCAAAGGGTGCGCCAAAGGAAATAAAGGGGGTGCAGATTTAGTCTGTGTTGCATAGGTAAAAGGTGCGCCCAGCCAAAAAAGGACCAAAATGACTAAGTTCGGAAAACTAGATTTCCGGAAAGGGATTTTACAACATTCCGAATCTTTGAGGACCCCGATGAGGAATCGAACAAAATTTTGTAATGTTACCTACAAAATTGCCCTTATCAATTTTACAGGATAACAGGGCCTCCTTGTGACTTTGCGCCTTTTAGCCAAAAGGGGTATGTGTCAAGTGTTCCTCCACCTCTCCGCCAACCTACCTTCATACTTGGGAAAAATTTGCATCCAACCTCCACCGAGCCATAACTCAAAACATACAAGGAGTTAGGAGGACTTCTTTACCTTTCTGGAAAGGGTAAGAAAAATCCTATCTGAGGAAGCCATTTCTAGAATCTTTTGAGTGCTTACAATGTGTAAAAATTTAAGTTTAAGCACAATGAAGGAAAGAATGGAGGAAAGCCAAAATAAGCAGGGGCTCATTTTGGATGACAATTTTGGTGACTCAGAGGGGTCATATGCCTGCTAGATGAATGATCAATGGCCTTTGTTGCATCCATTGGGCATGGAGTCAAGCCTGATAAACTGATTTTGATCTGAACTCTGAAATTTTGACCTCTGAGTCACTTGGAAACCCACTGAAACTTGAAATTGATCTTCACCAAAATGCCACTGAAATGGACTGTGCAAGAGCAATACAACACCAAAAACTATGTACAATCTGAAAATCATACATGCTCCAAATGGAACATGCAGAGTGTGTAAAAGCACTTCTTCTGAAAAACAAACCTACCTACACTACTCTAACCAAGAGAAAAGGGAGCTCAAACAAAGCCTACAACTGACAGGGAGAAATAGCTTCCCTTCCTAAAAAATGGCAGCCATGTAACTGATTTGGCACTGAACATGGCTGGTTGGATGAGTGAAAAACTAACTACAAGCTGATCTTCCACCCAAATGACCAAAGTATCAACTGAAGACAAATCCAATACCTCTTTTAGTTGCTTTGCATTTGGATTGAAGAGGTATGACAGCTGATCCTTGGTACTTTGTAGCTCATCCTCATGCCCTGAAGCAAGCATGACTAGTTGTGGCTTCTCCTTTGGCTCCAATGAAGCCAAATACCTTATTAGGCAAGGTATGATCCATTTGATATGCCCATAGCTCTGAAATTATCCTCCAAAAATGGAGTCTTCTTATAGACCTCCTTGGGTGAATGGTGTGGAAGGAATGGTGGAACTTTTCTGCTCTTTTCCTTCCTCTTCCAGTGAAGAACATGGAAGATTAATATCTTCCAACCTTGATTCCAAAGAGCTGCTATAAAATGTAGGCTACTGCAAATGAATGCTCTCCTTCATGGTAGCAGGTTCTTGTGTTTGGAAGATGGATGATGAAGGAGAAAACAATGTGATTTCAACTGGTTCCTCTCCATCAAAATAGTCCTCCAAATTTGACAGATAAACTACCTCCTTGTTGTCCTACTGCAAATGCTCAACCTCTTCCATGGTGTTCTTTTGATCTGCAACTTGATCACCATGGTTATCTTCATTCTCAAAGATGAAGTTTGAAAGATCAAACTCTTCTTCAACATTGGATCTTGAAGAGAATGAAGTAGAAGGAAGAACTGAAGGTTCTTCTATAGCCTATTTTGTGTTCAAAGCTTTTGGATCTGCACTTTTCTCCTCCACAGCTGGAATGTACTCCTCTTCTTTTGGATTTGGAGCACCTCCTCCTTCCTCTGTTGCTTGAAGACCATCTTTCTCTTGATTGAACTCTTCCTCTAGCATGAAGTTTGTCAAATCAAACTCTCCAATCTGTTGTTCTAGAGGACAAGTTGGGGCTGTAAGATCTCTTTTAGAGCTTTCCTCCATCATGGATTCATTGACCAAAATCAGACCCTTTGAATGAAAGCAAGAAATTATCAATGATGCCTTCTTCTTCCACGGCTGCTATAAACTCTGATTTGGTCTCACCCATTTTCTCCTTTCCAATGGGACTTTGAGCTGATTTTCCTTCTTCTTCCATGGCTGATTGTGCAACTTGAATTGGACCAACATTTTCTTCAAGTAGAGTGCCAACATGGACACTACATTATGAGAAAATAGGCTGATCTTCTTGCTCCACTGCTGCTGCTACAAACTCAGCCTTGGCCACCTCTGGTTCTTCAACATTTACCTCCTCTGTAGGCTTAACCAACAAAGGAATTTTTGTAATCCCGAATCTGAGAGCCAAGTTCACTAAACTCTTAATCATTTCTTCTTCTTTCACTTCTTCTTCTTGTTGTCCTTCATGACTGATTTTTGCAATTTCTTCTTCCCTACATGGAATTGGGAAGGCAAGAGGAGAAACAGATTGGGATTCAATCATTTGTGCATTTGTTGGTGGTGGTGGGAGGGATGGAACTTCTTGTTTCTTTGGAGGGGAAGGTGTTTCTTTTTGCTCTTGTGGAGGGGATTTGGATTTGGAAGAGAAGAGAGAAGAAAAGATGAGATGAGATGGAAGACTAAGGGATGGAGGGATGGTTTTCACAACTGGAGCAGCATTAGTTGGGTTTACAACTTGACATTGTTGAAATGGTAAAGCTTGAGATGAAGAAGAAGAAATACAAGGAACTATTGAATGACTTACCCATTGACAAGGTTGATTCAGACTCTACTCATATGCTTCTATCTCCTCAGTCCATTGTGCAAGTTGGGGAAGCATCTCAATTATGAAGTCCAGCTTCTCTTGAGGGTTGTAGTGCCTTGGAAAAGGACCTTCCCATGGACAAGGAGTCCTACAACCAATTCTGAATGCCTTCATTTGAGTTTTTGCTCTTGATTGCACCATTATTGCCTCCATTTTTTAGATTTTCTCCAACAGATCCAAATTTTCCATTTGACTGCTATCATTGCATGCATACCCTTGCTCTTGATATGTTTCATAACCAAACTGATTTTGGTATTGCTCATATGGGTAAGCATGATGATTTTAAATTTGTTCAAAATGCTGATTTGAAGGAGTTGTAAAACATGTTGGAGGTGGAATATACTACCGTTGTAAATGTGAATTCCATGATGGAAATGAAGTCATGATTGCACAACTTCATGGAATGGAAAAGAGTGAAAGGGATGGAAAGAAGAATGAATGAAAAAGGAATGGAAATGAATGAAAAAGAAGGTCTGCAACTTCAAAGATGGGTTGTTGACCATATGGAGTTGCCAGATGTGTTTCTATAGGCTGAAATCTTCACAGGAACACACCAACCTGTAAAAAATGAAATGGGAGACCTCTTTGTCCCACTGGGTGTGCCAAAACTGTTAGTGCAAATTCACAGCACCCCCAAATGAGTTATGGATCTACTTTTCTAAGGCAAAGTCATTTGGTGTGATTGTACAAAATTAAGCTTTCCCAAAGTGTGGGACCTTTGCAAATGGGGAAAGATCTCCAGAGAAGGCTGGTTCCTCTTCCTAAACTACCTTCCACAAGCTATTCTAGTGCAGGAAAGCTAATCTAACCTAATCTAACTTCCAAGGAGATAAGGAGAGGATGTGTAATGAAATTACTTGTATGATTTAGATCATGAGCAGAAATATAACACCAAATAACACAATATTCCAGAATAATGATCTCAATATGCAATTAGAATAGCTTCGCCACTTCGAGGGGGCAACCTCCAAACCATACAATAAGACTCAAATGCTCCAATGATGATAAACTACTACCTACTAACCCCTATATATACTATTCCTATGCTATGGCCAACACCAAGGCCAACCCACTAATGAAAATATAACATATATGAAAGAGATACATAATGATAAGAAGTTATGATAGCCACAAGTTGGCTATATACATCCAATATAAGATATATGATTAAGGGTATAACATGCCCCTCCCTTCAAAACAACATTGTCCCCAATGTTGAGAAAATATGGATGCTGCACAGAAAATTTGCATCATCCCAAGTTGTGTCTTCATTGTCTAGATTTTTCCACTTGATCAAATACTCAGTGATGACCCTTGTCCTCAATCACTTATTACGTGCACGAAGGATGCATTCTAGTTTTAGGATGATTCTGACCTCTTCATCAAGCTCGGGTAACACATGCAGGTTGATATTGTCTATCCAATTACCTTCTTTAGGCAAGATACATGGAAGACTGGATGAATTTGAGTAGCCGAAGGAAGTTCCAGTTTGTATGCTACATTGCCAATCTTCTGTAACACTTGATAAGGACCATAATACTTAGGTGAAAGCTTGTTATCCTTTTTGTGTTGTTTTAAGGACATTTGCTTATATGGTTGTAAACGCACAAAAACCCAATCACCAACTTCAAAATGTCTTTCACTGCGATGTTGGTCTGCTTGCACGCTTCATGCATTTTTGGGAAATAGCCAAACTCTCCCCGAGATTGGAAAGCACCTCTTGTTGGTGTTGAATATGTTCTTCAATTGCTCGAACCTTTGGTTGGACTCTCAAAGATGAAGTGATAGATGGTGGATGGTACCCATATAATGCCAAGAAAGGAGACATTTTAGATGAAGTATGAAAGGAGGTGTTATACCACCATTCTACCAATGGTAACCATTGGACCCATCTCACTTGCTTATCTAATGTAAAACAACGAAGATATCCCTCCAAACACTTGTTTACCACCCTTGTTTTCCCATCAGACTGGGGATGATAAGATGAACTACAAGCTAGTTGTGTGCCCAAGCATGAGAACAAGTCAGTCCAAAAATTACTAGTAAAGATAGGGTCTCGATCACTTACTATTATCTTTGGTGTCCCATATAGCTTCGAATTGTATCCTGAAGGTCGTTGCAACTACATTGTACTCGCAGAAAAATGGATGTGATAAAGCACAAAAATGGGCATATTTAGTGAGTCTATCCACCACCACCATGATTACATTTTTACCTTTTGATTTAGGCAATCCTATGATGAAGTCCATAGACACCTCTTCCCACCTCCGGCTTGGAATAGATAGAGGTTGTAAAAGACCCACAGGGACTTAATTATTTCGCCCTTATTTTGTTGAAAAACCATGCGTTCGCCACAAAATTTTGGACATCTCCTTTTAGCCCTTCCTAGAAAAAAATCATGCTTGATTCGATGATAATTCTGTAAGAAGCGAGAATGACCCCCTCTTTGGAGAAGTATAGAGCTCGAGATAGAACCCTATTTTTAAGGATTGAATTCTTACATAGATATAATCTATCTTTATACCATAAAACATCTCCTTTCCATACAAATTTTCTGACATGTTTGGATCTTGTTGGAGATTCTAAATGAGATTTTGTGTACTTGGGTCATTTTTCCATTCAGACCTTACATCCTCTATCCAATCCTCTTGTAATACAGATATGGCACACAACAATGCCTAGGTAGATTCATCCTTCCGAGATAAAGCATCAACAACTACATTCTCTTTCCCTTTCTTGTATATTATCTCAAAATCATACCCCAACATTTTTGAGACCCATTTCTGTTGTTCTTCTGATGATAAACATTGCTCTAAGAAGTATTTCAAACTATCATGATCTGTCTTTACTTTGAAATGTTGTCCCATTAGATATGGTCTCCATTGCTTCATTGCATGAAGTATTTTTAACATTTCTTTCTCATAAAATGGTTTAAAGATATTCTTACCTTTGAATTGGTGGCTCTCGAAGGAAATGGGTCACCCTTCTTACATGAGTACTGCCCCCATACCATACCCTAAAGCATCACATTCAACAATGAATGTTTTTGAAAAATTTGGGGTGGCTAGAACTAGAGTGGTGCACATGGCCTCCTTCAACTTCTCAAAGGCCATAATAGCTTGCTCGTTCCAATGGAAAGAGTCCTTCTTCAATAAAGCTATGAGTGGTGCTATGATGCTGCCATAATTCCTTACAAATCTACGATAATAACCTGTAAGCCCCAAAAATCCTTGAAGATTTTTTAGGGTTTTGGGAACCTTCCATTCAAGCATGGCTTTTATCTTGTTATGATCCACTTTAACACCTTCATAAGAGACAATATGACCCAGATATTCAACCTCCTTGACAAAAAAAGAACACTTAGAAGGCTTTGCATAAAGTTGATGTTGTTCAAGAGTTTCCAACACCTTATTTACATGATGCAGGTGTTCCTCCCATGTTTTACTATAGATTAATATATCATCAAAGAACACTAAATTTTTTTCAAAGAAATGGCTTAAAGATGGAATTCATCAAGCTTTGAAATGTAGAGGGTGCATTTGTTAGTCCAAAAGGCATTACCAAGAACTCATAGTGTCCTTCATGTGTCTTGAAGGATATTTTATGAATATCTTCATCCATGATTCTAATCTGATGATATCCAGAATGAAGATCAAGTTTTGTAAAGTAAACAACACCATGTAACTCATCTAGCAAATCATCAATTACATGAATAGGAAACTTATCTTTAATTGTGTACTTATTGATTTCCTGTAATTTGGACACATGCACTAATTGTCATCTTTTTCCATACCATCACTACAGGAGAAGAGTAAGCACTTTGACTATGATGAATAAGTCCTGCTTCTAACATCTCTTGAACTATCTTCTCAATCTCACTCTTTTGCATATAGGGGTACCTATAAGGTCTGATGTTGGGTGGTTGACTCCTTGGTACTAGCTGGATGGCATGGTCATGGTCTCTTTTCAAAGGCAGACCCTTGGGCATTTCTCCAAAGACCCCTAAGTGCTCATCTATAATTGCTTGCATATCTATGGGTATAAATGTATTGGAATGATGTGCTTCCAATGAAAATAGTTGTGCTACAAACCCTTCTGCACCCTTTCTAAGCAATTTTTGCATCTGATGAGAACTTACATTCTATGGGGACTTTTCTCTTAGTCATTTTAGATTAAAATTCTTCCTTCGACTGAAATTACATGAAAAACTCTTGGAAATTCATTTCTATGGTTCCCAAGGTGGTAAGCCACTGAACTCCTAACACAATGTCTGCTCCTCCCATGGCAATGGCATACATATTGCTAGTTAGCAAGTAATATCCCATGGCGAGATTAATGTTATGACATTTTCCTGAACAACTAATAGTTTTCCCATTAGCGATCATGACTTGACATTCGGAGCTAGATAAACAAAGCAGATTCAAGCATACCGCTAACTTGCGATTGATGAAATTGTGGGTACTTCTGAATCAATCAACACTCATTACCCTCTATTTTTTAAGATTCCAACTACTTTGAGAGTTTGGGGAGTGCTAATACCAGAAATTGTTGGTGGTTGGGGATCTCCTAATTCCTCCTCTAGCTCTACCTCTTCGTCTTCTTCATTTTCTTCTTCTTCAGTAGGTCCCTCAATGTAGAACAACTTCTTTTCCGCACACTTATGTCTTGGTCCAAATTTTTTGTAACAATTAAAACATAACCCTTTGGCTCTCTTTTCTTCAATTTTTTGAGGTTTCAGTCTCACTGGCTGAGGGAATGATGGTGGAAGGGTGATAGGATCTCGATATTACATCGACAGTTTATTTCCGACTTGAATTTTTTTTTTTCCTCTACCCTACATGCCATGATCATAGTTTGAAACCTTATGAGGATTAAAAATAGGCACCTTAGTCCTTAGTCTCATTTTTTCTTTAAGATCCCCAAGAAATTATTCATTCAAATTATCTTGGGAATATTTTCCACCCGTAAGGAAAGGTTTTGGAATTGATGGATGTAATCTTTGACTGCATTCTGTTTGTCGACCTTGCTAATTGGCTGAAATAATTCTCTGACACACTAGAACTATAGTGCAATTGCAAATCTTTGATGAATACTGTCCATGTAACATTGAGGCCACTCTTTTTCCGTTGAGCACATAACCATCAATACCAAATGAATCGGTCAGGTTCAAGATACAACGATGCCATGGTAACCTTTTGTCCCGATGGAATCTGATGAAGATCAAATAAATTCTCCATCTAGTTAATCCAATTGAGTGGATCCTTTCCATAAAACTTACACATTTCCACTTTTGGAACCATGTTACGGGCTTGCAAAGTGTTTGGATTTGGATTGGTCATGTTTGTAGATCCACCCTGACTAGTTTGTTTATTACTTTGACTTAAAGATCCACCATGGTTAATATGATTATGATTGAGTTGTGGCTGATTAGGAATGATATGCTGAACCATGATATTGTAACTAAATTGTTGAATGAAATCCTCCATTGTTGTCCAATCTTTCTACATCTTCTTTCTTGGCCACTCTACCTTCGAGGTTTCGCAACTCTAACTAAACATAAATGACCTTATGGTTAGTTGAAGTAAACCCTAACCCTGAGGACTCTGTAGATACCCCTTCTGACTCTAACTCCTCAACTATTATCTCATACTTATCAAGGGTTTTACCCAGAGTGATGGGATTCTTTTTGCCTCTTATCGAAGGCCCAACCATGATGCCCCAAAATGGTAAGATTTAAGGATCAAGGTCAAAATTTAGGGTTTCGGATTTCAATAGGAATTCAGCCAAATTTTATAAAACTCAAAGAATGAACTCAAACTAATTTTTAATATTATTTCTGGAAATGTAAATAAATTTGAAAATTTCCACAAATTGCACCCTATGTAGCCAAATTATGAAAACACATAAAACCACTATAACTTTTGTAAAACAGGTCAAAAATTCTTAAAAGTTTCAGGGAAGCTTACTTGACTGATTTCACCACATCACCAAAAATTTGTAGAAATATTCACTACCTATGTTGAGATATGGACGAACCTTCACAATTAGGGTTTGATGCAGTGTTGGCCGAGTTCAAGCTCCGATACCACTTGTAATGAAATTACTTGTATGATTCAGATCATGAGAAAAAATATAACACCAAATAACACAATATTACAGAATAATGATCTCAATATGCAATTAGAATAGCTACGCCACTTCGAGGGGCAACCTCCAAACCATACAATAAGACTCAAATGCTCTAATGATGATAAACTACTACCTACTAACCCCTATATATACTATTCCTATGCTATGGCCAACACCAAGGCCGACCTAATAATGAAATATAACATATATGAAAGAGATACATAATGATAAGAAGTTATGATAGCCATAAGTCGGCTATATACATCCCATATAAGATATATGATTAAGGGCGTAGTAGGAAGAAAACAAGGAAAACAGAGCGTACACTAAAAACGGTGATACACTGTGAGTAGGAAAGTGTTGATTATCTATCAAAACTTCGATGGAACAATAATAGGTGAGCAATGGAAAGGATGGACAAGTGCATCATAGACCAAAGATGGATTTCACATAGAAAATGTTCCAAAACTCCATGAACATGCTCCAAAACCTACAATGAACATCAAAACATGCACAAATACCCTGTAATGACGAAAGGTAAGGAAAACAACAAAGAAAGTGAACCAAGGATGGACAAATGCATCACAAAAACATGTTTTTTATTGCTCCAGAATTTACACAGTGCATCATTTCACGGGTAAGAGGAAAAAATTCCATTACAGAGTAGGGGAGGAGGTTCAAACTCCATTTTCAACCCTAGGGAAGAAAATAAGGGAGAGGCAGAGAAGAAGGATGAATAACCTTTTTCAAAATGAGCCAAAACTGGCTTTTATCACTCGAATAGAATGAAGGAAAATGAAAAAACGCAGGAAAATCAATTTTAAAACTCTAACCACCGATAAGATTCATTTAATTAGCCTATAAAATGATGGGTTTCCATGAAAAATCCCATACTTCATCATACATTGCTTCACAGAGCAAGAAAGAGGCCCATACTTCATTAATTTTGGTGGTTGGGGTCGTTTTCTATAATTTTTCCATGCCAGAGTTGTTTTCACATTTTTCTCCTACAAAACTCTATCAAAATTTAAAATTGAAGTGTCTATCATGTAGAGGATTTCAATAGCTTTCCATTGATACCAAAATCGTGAAAATATGAGCTCTAGATCGAAAGATATGGCCTTCTGAAGATTTAGGGCAAATAAGGCAAAATTAGGGAAAAATCAGTGTCGCGAGCAGCCAAAACTTAACCTTTTCCCCTTTTTTGCAAAATTGGGAAATTTTCCCAAAATTATCTCGCAGCCTCATCACTCGAGTTATGTGGCACCTTTTGATTAGCTATGGAGATGTGCTTCTATTTTTTCCATTGAGAAATTTTGACAAAAAAGCCAAAAACTTTAAATTCCTTCCACCCCCATCACTCTACCTTGACACGTGGCGCATCTTGATTAGTTACGGGCCTCAAACAATTTATTTTCCTCTCTGTGGGATTTCGGGTTGAATGTTTCCTTTGAGTTTTTTTCCCAAAAGGGCTAAGTTCCAACAATTTTCCCATTGGCCCACCAGTGCGCTTCCTTCCTCTCGGCTGCACTGCAGCAGTGCCTTATGACTTTGCGCCTTTAGCCAAAAGGGCTATGTGTCAAGTGTTCCTCTACCTCTCCGCCAACCCGCCTTCATACTTGGGAAAAATTTGTATCCAACCTCCACTGAGCCATAACTCAAAAAATACAAGGAGTTAGGAGGACTTCTTTACCTTTTTGGAAAGGGGAAGAAAAATCCTATCTGATGAAGCCATTTCAGAATATTTTGAGTGCTTGTAATGTGTAGAAATTTAATTTGAAGCACAAGGAAGGAAAAAATGAAGGCAAGCTATCTAAAATAAGCAGGGGCTCATTTTAGATAACAACACTATTACATATTGCATAATTATTTCAACATTTTTGCATAAACTCTAAACTTATAAGTCAATAATTCCAAGTTACCATTTCCAAATAGGTGATGGTATAAAAATATTGATATTGAAAATATCATATTCCTATCTTTTCTATGCTTTCACTACATGCAAAAAACATGTCTCTAACCCCAATTTACATTTTCTAGAATACTCCCAGCTTATGCCAAAATGGGAGATTTGGAAAAAGGTATGGACATCCATAAAATCATAAAGGATAGAGGAATTTTTCTAGATGTTGTAGTTACAACTTCCGTAGTATACATGTATGCAAAATGTGGAAGAATAGAGAAAACACATGAAATATTTGACAAAATACCTTAGAGAGATGTGTTCTCATGGGTAGAATTGATTACATGCTATGCATAAAATGTATTCATTGAAAGGATTTATAAAATTTCAAGAAAATGTAATTGTTAGGTTTAATGCTAAATTCAAAAAACCATTTCCAGCATCTTACCTTCATGTGCCAAAATGAGGTCTTTGAAACAAGGAAAAACATTCATCAAACCATAAAGGATAGAGGAAACATTTCAGATGAAATTTGTAACCACCCTAGTATATATGTATGCAAAATGTGGAAGCATAGACAAGGCACGTGAACTATTTGATAGAGCCTTGAAGAAATGTGTTCTTGTGGAATGCAACTAGGAAACTTGCAACTATATTTAGGACACTTGAAACTACATCTGACAATAGGTTATTTATGTTATGCTTCAAAGGATGTCTACGCTCTTCTATAGATCTACCATTTTGGAAGAGTCCGAGAGGATGATAGAAAAGTTTGTAGAGTCTATCCTCACACCAAAAATTTTCATTTGGAAATGAGTAAAGTAAAATGGATAAATTCATTTGAAGGTGGGAAGAGGAGGAATAATCAGTGCAGTGATTTCTAATGAGGTTTCATGTGCCTAAAAAAAAATGTCAATTTTTAGGAACCAAGAAAACATGATGGCAACCAGAAGTACAATTACCCAAGAGAGGCCTTTAACTACCCAAAGCACTATAAATAGTGAAATATAAATCTAGACCAAACAACTGCTTTGGAGGGATTTTTTGTTAAATTATGGGTATACATCAATACAACGATAAATCATTTGGTTATTTAGATTCTCTTTTTCCTAAAACATGTCATCGTACTATCAAAAGTATTGAAACTACATGCTAAAACAATTTAAGACTGCACTTATCTTAATCCCTCCTAACTCACCCTCCCTGCATGAGCACTTTGGTTTCACTTGTGGTTGAAATAAAATGTGGCTATTCTTGATATTGCTGTGAATCTTTGAAACTATTTGTTTTTTTCAGCCCATGGTTTGTAGAATTATCTTTAATTAGGATTTTAACTAGTCAGAAATAACAATAAATGAAAAATGATAGTAGTCTTGCACTTAGATCCAAGAGAAATGGTTTCAGATTTGAGCATCACTCCCCATATTTGGATTATAATTCTTTAACAATGATGATCCTTAATAGACAAGGGATGAAAAGGTTTATGTTCTATAGAGCCTTATGTTAGCTATATAGAATTAATATAACCCTTACTCTACCAAATATTATTTTCTTGAAGATAAATAATCTTAAAAATAATAATCCCAAAAAAAATCAACAGACTTGAAAATGATCGGTTTCATTTGAGCTACCATAACTCATAACTCTCTGTCACATCAAGTTCTTTGTTTGCTAGCAAAACTTGGTCAAAACCCAATGTTTCTATAATTTTTCTTTTTAACATCATTAGTACATATTTATCAATAGGAACTTAGAAGTTCTATATTTTAATAATCATATGATGTGACAATGGAGCTCATCCATTCCAAGTTCTATGTGAGGAGCTGAAACCGGAATCCCTACTTTACATCCTTATGTTTTTCCAATTTTGATTTATCCAAATTTTTATTTCTCCTTTGAATCATTATAAATGAGTTTGAAAAACACTACACAACTCTAGATTTATTTTTTTATCAACCGAGATGAGATTTAATTTGGTTGGCCTAAAACCCAATCTAGTTTCTTTTTGTTTTATGGTGAAAGTTTACAATGTACAAAACATCCTTATAAATATTTGTACATATAAATGATTAATTTGAAATGTTTCTCATATATCCCTTAATAAACCTTAGTTTATTCTAGAATTGGTCATGATTTTGCAACTATAGAGTAAAAATTTTGAGCTATGTTTTGTTATTGGTTTGAAGTGCACCTTGATTTGGATGGCTATCGACTCGACTTCGGCTCATACAATGGTATCTCCTCTTAGTTATGAGTGCCTCGAAATGAGGAGAACTTCTAGAATGGGTTGGTTCACTTGATGGATCACCTAGAACTACTGAAATTGATTGGATTGAGGGTCAAGAATGAACTAGAAATTGACTAAAAGCGTAAGAAAGAGCGATATACCAAATTGTTGGGAAACTCAAATGTGCACAAGACACACTAATGACTAGAAAATACCTACAAGTTTCACTTAAAGCGTAGTTTTATTAACTTTGAAACTGAACAAAGGCATATGCAAGTTCTCATTCAAGAATGGGAGGGCGTATTTCCATTTCCAAGATTATTGATACACTAAATCTTCACTTAAATGACCCGTAAAGCTTCATAAAAAAATTAAAAGAGGTGTTATAACAATTCACATGCATGCAAAGGAAAGACAAATTTAGGGAAACATACCAATAAAACTGTTGTGACACACTTTGAAAAGCTGCAAATGGAGGAAACCAATATTTATTCATCAAATAGGTGATACAATACAAAATTGGCATGGCCTAAGGACATAATAAAAATAATGAGCCCCCATATCCTCTTGCAAAAGAAAGGCATAAATATAAAATTCAACCATCTTGTTAGAAAAAAATCACTATGTAAATTTAGCCAAGTTGGCTATTTAAAGATAAATCTAATAATAACACTTTACATGCTCAATTTTACTCTTAATAAATACAATTTTAAAATCAAAGGAAAAGCTAAAATTAAATGCATCAATGCTAAAAATACTCAAAGCATGATCTAACTTTGTCTCCTTGTCTTATTTAATTGTTGTTTGAGTATTGAAATCTACCTTTTTCATAGGATAAGCATATGTGGGAGCCTTTTTGGAAGTATTATATCAATTTTCCTTATTTATTTAAGAAAAGTTAATTTTTTCCTTCGTGCAAAAGGATAATTTTGGTATTTTTGGGCACCGCATGACATAATTGGTCTCTTGGTGTTTATTCGCTAAAGCATCATTGGTTAATTTTTTTCTTTTCTCTAGATCATACATGAGTTGGATCATAATTACTTTATTGGATTAGGAAAAGCCTACTCTCCATGAAAATAATTAAAAATATTACCATTCCCTTCTACGTGGATAAAGAAGACTAGGTGACTAGGGATAGCGTAACCAAAGTTTATGTTTGGGAAAACCATAGTGAGTTAGGGTACAACCCTAACTTGTCCCATTCACATTTTCAACCTTTTGATTTTGTAGAAGTTTATTGATATTTTGCAATTGAGGGTTTACTAAAATTTGTCTAGCCTCCATTATTGATCATATAAACTTATGCATTTTATCGATTTTGGCTCTTCAGTTGGAGAGATCTTTATTTATGCATTTATAATCTGTTTTGGTTGTTTGATCCTCTGGGTTCACTTTTCGCATTAGAGAAATGGGCTTGGTTTGGACAATGATAAACATGTTATCTCTTAAAAGTAAACCCTATAGAGAGATGGTGAAGGTGTTCTAAGCTTGCTCTGAATCTCTCTCTTTCATAGATACAATGGAAACACCTCAGTCTATGGGTATACTGTTGTTGAGGTGAGTCTCATGTATCAAGGTTGGTTCCTTCTTGACGTATTCTAAACTAAATTTTTTGGGTATTGAGAGTAAAAAGATGAATGTAAATGAATTGAAAACTAGGGTGATACACCAAAAGTTTTGAGATATTTGAGAGAGTACATGCACAAATATTTGAGAATGGATTCGGATGCACAAACCAATAGTTTTCAAGTAGAATATTAATGCATACACTTGATGTATTGAGGGAAAAATTCACAACAATCTTGTTAAGAAACATGCACACTAATATCATGCGGAAATTACTAAATTTGTAACATGGTAGGATGATTAACCAAGAAATTTTACATTCAAAAGGATTAATAAGACATACACAAGACTGAAAATTATTTGAAAGGCGAGAATATAATTCTCGTTCAAAGGAAAAACTAGAAAAAACTACTTCAACACTCATATGTCCAAAAATTCCTCCTCTGTGCTTTGCCAATGCACACAATATCTAGCCAAATTATTCATCTCACCCTTCCTAAAAATAGACTAAAAATTGTATTCACCCATGCATCCTATTTTTATCCTTTATTCTGAATAAATAAAGGAATAAAAATAAGCATGTTAATACAATGAGGCTTTAATAGCCTTCTTTACAAAAATACAACTCAGTCAAACTACAGTTGATTGCATTATTTTAATGAAGTTGGGTGAATAATTGGCTAATAATAAAATTTTCTTCATGAGCAAGTCTTCTCCAATGCATGCAACCTTTGTCTTCTAGTGATGATGTGACATCTACAATTTGATCCACTTGCCCCCTTGGATGCACATGTAAAATAATATGTCCCTATGTGTGAGTAAAAATAACTCTTTATTAGCAATACTTGGAAAATATTCACCCATGTATCCATCTTGATGGGGACCACCTTGCAGGCTCTAATGTTGACATCCCCTCTATATTCTTGTGGTCAAATGAAAAGATACTCATGTGCAAGAAAATAATTCTTTGTTTTTTCCAAAACTTAACAATGTATAAATAACCCCAAAGTGGGGACAACTTTGAGTGCTATATTTCCCTTTATATTTAGTTGCCTTTTGGCAAGGTTAAGGTTATTTGATTATTTTAAGGTATGCGGCCTTGCATAACTCTATATTTGAATCACTTTTGGGAGATCACTTTATTCAAATGAAAAGGTGCCTTTGCAAATGATAGGTCAAGGGACCCCTTTGCATAATCATTTGAATATAATATGTTGACCCCTCGGGATTATATGGCACAAGGCATAGTTTGGTTCTAATAATCATTTGATTGATTTTTTCGGTGTTTGATTATTCTACATATATTATAAGGCCTTAACAAAAGGTCAATGCAATGATTTATTGAATGGGGTTGGTCCCCTTTGCTATGATGACTCGCCCCTTCGCTCGTATTGGTTGAATTACTAACTTGGGTTGAGTTAGGGTTTCTCTGGAGCTTGACAGGTGTATTACTTTTGAATGTGGTTGAGTAATGATTTATTGTGGTAGAGTTTGCATTGAATACGCTACATTTCTATGAACCATCGATCTGTGGTACCTACAGATCTCACATCATTGATCTTTGTGGGTTTATATTGATATTGACAACTACTCTATGGATGTTGATCTTGTGTACTATGGTATTCTCCTCCATGGATATTTTAACTCTAATTGGCATAGTGGTTGGCTTGGGTGATCCTCCAATACCGTTGATCTTTGTAATGTTGGTCTAGTGTCGTCGATTTTTAACTCAAGTGAGTTAGGTTGTTTAAAATATCATCAAGCTTATCACTTGGTATTTATCATTTTCTCATTCTGAGTGGCGAAGCCATGAAAAAATTATTCTAGGAAGCCATTTTTTATCCTTTAAGATCAGATCTTATACGGATTGGTCTTTATGAAGCTCTCATGCATATGTATTTTTGTTATTTTTTTCTCTGTTAGATTTTCCGAGTGAGTGGATGTGGATGTTTTCTACGCCATTGTAGTAGCCTTGAGCTTGGTTATTTGTGAAGAAGAACTTTGAAAATCAGTATTATGAGGTTCATGTGCTTGGACTCGCCGCTTTCAGTTGGCTATGGAAAGTTTGACAGGACATGAAATGAAGTCTCCAACTCTATATACTGCACCTTCTATTTTGAATTACATGATCACCATTGTTGAGAAGATAAGACTTAATTTTTGGACTCTGTGATATTTTCCTTCTTTGTATTCTCGTCTTGAATTTATTTGTTGATACCGACACTTCCATTAATACCTAAGCTGAGTTGTATGTGTGTTCATGATTCGAATTTACCTGCTAGATTTGGTCTTAAAAGGTGAGTCTGTGATTTGATTCCTTGCGACCTGATTTGAGTATTCACTTTATAGCTTTCGAGGGTTTCATCTTGTAATTTCTAGTGTTGATGAGAAATTTAGCCATGCTTTTTAGATCTGTTGAACTTGCTTAATTCAATTTCCCTTTCGTGGATTGATGTCAATTTATCCAAGCAACCATTACCGTACATTGAACCCCTGTTACCCGATTATTATTGGTGGCCCAAGTATTCACCCACTTTTTTCTAAATTTGAGAGCTTTGTCGAAGATTTTATGCATTCTAAGTCATTCTTCACTTAATCCTCTGAATTATTCTCGTATGAACTCCTTATTCTTTGTTTAAGATGGGATCTTGAGCTTTACTTCAATGCGGTTACCATTCTTGATCATTTTTGAGCTCGAGCTCTGGTTAAGATGAGATGGGTATGTCTTGTTGAATATGTTCTTTCATGTTTGAAATACCTTTTGTGTAGGTTTCATTTAATGGTTCTAACACGACTCTCTAGAAATTCACATATCAAATATGTCCTAATTGATATTGAAGATCTTTTGGGAGCCTGTGGTATGTACAACTCAAACAATATCTTGCTCCTTCTTTGTTTGAAAAGAATTTCTCTTCTTGTATTGTTCCATGCACAACTTCGAAGCTGAGTGTAGCTCATCTCTACATTTCATTATATAAATTGAATTTTTATGAAAGTTCTACCTGATATTTCTTTGGCCATGTTGCCATTTGCATTTGATTTACCTTGGAAAATTGATACTTTCTAGCTCGATTCTTTAGTGAAACTCTCTATCTATCAAAACACAAAGTTTCATTCCCAGATTTTTTAACTATCTTTAGTGAGAATCAGTAAAATGTGCATTATGATTGTATCTTGATCTGTATTTTTGCACTTTTAAAACTGAGAGTCTATATATACTATACTTCTTCTTTTGATCTAGAAAAGCATAAGTATACTTCTATGCTAGAAAATATAAATATTCTTGATTTATTTACAATGATTGCATTTACTTTGATTTATCTTTACAAAATATGGAACCCTATGATCTGAATGTTTCAAAGTAAGCAAAGTGTTTGGAACCCTGTTCTTGAGACTATGGAAGTTTGTTGTTTGTGATGTCATGATTCTCTGAAGTTGATCATGTCGATGTCCACTGAGCTGATTACATTGTGTACTATATCTTTCATCATGAATTACCCTCTGCATCCTTAGTTGTACTGTATTATGAAATAAATTATATTTATCTAAATCTGTAGCTTTGACTATACAATGTATTATCTCCTTTCTATATACTATTTGATTTATCTACAGGTTTCAAGCATGTATTAGTTGTGAAATAACATGATGGAAAGATGTAAAATGTCCATTTTACATGGCGAAGCCTGTGAAATTTTTCTCAAATTCCTTTTTCCATTTTGTCACATCTTGAATATTATCTCATTCTATTTGTTAGAATCTGCAGCACTAAACCTGCATTTATTTTATGGATTAGTACAAACATATATTTGTGTATTTTGGCTTTTAGTTTGAACTGAAATAAATGTATTTTTCTGATTCAAGTTATAGAATGTAACACTTCTTTATTCTTACTTACAGCTGCACATTTAGATAAACTTGTTAGAAAACATTAGGGTTTTTGCCTCTTTTCTATTCAATAGTTTTCTCTCCTTCTTTCTGAGTGAATGAGTCATGTATGCTGCTACAAAATAGTGCTTTTATCAGTTATGCCTTTGATCCTCATGTAACTTATACCTCATGATGCTAGGAGATCCACTTACATGAAATTGGATAGTATAGGAATATGGATCAACCCTGAGTTCATGATTGATAATATTTCCTTTTCTTGTTTTTAGGTACAGTTCCATTTGCTAAGAAGCGAGGATGAAGATGGAGCAAAGATGGGGCTGGAAATGCATCAACCGAAATGAAAGAAACCCAAGGCAATGATGGGTTCTTTCATACTCCTTTACTTTCTTTTTCATGCATATGTACCTCTTACTTCAGTAGTTGTAATTTACTTTTGAGTTACATCCCCATTGCTTGTGTGGGAACATTTGAAATTCCTTATGAATAAAAAATTGAATTTTGAAACTGAGTTGTGTATTTCTTTCTACATTTCAACTTCATATATGGATGAATTAACAACTCAATAACATAATTGAATGTATTTAATCATGAAGGAAAGAACTTTAAAATACCTATAACTTTAGCAATGAACTTTGACTGTTGCAATCTGCAACCATGATTGTTGTTCCAAAACTTAACACTTCATCTATTATGTATTTTAGTCTTCATCAAAATTACACATCTGTCCTTCGGGGCTTTGTGTTATTTTGTTGAAGATAATCATGAAATTGTAGACTATGTGATATGTTATGTTTTGTAAATGAACACACAACTACAAATTACGTGTAGTTCTTAATTAATCCAACAAAACAAATATTGAATTGAAAGAACATCCCTTAGCTTAGGGTAACTTCACCAATGCCATCGATCGTAATGAAGTTTCAAGTTTCCCATTTTTGCATGAGTACAAAAATTGTCAACATTTTTGGCAACGTGCGGGGATGGACGCCTACTAGCTTGTAGATTTGTGCCTTGATCTTGTCCATTGGGCATGGAGTCAAAAATATGTAATAAAAATCTTCCTTCCTAAAGGTCCAACCCTTCCAAAATGAACTAAAACTAGGAAGGATCTGGTAAACTAGATCATGTGCACGAATGCACTTTATTGAATTGAAAAACATTACAATGTGCATGAAGCACTTATTGAAAGGGAAATCCTACTCTAACCAAACACTATAGGATTTTCAATAATAATGTTTGAGAAACATACCATTCACAGGAATGGGAAGTTCCTCTCCATTCAGCCTTGAAAGATGAAAAGCATTGTGTTCTTTGCAAGCTGAAATCATGTAAGGACCACTCCAGATTGTATCAAACTTCATGTGATTTCTTGGCTTTACATGATCAGCATCCCATTTCAACACAATGTATCCTTCATTGAAGATTCTGAACTTATCCTTCTTATCAAAGTTTTCTTCATCTGTTTTTGATTCTTTTCCATATTTAGATGAGCTAGATCTCTCAGCTCTTGTAATTCCATAAATTCTACATAATGAACCTGTAATGGTTCATTCTCAAGTAGCTCCATCTGATGTAGCAAATCTAATGCAGGTAACTCAATTGAAATATGCATTCTTTCTTCTCTTTCATAAACAAGCTTGTATGGTGAATTGCCAACTGATCTTTTAGGAGTCACTCTATCAACCCAAAGTGTTGAATTCAACATTATACGCCAAGCTCTCTGGTTATCTTTGAGTGTTCTTATGATGAGCTTTAGAATATTCTTGTTAGTACTTTCAGCTAACCCATTACCTTGTGGGTAATAATTAGATGACGTACTTAAATAAATTACGTGTTTGATAGCCCAATTTGTTACCTTTGTTACCGAAATATTGTTCATAGTGTGAACACTTATGAGTGGTTTGGGTTATTTGGTAGTAATAGTTTTTAATATTTATGAAATAATATATGAGTGTGCACAATTAGTTATCATGCACAACTCATAGAGATAGGAATGTGTGAGAATATCTTGGGATTGAGAGTAAAACTAGGGAATAAAGGAGAGATATGGGGATAAAATGATAAGACTTGACTCCATGATTTTAGGAGCAAGAAATTGAATAAAATTCCCTCTCATATTCATTAGAAATTGCTCCATTATACTTTTATTTTGTCTGTATTTTTTGTACTTTCCATTTCATGAGTTAATTTGATTTATTTTTGTTGAATTTATTTATGCAAATCTAGAGATTTAGCATCATCTAGTATCAGATCAGGTTAGGAATATTTATGAGAGTTATTCCAAGACAAAACCACAGCCTCAAGGATGTAGATCTGAGAGTTTTAAAGCTCCCATCACCATTTTCTGGATTCTGATCTTAAAAAAATGACTAGTAGTTTGTGTTTTTCTCAAAAACCCAGATTTAAATTTTCTCGCAATTTTTGATTTTGTTTATTTATATTATGGAAAACTTATTTCAAAATATTACAGAAACCCATTTCTTATTTTAAGAGAAATCATGGAAGCAATTATGATGTTTCTAATTATTTGGTAAAAAAATAGTGAGTGATTTCCAACAATAAAACTTTGATATGCTTTATTATTTTGGTTAAGTATAAAGCTGGTTATTATTGTAAGGGTGTATTATCGGTTAAAAGCTGTCACCCAATATAATTGTAAAATGATGCTCAAATAAAAATTCATCTGAGTTAGCAACATCATGATGGAGGATGGAGGCAAATTGGCATCTCTTGTTAGTCACCAACAAAGAGATTACTTCATGGTATTGGTGACCTTTTATTTTTGTTGTGTGGTGTGTTTACTTTATGTTGTGATAATGAACTGAAGTAACATTTCCTTTTAAAGCTCCTACATGAGCATCATTTTTGTTTTGTAATCCCTCTAAGTTAGAAACAATGATGTGAGAAAAATAATGTACGTTGCTATGTAGTGGTTGGTTCCACTAGAAAACCATTTTATGAGTTAGAGGTTCTCTTTGAAAACCTCATATTTTTTGAGTTGTTGGTACTCATTGAAAACCTTCATTTCTTTATAGATCATGAGTAGGTACATGAAATAGCTTTCCCCATGTTCACACTAAGGGGGTGACTGTTACTGAAATATTATTCATAATGTGGATACTTAGGAGTGGTTTGGGTTATTTGCTAGTAATAGTTTTTAATATTTATGAAATAATATATGAGTGTGCACAATTAGTTGTCATGCACAACTCATAGAGATAGGAATGCGTGAGAATATCTTGGGATTAAGAGTAAGACTAGGGAATAAAGGAGATATATGGGGATAAAATGATAAGACTTGAATCCATGATTTTAGGAGCAATCAATTATATAAAATGCCCTCTCATATTCACTAGAAATTACTCCATTATACTTTTATTTTGTCTGTATTTTCTGTATTTTCCATTTCATGAGTTAATTTGATTTATTTTTGCTGAATTTATTTATCCAAATCTAAAGATTTAGCATCAACCTTTGCACCAAGAAATTCCAAAGCATTATCTACGAAATGATAATTGCTTTGGAACACCAAATCTATAAACTATACCTTCATAAAAGGATAGTATCGAAGTTTCGTTAGCATCTTTCAAAGTTATTGCTTGATCTAGAGTGTAAGGTAATCTGTGGCTGTAAAAATTCACTTTTGTCCTTATGATGAAGGTGGATTTATCATACCATTAAAATCAAGAACCCACTGAATGAAAGGCTGATCCATTGAAATAGGCTATAGGGGGGCGGTGAAGCTAAATGTTCTTTTCCAACAAAGAAAAAGATTTATTACATTTTTTATCCATTCAATGAAATCTTTGAATATATCTTTGGGCCAATAGTAACCAACTTTCATAATTTTTAAGGTTGTAGTACGTGTTGAAAAATGACCTCCTATAGGTCCTTCATGGAATTTGGATAATAATTGCTGAATTCTATCATAATCAACACATCACAACAAGATTTCGTTTATATCTCTTTTGAATAACACACCATCAATGAAAACATAAGGTACAACTTGTAACTTGAAATATCTTCATTTGTTCTTGTCCATACCTTTCGGATAAATTTCATGTTGTAGATAGTTAACTAAATCAGTCATCCATCTTGATTCCTGAACTTCTTGAATAAGCTCAGGTTGTTAATTTTCTGGTTGCACCATGCTATCTGATTGCTGATACGTAACTTTAACATGCTATTTAATATCCTTTGATTTTTTGAACCCTCTTGTTTTTCGATATCAACAATCGGTGTTCGCATAAACCTTTTCCACTTACTATGTTTGCAATGTGAATGTAAACATTGTATTCCATAACCTTTTTATCCAACCTGCTCTCTTCTCATTCAATTCTTTATTTAACAATAAAGCTTTTACACTTGGATGAGAAACAAGAACATATATCTTATTATTTGAAAGCATGTACTTAAAATTCTTTAGTCCTATGACTACTGAAAGTACTTGTTTTTCAAGAAACATGTACCTTGTTTCATATTCATGCAAACTTTGTCCAAAGAAATAAATTGGTTGCTCAATATTTTCATCATTAACCTGAGTTAATATGGCTGAGATTGTTTCATCTCCCGCAAGTACATACATTGTAAAATCTTTATCAAATTTTGGATTTGTAAGATCAAGAGCTTGAGAAATGGATGTTTTAATTGCTTCAAACCCTTCTCTCCCTTTGCTAGTCCAAGAGAAAGTCTTCTCTTTCTTTAACATAACTTTCAATGGTTTAACCAATGCTACAAAATCTGGAACAAATCTTCTAACAAAGTTGATTTTTCCTAGAAATCTTTGTAATGCCTTCTTGTGATGAGGTAATGATAGCTGTGATATGGCTTCAATTTTGAAATGGTCAATTACTAAACCTTGTTTAGAAACAATATGACCAAGTAATTTACCTTGATGTATTGAAAAGATAGATTTTTTGGGATTCAATGATATTCCAAACTGTCTGCATAACTGAAAAGTCTACCTTAAATGTATTAGATGTTCATCATTTTTTTTTGAAAATATGGTAACATCATCCAAATAAACCAGTATGCATCTATTTAGTAAGCTATGAAAATCCATGTCCATTACACCTTAAAACGTTACACCAACATTTGAAAGGTTAAAAGACATTCTTTTGTAAGGATATGTACCCCACTTGGTGGTAAGAGCTATTTTGTACCTATTTTCTTCTCGGACTATAATATGATTGTATCCAATATAACCATCCGAAGAGATAGTCTATCAAAACTAGAAACTGTTCTCAAAATCTGATCCATATTGGGCAAGTGGGTAATGATCTTTTAGTGAAGCTTTATTAAGATCTCTAAAATCCACACATAATTTGATTTCTCCATTCTTTTTTCAAACAGAACAAGATTGGCTACCCAACTTGAATGCTTAATTGGAAAGATAATACCTGATTCAATCAACTTAGATAACTCTTTTCTCATTAAAGGCTCTATCTTGGGATTTACAGGCCTCTGTTTTTGCCTAATTGGCTTGGAATTTGGTTGTAATTCAATGGTATGTTGTGCCAAACTTGGATCAAACCCTTTCAGATCTTGGTATTTCCAAGTGAAAAAATCCTTGAATTCTTTACAAAGATTGATAAAGGAATGTTTTTTAGCTAAGGAACATACCTTTCCAAGAAATAAAATTTTTCCATCATCAACTGAGATCTCTTCATAATTGTTTGCATGTGTTGACATATTTGTTTTGTCTTTCCTTAACTAATCATCAGTGTTGAAGATGTCTTCCAATGTGACCAAAACTTGAGGTAGTTTATTTGTCTTCAATTGAACAATCTAGTCACCATATAAGTGTTGCAATTTCTCTTGATTTATTATAGAAAATTCAGCTTCTTGCTGTAAAAACTTGCAAATCTGTTCATCATTTTCAAAACCTTCTAATTCATATCCTTATCAGGTATAGAATGTCTAACAATTAGCTTTATGTGAGGCTGAATCCCATTGTTTTTAATTTGTTCCATCACTTCAAAACTAGCACCAATTCTTTGTAAGTCTATCAACATACTTGTTTTCTATTCTTGAAATGGAAATTTGGATATTAATAGCATAAAAATATTCCATTAAGTTTGAAACTCTATGTATAAAAGAGTCCATTAATGGATTCATAAAAATATTGAAGTTTCTTGATTGATAACCAACTCAGAATCACCAAAATCAGTAACATGCTAATACCTCTCTTTCTAGCCCAAAATAAGCCACGAATTAATTAAGGCTTCGTATTTGGATACATTACAAGTACATGAAAATTGGAGAATCAAAGATGAGAATTATCTTTCATTCGTGGAGGAAGTGAGCATCAAACCTACTCCTTGTCCTTTCTTGTTCTTAGTTCTATCAAAACAAAGCTTTCAAATCCCTTTTGCTGCATTTTCTATTTTGGAAAGCGGGGGAATTATTGTGTTTTCCTCATGTAGGAAATACACACATAATAGATGTTCTTTGACATATTTGAAAGGATATTGATCATATTCTTCATGCATCTTTTCATCCATGAATAGATTAGAAACACCATCTAGTGCTGAAACATGAGCTATATTATCGAAATCAGACTAGTCTATGACTGCATAATTAGCTAATACATTAGAAGCATGAGGATCGATATGAAATCTAGCCAACGGTTAAGAATTGATAGTAACTTTGGTCCCATAACATGTAGTGAAGAACAAAAAGACCAATCTAAAGAGAGATAACCTCTTATTTTTGCTCTGAAATCTCTCGATAAGCATAAAGCAAAGTAAGGAGGTAAATCTACAATAGTAACATCTTGCAAAATGGAATCGTTTGGAAAAGCATGTAATGTTACTACTATCCAAAATAAGCTCATGCTTATTATTTTGTTAATTTAACCCATTTTCCCCCTTTAGTGCTTCAATTCAGTTTTGTACACATTTCAGGCATCTAAAGAATTATGGAGATGGCTTCATCAGAAGGGAAATTTCTTTCCCTTTCTATAAAGGTAAAGAAGTCCCTCTAACTCCTTATAATTTTCAAGTTATGGGCCGACGGATTTTAGGAGGAATATTTGCCCAAAAGCGGGCCTGTGGAGCTGGGGAGGATTTTTTTGCCAAAGGAAGAATGCGGGTCGGCGGGAAAGTGGAAGACTTTTGGCACTTAGCCCTTTTTGCTCAAAAGGCACAATGTAAAATTTTGGCCTGTAAGCCCGCGGAGGTGCAAAGGAGAAAAAATTTGCCTAAGGCCCGAAGAGGACACGTGGCCATATTTTGAGCCAAGCGGGAAGGTGGGCCGTTGGAGGCAGTTGGGAAACTTCAACCTTTGAGTTAAAATACAAAAGTCACAAAGTGACCTACAACCCCACCAGAGACCGAAAAGGTCAAAGTTTAAGTCCGCATTAAGGTCAAAGCAGAAAGTAGAGGCGCGGGCCATCGAGGAACTTTGTGAATTTTTGCACTTTCATGCAAATGGTGAAATTTCAACTTTGAACCGCAAAGTCTGCTTTTGGTCAAAAGTAAAGAAAGTAGGGGCGCGGGTCACGGGAGGTACTTTAAATTTTTATGTTTTTGTGCTTTTGGCACAAAAGTGATTTTGGACTGCGAAGGTTTTTACCGCCATGTGGTATTCTACACCTATCGGGGCCATGGAAGTTTTTGTGATTTTTTGGAAATTTTCTGGAATAAGGAAAAAAGTGAAATTTGATCCCGCGGACCCATTTTTTTCACCATTTTTTCCCTAATTTGGTTGCAGAGTTTCAGAGGAGCATATCTTTTGATCTAGCAGGTGAGATTCAACAAGCTTGGTACCATTGTAAATCCCTCAATGCTCTCTACACCACGAAACTTCAATTTTGAATTTTGGCAAAGTTTAGAGGGAGAAAATGGAAAAATTTATCCAAATCACGGGAAAAAATGTAGAACCAAACCCAACCACCAAAATTAATAGAGTATGAGTCTCTTCCTCCTTGCTTTACAAAGAAAAGTATGTGGAGGCATGTGATTTTTCATCGATCCTCTCATTTTGTAGAAAAATTAAATGCTCTTGTTGGTGGTTAGAGGTGATTTTTAATCTTGAAATCTCCCACTTGCATTTTTTCCATTTTATATGTGATGAATGGAGTGTTTCAAAGAAGGGACATTCTTATTTTTGCAGGCTCCCCTTTTCCTTTGAAAAACAAATTCATGGAGTTTCAGACCTTATATCAGATTGCAACATGTTTTTTGCCTTTTGGCCATTTTGTAAACGCATTGTATCAAATCTGTAGAGCAATAATACATGTTTGTGGCTGATTTTTGACCCTTTCTTGTCTTCATTTCTCTCATATGGTCTTTCATTGCAAAACTGGTTATATGTGCTTGATTATTGTATGCATTTTTCTATTTTGTGCCTATCAAAAAACAAATGTTCATCATTCCTTCGGTGTATCACCTGGTTAGCTTAGTTTTAATTTCTTGCATTCCTTTCATCCTTGTCTCCTTGGCAAAATTAGATTAGGTTTAGGAATCAATCCTTTGCAAATTTCACATATGCACCTAGACAAAGGAATAGGAACCAACCTTAATCTGGAGAGTTTTCCCATTTGTAAAGTCCCACACTTTTGGGGAAAACTCAATGTTATGCAAATCACATCAAATGACAAGTTTGAAACACCAAATCTGAGAGGTCATTTGGGGGTGTTGTGATTTTGCACTATCATTTTGGAATTCTGGTGGGACAGTTTGAAGCACCTTACCACTTCATTTCATCAAGTTGATGTGTTCTTGGTGAGATTCAGCCTTTGGAGGCACATGCAAAGCACATCTAGCGACTCCATCTAGTCAACAACCCAATCTCTAAAGTTGCAGACCTTTTCCATCCATTTTCATTCATTTTCTTCCACATCTTTCATTTTCTTCCATTCCATGAGGTTGTGCAATCATGACTTCATTTCCATCTTGGAATTCACACTTGCAGTAGTAGTGCTATTCAGATCCATCTCTAGGTTACTTCAATACACCTCTAGAAAGGTTTCACAATGAAAATCAACACTATGGATATCCAGGTGACCCAGATTCAAATCAGTTTGGTCATTTGCCAAACTATACAACTATTACAGAGCATGGATATATAGATTTTGGAGGTAGTTCACACCTGAAGAAGTTAATCTGCTGGAGAAGATTCAAAAATGGAGGATGACATGGTCATCAAGGGCTATAACATAGATGAAAGATTTCAGAATTGGTTGCAGGGCACCTTGTCCATGGGAAGGCCCTTTTCCAAGACATTACATCCATCAGGAGAAGCTTGACTTTATGGTTGAAAAGCTACCCCAACTTACACAATGGAATGAGGAGATTGAGGCTTATGAGTTGGATACGGGATCACCTTGTCAATGGGTGAGTCGGTCACAAGCTCCTTATCCTTCATTTTCTCCTTCACAAAATTTACCATTTAGTATGGTCAAGAGTTAAGCCCTTTGTATTGTTGTCCCAAATGTTATTTTCTCTTATCCATATCCTAATCTTCCATCTCATCTTAATTCTTATGTCCCTTTCCCTTCCAAAGTAATTCCCTCTAAAGAAATAAGAAGTTCCACTTCCCTCTCCACTACAAACAACAAAAAAACTAGTTGAATTCTAACCTACCACTCCTCTTGCATCCCAAAATCCATGTTGGGGAGATGAAAATCAAACAACCAGCCAAGGGCAGCAAGAAGAGGAACCCAATAGAGAAGAAATGATAGAAAATCTAAAGAGTTGGGCTCTCAAATTTGGGATTACAATGATCCCCTTAATGGTTATGCCAATAGAGGACGTAAAGGTTGAAGAGCTAGTGGTGGCTAAGGATGAGTTTGCAACAAAAGAAGAACAAGAACAAGAAGGAGATGATCAACAATCATTTTTCCCTAAATGTATTTCTCATGATGGCACTTTATTTGAAGAGAATGTTGATCCAACCCAAGCTGCACAATCATCCATCAAGGAAGAGGAACAATCAACTCCAAGTCTTATTGAAAAGGAGAAACTAGAAGAGATCAAATCAGAGTTAAAGCCACTTGATAAAGAAAGCATTGTTGAAGACTTTTTGCTTTCATTTGAAGGGCCTAATTTGATTGATGAATCCATAATGGAGGAGAACCATATAGTTCAAGAGGCTTTAAGTACAAATCAGGACACAAAAGAACCTTCAGTTCTTCCTCCCACTTCATTCCCTTCAAACCCTAATGTTAAAGAATATTTTGAGCTTTCAAACTTCATGTTTGAAGATGAGGGGAACCATGGTGAGCAAGTTTTGAATCAGGAGGACACCATGGAGGAGGTTAAGCACATGCAGCAGGACAACAAGGAGGCAGATTATTTGTCTGACTTAGAGGATTTCTTTGATGGAGAAGAGCCCATGGAGATCACATCATTTTCTCCTCCATCATCCACCTTCCAAGTACATGAGCTGCTACCATGAAGGAGAACATTAAAGGACAACAACTTGCATTTCACCACAACCCTTTGTAATCAAGGTTGGAAGATAGGAATCTTCCATGTTCTTCACAAGAGAAGGAAAGGAAAGATTAGGAAGATGTCATCATCTCTTCACACCATCCATCTAGAAATATCTCCAGAAGACTCCATTCTTGGAGTTAAATATCAGAACAGTGGGCAAATTTAAAGGATCAAACCTTGCCCAATCAGGTACTTGGCTTCATTGGAGCCAAGGGAGAAGCTAAAACTAGTCATGCTTACTTTTGAGCATGAGGATGAGTTTTAAAGTACCAAGGATTAGCTACAATACCTCTTCAATCCAAATACAGAGCAACTAAAAGAGGTATTTTTCTTGTTTCTATTGACACCTTGATGATTTGGGTGGGGAATCAGCTTATAATCAGTTTTTCACTCATGCAAGCAGCCATATTAAATGTCAAATCATTTGCATGGCTTCCCTTCTTGAGAAAAGGAGGCTACTTCTCCTGCTAGATGCAGGATTTGTTTGAGTCCTCTTTCTCTCTGGTTAAAATAGAGTAGGTAGGTTTTTTTTTGGTAGAAGAAGTGCTTTTACACATTCTACATATCCAACTTGGGAAGTGTATAGTTTCCAATTTCGTGCATAGTGTGTTGTGGTGTTTTTTTGCTCTTGCATAGTGCATTAAGAATGACATTTGGCGAGATCAGCTCTAATCCTAGTTTCAGTGGTTTTCTAGGTGGCTCAGGGATTAGATTTTCAAATTTCAGATCAGATTTGTGTTTACCAGGTAGAATCCATGCCCAATGGATGCTTCAAGGCCACTGATCTTTTCATCTAGCAAGAAGATGTCCCCTATGATTCTTTGAAGTTTTATTCAAAATAAGCTCATGCTTATTTTTTTGGTTAATGTACCCATTTTCCCTTCTTTAGTGCTTCAATCCAGTTTTCTACACATTTTAGGCATCTAAGGAATTCTAGAGATGGCTTCATTAGATGGGAAATTTCTTCCCCTTTCCAGAAAGGTAAAGAAGTCCCTCTAACTCCTTATAATTTTCAAGTTATGGGCCGGCGGAGTTTAGGAGGAATATTTTCCCAAAAGTGGGCCTACGGAGCTAGGGAGGATTTTTTGCCAAAGGAAGAATGTGGGTCAACGGGGAAAGTGGAAGACTTTTGGAACTTAGCCCTTTTTCTCTCAAAATGCACAATGTAAAATTTTGACCCGCGAGCTCGTGAAGGCGCAAAGGAGAAAATTTTTTTGCCTAAGGCCCAAAGAGGACACGTGTCCATATTTAAGCCAAGCGGGAAGGCGGGCCATCGGAGGTAGTTGAGAAACTTCAACCTTTGAGTTAAAATAAAAAGTCACAATGTGACCCGCAATCCTGCAATATACTAAAAAGGTCAAAGTTTAAGTCCTCATTAAGGTCAAAGAAGAAATTGGAGTGCGGGCCATCGGGAACTTTGGGAAATTTTGCACTTTCATGCAAAAGGCAAAATTTCAACTTTGAACCCCGAAGTCTTCTTTTGGTCAAAAGTAAAGAAAGTGGGGCTGTGGGCCACTAGAGGTACATTAAATTTTTATGTTTTTGTGCTTTTGGTGCGAAAGTGATTTTTGGACCCGCGAAGGTTTTTAGCACCACGTGGCATTCGATGCTTGTGGGGCCGTGGAAGTTTTGTGATTTTTGCAAATTTTCTAGAAAAAGGAAAAAAGTAAAATTTGAGCCCATGGACCCATGTTCTCACCATTTTTCCCTTACTTTGTTCTGATTTTCAAAGGAGGATATATTTCGATCTAGCGGGAAGCAAGATTCAACAAGCTTGGTACCATTGGAAAGCCCTCAACGCCCTCTACGCCATGAAACTTCAATTTTGAATTTTTGGCAAAGTTTGGAGGGAGAAAATGGAAAAACGTCTCCAAAGCATGGAAAAAATGCGAACCAACCCCAACCACCAAAATTAATGGAGTATGAGTCTCTTTCCCTGCTTTATGAAGCAAAGTATGTGGAGACATGGGATTTTTCATCGAGCCCCTCATTTTGCAGACAAATTAAATGCTCTTGTCGGTGGTTGGAGGCATTTTGAAATCTTGAAATCTCCCACTCGCATTTTTTCCGTTTTATATGCGATGAAGGGCATGTTTCGAGAAGGGACATTCTTGCATTTTATAGGCTTTCCTTTTCCTTTGGAAAATGAATTCATCAAGTTTCAAACCTTTTATTAGATTGCAACATGTTTTATGCCTTTTGGCCATTTGTAAATGCATTGTATCAATCAATGTAGAGCAATAATACATGTTTGTGGCTGATTTTTGACCCTTTCTTGTCTTCATTTCTCTCATATGGTATTTCATTGCAAAACTGGTTATTTGTGCTTGATTATTGTATGCATTTTTTTGGTTTGTGCCTATCAGCAAAACAAATGTTCATCATTCCTTCGGTGTATCACCTAGTTAGCTTAGTTTTAATTTCTTGCATTCCTTTCATCCTTGTCTCCTTGGCAATATTAGATTAGGTTTAGGAATCAATCCTTTGCAAATTTCACGTATGCACCTAGATAAAGGAATAAGAACCAACCTTAATCTGGAGATTTTTCCCATTTGCAAATTCCCACACTTTTTGGGAAAACTCAATGTTATACAAATCATATCAAATGACCAGTTTGAAACACCAAATCTGAGAGGTCATTTGAGGGAGCTGTGATTTTACACTAATAGTTACCTCCATATTTCTATTGACACCAACTATATTATTTGCAGTCCCATCAAGTTGTAGCACACTCTTCTCTGTAGGCTCATATTGGAGGCCCAATTTTTAAGCAATTGCTTTTGGTAAAAGCGTGTACTTACTTGACCTTTGCTGCTTGTCTACCATACAATTATGAAAAATATGCTCTCCAATAATTAGAGACAAATAAAATGGTTGTGGTTTCTTGATATCATGAGCGTTTAATACCTTTTGAACCATCCATTTAACTTCTTTAATGTGGTCTTGTTCCATTGTTCCAAGGACCATGTCTATTTTTTGAACTTCCTTTTCTGTTGTTTTTGAAGAAATTTGTAGCTTAGCAAGTTCATGAGAAAGCAACTCCTGCTATCCTGGGATACTTAGAGCATCCCACATTGAGATATTAACATTATGCTTTTTCATTATATCAACAATATTAAAAGATGCAACAATTTTAGAAACAGATTCCATGGTTTTAGCATAGGCTTTAGCAAAGACCGACTCTGCTTCTGCAGCTTTTGAGATCTGAGGTATGAAAAGCCTTCTTGGATCAGGTTGTAATGACTTTGGTTGGTCCTTTTCAATTGGAACACTTGATGTTTTTGAGGATCAAAAGGACTATTAGCTATTTTTTGACCCGCAGTTGCTATTTTATTAGTGACTATGGTTAGAACAGGCCTATTTTGTTGTTTTCCTTTCTCCCGAGCCTTCCCTTAAGCTCTAGTCATAACTACAATAAAATGATCTTCACTAAAAATGACAAAGTTTTGTTCGGGTGCTCTCGAACATGATTTTCTTGCTTCCCTTTCTCCATTTGAGGCATGAACAATGTCTCAGGTTAAGGTTATGCAACAAGGCTTATATTCGAGAAAGCATTTGGGTAACTTAAAATCGAATGAGGTTGATTACAAGGTTGTAACCATTCTTCTGTAGCCATATTAAGTAGGACTAAAGTGCTAGATGTACTAGGAGACTTTGGGTTAAAATAACTTTACTGATATGGTTGTCTATAATTTTGATTCTGTTGATAAGACTACCTATTTTGCCGGGTTTTTGATATAGAGCTTGATAAGGTCTTGAAGGTAATGCAAGTCTATTTTAAATCGAAGTTAGCTTGTTTCCCATAGTCTGCAAAGATTTAAACACATCATCTGATGGGGCTGCAATAGCATGTTATATAATGGTGATAAATTTGTGTGATAGGTGCCAAGTCTTCTTAAAAAGGCATTGAAGGCCTTGGTGCTAACTTTCCAGCTTGAATAAGACTATTTTAAGATTTTTAGCAATATCATAAGCTTCCGGGACAGTGTCACCTCCCATAGACTGAATCATAGTTGAAGAATCACTATTTAATATTTTAAGGTAGTATAGAAAAGCATGGTTAGCTTGAGGCTTGACACTTGCTGGAATTATTTCCCAAGTTCTAGAAAAATGGATATTAAAACTGGCCATAAATTCATGAGGGGATCTTTTAATTGTAGACAATTGTTCTATGAGAGATAAATGATCTGAGTTATCTTGAAATTGTTTCAGCAATTTAGCACCTAACTCATCCCAAGTTCTTATACTTCCAATCTCTAAATTTCTATACCATTGTAAGGATTTCCCTTTAAAGGATGTAGCTAGAAGTCTTAAGGCTACATCTTCATGTGTTATATTATGGACTGCACATAGGGTTGTAACATCTTTGATATGTTCTATAGGTGTAACCTAATTTTCACCAGTGAAGGTAAGTAAATTTTTCATGACAAAGCATTAGGAATATCATGATAGACTGGAATTACTAAAGGAATACCATTAGTAAAGGTTACAAAATTCCTAGGTGGTTGAATAACCATTAGAAAAATAGGATTTGAACAAAGAAATTGATACGTGGTGAAGGAGGATTAGGAGGAAGAGGGTTGTTAAAACCAGGCCTATTATAAGGTAGGGTGTTACCAACTCTTCTTCCTTTTACATAATTCAAAGGTAAAGAAATAAACTCGAAGGATTTCCTCTTCGATGATCTTGTGGTCACTTTAGGCATGGAACATGCTGTAAAACTAATATGAAATAAGGCTTACAAAGTCACCAAATAAAACTTTTAATCTTTAGAATAAATTGTTGTATCTTGTTGCCCTAAAAGTAATCTTTCTTTCTCGTGAATCTGCTTATAGATTGCTATAATCCGCTCACGAGATCTGATTTGTTTTCCCACCGAGCATTCTAAAAATTGTTATCTCTCGAAAGTTCACCTTGCAGAGAGATGGATATAGGTGTTCTAAGATTTCTCTGGATCTCTATCTTTCGTAGATACAATGGAAACACCCCAATTCTTTGGGTATACCTATTGTTAAGGTGAGTCTTTGGTATCAAATTTGGTTCCTTCTTGATTTATCCTAAAATAAAATTTTGAGGTATTGAGGTGTTGTTCACTCAAAATTCCCCTGTTCGATAGAAGTAAAATTTCAAAATTTTGAGTTATGAGTTTTTCTACGAAGTGCCTAAGCCATGAAAATTGAGAAAATCGTGTTTTGGGTCATTTTGTATGTATTTCGGGCCTGTCGGAAGTTTTTGTCCCGCCTGTCCCAAGTACGAAAGTGCTTTCTGTTCTCCGACCGGCCGAAATCCCCGAAATTGTCCCATTTTCGGGCCCGTCGGATGTTTTTGTCCCAAGTGTCCCAAAAATCAAAGTGCTCTCTGTTCCAATTTCGGCCGAACCGCCTGAACCGCGTACTCCGGAACTTTTTGTCCCAGATGTCCCAAGTTCAAACGGACCTGTTGTTCCATTTTCAGCCGATTCGCCCGATTTTGTCCCAACTATCCCGAGTTCCAAATTGCTCTCTGTTCCAATTTCGGCCGAACCACCCGAACCGCGTACTCCGGAACTTTTTGTCCCAGATGTCCCAAGTTCAAACGGACCTGTTGTTCCATTTTCGGCCGATTCGCCCGATTTTGTCCCAACTGTCCCGAGTTCCAAATTGCTCTCTGTTCCATTTTCGGCCGAACCGCCCGAGTCGCGCGCTTCGCACATTTTCGTCCCAATTGTCCCAAATTCATTTGTGCGTCTTCTCCCCGTTTCGCCCGAATCGGCCGAGCCTCGTGTTTCGCGCATTCGCGTCTCACATGTCCCAAGTGAACCTAAGGCAATTCATACTTAGTTTTTCCCGCTCGACCCGAATATGCTGTTTTTCAAAATATGAATTTAAGTTGCGGCTCTGATGCTATCAATCCGAAGATCAGATTTCAAGGACAGCTGGCGGAAGGACGAAGCTCTCAAGACGCTGGTTGCATCAGTTTTCAAAGACACTCATTGTCATCCTCAAGATGAAACGTCTGGTGTGTCCCTCATGGCAAATACAGAGTGAGACGTTAGAAAGATTCAAGCAGCGGTTTCTGAAGACAGTGGGTCCTTCTCAGAACTGGACACCTGTCTCCTTCTCCTTTCTTTTCTCTTCTTCCCTTTCTTTTCGTATTCTTTGTAATCAGTTAAGGTATTGCAATTGGCGGTCCTTAACTACTCTTTAGTTAAAAGAAGCGGTTACGAAGAGTAAGCGACTTGTAATCTATATAATGGCCTTTCCACGCCATTTTTGGGGAGGAAGAACTTGGATATTTCTTTGAAAGTGTAAATAGACCTTAAAAGAAATCAATACAAAAGGGCTTTCCGTTCTTTGTCTATCTCGATTCTTGTTGTCTGTGTGTTTCCTTTAATATTGTGAAGATCATTTTGTTCTTAACTCGTTTGGTCTCTCTGATTGCATACTGTCCAGTTTTGCAAATACAGTGATCTTGTACAACCAAGAAGGAACTTTGTGTCCTTGACTAATAAATTCGAAGAAGGTTATTTATGGAACTTTGTGTCTTTAAATTTAATCTCATTCAGATGATCTTGTCTTAAATCCTTTGAAGCTTCGCATACACGAAGAATTATTCTGCTATCTATAATTCTGAATGTTGTTGTTCTGCTCATCTTCTTATTCTTTTTCCTCAGTCCTTGCGTAGCTGATGATCCTGGTGAAAAGCACTTTCGTAATATCCAAGTTTAACCATAAAATAATGTTCTGTATATTTGTAAATAAGTTCGTTTCAGAATAAGGGAACCTCTCCCATTAAAGAGGAGGGACTTTTCGTCCCCTGTCTGTTGCTCTCTAAAAAGTCCTATTTGACGACCAACAGGTTTTGGCGACTCCGCTGGGGAGGAAATTTGCATTCCAGCTCCGCTGGGGAGGAAATTTGCATTCCAGCTCCGCTGGGGAGGAAATTTGCATTCCAGCTCCGCTGGGGAAAATCGCATTCCAGTACTGCAATTTTTCGATCATCCTTTGATCTGGCGACTCCACGTTTCACTAGAGGGAGAAGGGCCCTTGGTATCGAAGATTCTCAGTTTCAGCTTTTGGAGCAACAGGGTTTTCCTTTCCCTTCCAATAGAAGAACTCGTTCGACGAGCACTCCACCTGTCCAAGATAGAAGTCCTGCGGGTGGTATTCCTTCAGAGCCTGCTAGTCCTAATCTACGAGCTTTGATCCTTGCCGGTGTTACAGTTCCCCTCAGAGCCGTATTTCCAAGAAGAATGGCACAATTACCATGGGGTCAACGTGTCGGGCCCCTGGCTCTCACTCAGCCTTTGCATGAGTTACCTAGAGGTAACAGAAAGAACTTCCCCAAATTCAAAGGCGACGGCAAAGTGCACCCTGATGAGCATATTGCAGCCTTCATAGTTGCGTGTGGAGTCTTGGGGGTTGAACATGAAGACGTCTCAGTAAGACTGTTCGTTGAGACGTTACAGGATAATCTTCTTATTTGGTTCTATCACCTTCCGACTGGTGCCATCACCGACTGGAATACAATGAGAACTCAATTTGAAAGCCGTTTCAAGCCGGCAGAAGATGTGCATGCCCTGCTTGCCCAGATTTCTCAGATAAAGAAAGATCCATCAGAACCTATGAGAGAATTTGTGGCTCGGTTCAACAGATTGATCAACAAAATTCCTGTAAATACTCGACCGGTTGATCAAATTCAGAAATGTTTCTTTTTGAATGCCCAAACGCCTAAAGTCAGTTATGCTCTAAGAAGGGCTAATCTCGGAACGTTAATTCTAGATCAAGAACTGGCTGTTAGTGTCGAGGATGACCTGATCATGTCAGGGAAGTTGAGAAGAGATCCTCCTAAATCTAAATCTACTGCTTCTTCCTCTTCCACCTCTGGACCCAATACTGATCCATTAGTCCAGAAACTTGCAAATGATCTAGTGGCTATAAAGAAACAATTAGCCCAACATGCACCATATGCAGACGTTCCGAGAAGAAATTTTCAACCCAGAAACCGTTTGCCAGCTCCCCACACAAGACTGGCACTTGAAGGACCTCCTGTCAAAGTTCCGGTGAATGCAACTTGTGAGGTTGAAGAGCCAGAAGATGATAATGAAGCTTGTGAGGAGTTCCTGGAGGAATTCGATGATGAGGCAGAAGAACTCGAAGGATCTCGAGTCAATTTCTTTACCACTGAAGGCATTGATGATGGAGATGACTATGATGAAGTGGTAGCAGACATGAACAGTGAATCATTTGCTGTCATGACTCGAGAACAGACAAGGCAGAAGGAGAAGGTGACACAGCCCCTAAAGAAATCTAAGGAGCAACCGGCAACTATCCCTGTAATTGCCAGAAGAGGATCTCCTATCCCTACCTCATCTGCACCAAAGGTAAGTACTGTCAATCCTGCTCCCAAAGTTGCTTCTTCTTCTTCTTTTTCTCCCAAAGTTGATAAGCCTAGAATTTCAAATGATGATGGCCCATCCACCTCTGGATCCTTTGATATTGTTGATCACCTTAAAAGGACTAAAGTTCAAATTTCAGAAGCTGAATACTACCAAACCCACCCTAAAGCTTTTTCCAAGATGATCCAATTTGTAAATTCCCATTCCAAGACCACCTCTAAAGGCCTTTTGCCCACACCTCCTTCTGCACCACAACCTAGCCTGGTAGCTGCTGTCACCTCACCTGGAGACAAAATCAAGCCTTTTTATGTAACACTCCTTATAGCTGGCCATAGGCTCAGTAACTGTGTCATAGATTCCGGAGCCTCAGATAATGTGATGCCTGCTAAGGTAGCTCATGCTTTAGGCTTGACCCTTACTCGCACTTATGGATCTTGCTACTCCATGGAAAGTAAGGAAGTACCTTTAGTTGGAAGGATTAAAGATGCACAAGTGGCTTTTGCTGCTTTACCTGAGAAGAAGGTCTTGGCTACCATCCTAGTAGCAGACATTCCTCCTTCTATGGAATGTTGCTAAGTAGGAACTTCGTAAAGATGTGGGTGGAGAGATTCAAATGGATTGGTCACACGCACTCATACCTGTCCATGGACAAATGAAGAAGTTACTACCTGAGAAGCAGTCCGAGTACATTGTGCAGAAGACAGATGATCCCAAGGCACAAATACTCTATGAGGACAGGGGCCATGGTAATTACATGATTTTATCCCCTGATGAAATCCGACCCTGCAAAATATCACCTAAAGATCCCAATGGTGTCTGGATTTTAGAATTCGATGGCAGTTGTTCCTCAGCTGGCTCTGGAGCTGGTGTTCTGCTAATATCACCTGAAGGCTGCCTGCACCCCTTTTCATTTAAATTGCAGTTTGAGAACACTAACAACACAGCAGAGTATGAGGCTCTCATCCTTGGACTGCAAGTGGCCAAAGAATGAGGTGTTAAAAATCTTTTGGCTCGTGGTGATGCAGAGCTGATTGTGAAGCAAGTCGAAGCTGTTTCGGGTAAAGCGGGGAGGTGAAGCATTATCGGAATCAGGTTTGGGATTCAATTGAATTCCTTGATGCCTTCTCCATTGAAGCAATTCCCGAGAGAAAGAATGCAGTGAGCTGATTCTTTGGTCGTCTCTCGGGAGTCCTTTGTTGATTCCTCATCCTGAATTCTCTCAGGATAAGTTCACTATTGAGATGGTCCACCGACCTAGTGTCCCTGACAATACTAATAACTGGCAAGTCTTCAACGACGACCAGCATTTGCTTTCCTTCCTGGAGCTCAAGGGCAATTTTGAACAATGTATTTGAAGGAAGTGACAACTGCCTCGTGAGAGCGTGTCTTGACCAAGCCGTCACCCAATAAAAAGAAACTGATCAGGAAGGGTGCATTAAGCTCAAAGGAAATAAGATTCCCAAAGGTTTAGTGAGTTTGGAGGAGTTGTTTGATAAACATGACAGATACGTGAGATCTAAAGCTTCCACTTTGGACCTCAGCAATCAGCTGAGTATGATAAGATTGATATTGGAAGTTACGATGGCCCGAAATTTGGTAAATATCGGGAAGTGTTGCACATCAGATGAAAGGAGAAGAGCAATTGACCTTCTAAGGAAATATAAGGATGTGCTTGCTTATTCTTACGAAGATCTAAAAGCCTTCAAGCCAAAAGAAATGCAGCACTCTATCCCTCTCAAGCCAGGAATCAAGCCTTTCAAGCAGAAGCAGAGGCAGTACAACCCAAAGATAGCTGACACCATATTTCAGGAGATTCAAAAACTGCTGAAGGCTAAAATCATCTTTCCCATTCACCATTCGACTTGGATTGCAAACATTGTACCTGTTAGGAAGAAGAATGGTGAGATCCGTATCTGTGTTGATTTCAGGAACCTGAATCAGGCCTCTCTGAAAGATAACTACCCTCTGCCTATGATGGATCAGATTTTGCAAGCGGTAACAGGCTCTGAGATGTTATCTATGCTTGATGGCTTTTCTGGATACAATCAGGTAGAGGTTGATACTGCTGATCAACATAAGACAGCCTTCACAACTCCTTGGGGTACCTTCGCGTACAAGAGAATGCCTTTTGGGCTGATTAATGCCGGTGCCACTTTCCAGAGAGCTATGGATCTGGCTTTTGGGAGCTTGAAAGGGAAATGTATTGTCATATACCTTGATGACCTGACAGTGTTTTCAAAGACAAGAGCAGATCATTTCGATCACCTGGAAACAGTTCTGCAGAGATGTAGAGAGCATGGAATCTCCCTGAATCCTAAAAAATCTGTCTTCTGTGTTACAGAGGGAAAGCTATTAGGACACATTGTCTCAAAGGATGGCATCAAGATTGATCCTGAACGAGTTCAAGCCATCCAACAGATTCCTCTCCCTACTAGTAAAAAGGGCGTGCATTCCTTTTTCGGTAAGATCAATTTTCTAAGAAGATTCATCCCGATTTTTTGCTGAATTAACTTTGAATATTTCTCAGATGATGAAAGGAAAGCAAGCATTTGGTTGGTCTTCTGAAGGAAAGGAATCCTTTGAGGGTATCAAGAAAGCTATTGCTAAAACTCCAGTTTTGGCCTGCCCTGATTTCAGCAAGGATTTCATTATCTATTGCTACGCTACAGATAGTACTCTGGCTGCTGTCTTAACCCAGGAAGATCGATAAACATGAGCTACCAATTGCCTTCATGAGCTATATCCTGAAGAACCATGAGCTAAAGTACACCATGATGGAGAAGCATGCCTTTGCAGTAGTCAAAGCCGTCAAGCAGTTCCGTTTCTATATCCTCAACTCTCACTCTCTACGGTCTTTGGTCCCAGATACATTGTAAAGTCAATTCTCACGCAACAAGAATTTGGATCCAAGAGGGAAGCGGGTGGCTAAGGTCCGGAGTATGACCTTGATATCAAGCCAACCAAGCTGGTTCGGGGAAAAGGTCTTTGCGAGCTCATTGCTGAAGGAGCCCAACATGAGTTATTGGAGAAGAAAGCTGACCTTCCTACTGTTCTATTCCTGAGTTCAGTTGATGAATGGTATCTTGACATCGCCCATGTTCTCACCTATGGGAATGCCCCTCTCATTTAAGCTGCTAAAGAAAAGAGGACTGTTAAATTGAGATCAGCACAATATGTATTGTGGGAAAATGCCTTGTTCAAGCGTGGTTTGGACGGGAGATTTCTGAAGTGTGTAGACAAGGAACAACAGAGAAAGTTGCTCTCAGCTTTTCATGATCAGGCATGTGGAGGGCACTATTCATCTACAGTCACAGCTCATAAGATACTCCGTGGAGGGTATTACTGGCCTTCCTTGTTCAAAGATGCATCCAAGTGGGTGGATAAATGTGAGGCCTGTCAGACTTTTGTGGGAAGACCCAAACTGGCCGCTTTGCCTCTCAAGCCAGTTGTGATCGAGGAACCATTTCAACAGTGGGGTCTAGACTTCATTGGTACACTCAACCCTGTTTCTAGTGCGGGACACACTCATGTGCTAAATGCGACTACTTCACCAAATGGGTGGAAGCTATTCCAGTCAAGAGCACCACTTCTGAAGTAGTATGCAACTTCATCAAAGAGAACATCTTGGTTAGGTATGGTGTACCTAACAAGATTGTAACAGATAATGCCTCAAACTTCTCCTCAACTGAGATAATGGATTTCTGCTACGGGTATGGCATCTCTCTGGCTCATTCTTCAGATTATTATCCCCAGGGAAATGGACAAGCAGAATCTACCAACAAGAATCTGGTGACTATCATAAGGAAGTTGGTCAACGAATCTCAGCGAAACTGGCATAAGAAGCTTTATGATGCTCTTTGGGCAGACAGGATCACACCTAAAAGAGCCATTGGAATGTCCCCCTTTCAAGTAGTGTATGGAGTAGAGGCTCAATTGCCAGTGACAGTGGAACTACCAGCCTTGCACCTGATGAAGGCCATTGAAGACACTAGTTTCAGTGATGCTCTGGACAAAAGGATCATGTACCTGCACAAACTGAACGAGGATAGATTGGAGGTTGTTGACAGAATATCTGCCCACCAGCGGAAGGTGAAGATTCTGTTTGATAAGAAAGCTAGGAGCAGAGAGTTCCAAGTTGGTGATACCGTGCTGTTGTGGGACAAAAGACATGAACCTCGTGGTAGCCATGGAAAATTTGATTCTCTGTGGCTTGGACCTTTCAAGATAAGACACTTTCTTTGGTAAGGACTCTTTCTATCTTGATTACATGGATGGTTCTCCCCTCCCACTTCCTTATAGTGGGCGTATTTGAAGTTGTTCAAGTCCTAGGTGACTAGGAGTCCCTTTGTATATTATGTACCGTGTTTTTGCTTTTTTACGCTTTTGGTGTGTTTCCCTTCATTGTGTGTGTTGCCCTCTGTATTGGTTTGTTTTCGACTCCATTGCCCAAGGGATAAGGCCTTCGGATGCCTTCACCGAGTTCTCTAAGTTCTTGCCTTGTCTCATCTTTTGAATTTACACCAAGTCATCCCGGAAGGAGCACAGGCTGTTCTTCACTCAAAATTCCTGTTACGATAGAAGTAAAATTTCAAAATTTTGAGTTATGAGTTTTTTCTACGAAGTGCCTAAGCCGTGAAAATTGAGAAAATCTGTGTTTTGGGTCATTTGTATGTATTTCGGGAACTGTCGGAAGTTTTGTCCCACTTTGTCCCAAGTACGAAAGTGCTTTCTGTTCTCTCCCGCCGAAATCCCGAAATTGTCCCATTTTCGGGCCGTCGGATGTTTTTGTCCCAAGTGTCCCAAAATCAAAGTGCTCTGTTCCCCGATTTCGGCCGAACCACCCGAACCGCGTACTCCGGAACTTTTTGTCCCAGATGTCCCAAGTTCAAACGGACCTGTTGTTCCATTTTCGGCCGATTCACCCGATTTTGTCCCAACTATCCCGAGTTCCAAATTGCTCTGTTCCAATTTCGGCCGAACCGCCCGAACCGCGTACTCCGGAACTTTTTGTCCCAGATGTCCCAAGTTCAAACGGACCTGTTGTTCCATTTTCGGCCGATTCGCCCGATTTTGTCCCAACTGTCCCGAGTTCCAAATTGCTCTCTGTTCCATTTTCGGCCGAACCGCCCGAGTCGCGCGCTTCGCACATTTTCATCCCAATTGTCCCAAATTCATTTGTGCGTCTTCTCCCCGTTTCGCCCGAATCGGCCGAGCCTCGTGTTTCGCGCATTCGCGTCTCACATGTCCCAAGTGAACCTAAGGCAATTCATACTTAGTTTTTCCCGCTCGACCCGAATATGCTGTTTTTCAAAATATGAATTTAAGTTGCGGCTCTGATGCTATCAATCCGAAGATCGATTTGAGACACGGTGGCGGAAGGACGAAGCTCTCAAGACGCTGGTTGCATCGGTTTTCAAAGACACTCATTGTCATCCTCAAGATGAAACGTCTGGTGTGTCCTCATGGCAAATCTGAGAGGTGAGGCGTTAGAAAGATTCAAGCAAGCGGTTTTACGAAGACGGTGGGTCCCTCTCGGGGCTGGACACTGTCCCTTCTCCCTTTCTTTTCTCTTCTTCCCTTTCTTCTCGTATTCCTTGTAATTAGTTAAGGCATTGCGATTGGCGGTCCTTAACTACTCTTTAGTTAAAAAAGCGGTTACGAAGAGTAACTGACTTGTAATCTATATAATGGCCTTTCCACGCCATTTTCCGGGGAGGAAGAACTTGGATATTTGCTGAAAGTGTAAATAGACCTTAAAAGAAATCAATACAAAAGGGCTTTCCGTTCTTTGTCTATCTGATTCTTGTTGTCTCTGTGTTTTCCTTTAATATTGTGAAGATCATTTTGTTCTTAACTCGTTTGGTCTCTCTGATTGCATACTGTCCAGTTTTGCAAATACAGCGATCTTGTACAACCAAGAAGGAACTTTGTGTCCTTGACTAATAAATTCGAAGAAGGTTATTTATGGAACTTTGTGTCTTTAAATTTAATCTCATTCGATGATCTTGTCTTAAATCCTTTGAAGCTTCGCATACACGAAGAATTATTGCTATTTGATAATTACGAATGTTCTTCATTCGCTCATCTTCTTATTCTTTTTCCTCGGTCCTTGCGTAGCTGATGATCCTGGTGAAAAGCACTTTCGTAATATCCAAGTTTAACCATAAAATAATGTTCTGTATATTTGTAAATAAGTTCGTTTCAGAATAAGGGAACCTCTCCCATTAAAGAGGAGGGACTTTTCGTCCCCTGTCTATTGCTCTCTAAAAAGTGCTATTTTGACGACCAACATGAGGGTACAAAATATGATTGTAAATGAATTGAAAATTGGGGTGATACACCAAAATCATTGAGAACTTTAACTTAGTACATGCACAAATATCGAGAATGGATTTTGGATGCACAAACCAATAGTTTTAAGTAGAATATTAAAATGAGAATATTGATGTATTGAGGGAAAAATTCACAACAATATTGTTAGGTTACACATGCACACTAATATCATGTAGAAATTACTAAATTTGCAACAAGGTAGGATGATTAACCAGGGAATTTTACATTCAAAAGGATTAATAAGACATACACAAGACAACAAATTATTGGAAAGGCAAAATATAATTCCCATTCAAAGGAAAAATTGGCAAAAACTACTTCAACACTCTTATGTCCAAAAATTCCTCCTCCACGCTTTGCCAATGCACACAATATGTAGCCAAATTATTCATCCCACCCTTCCTAAAAATAGACTAAAAATTGTATTCACCCATGCATCCTATTTTATCCTATATTCGAGTAAATAAAGGAATAAATAAACATGCTAATACAATGAGGCATTAATAGCCTTGTTTACAAAAATACAACTCAGTCAAACTGTAGTTGACTGTTCTATTTTTAATGAAGTTGGGTGAATAATTAGCTAATAATAAACTTTGCTTCATGAGCAAGTCTTCTCCAATGCATGCAACCTCTGTCTTCTAGCTGATGATGTGACATCTGTAATTTGATCCACTTGCCCCTTTAGATGCACATGCAAAATAATATGTCCCTGTGTGTGAGCAAAAATAACTCTTTATTAGCAATACTTGGAAAAATATTCACCCATGTATCCATCTTGATGGGGACCACCTTTTAAGCTCTGATGTTGACATCCCTCTCTGTATTCTTGTGGTCACATCAAAAGATACTCTGTGTAAGCAAATAATGCTTTTGTTTTCAAAACTTAGCAAAGTATAAATCACCCCAAAGTGGGGACCACCCGAGTGCTATAATTCCCTTTGTATTTAGCCAAAATTTGGCAAGGTTAAGGTTATTTTATTATTTTAAGGTATTCGACCTTGCATAACTCTTTATTTGAATCACTTTTGGGAGATAACTTTATTTAAATTAAAAGGTACCTTGTAAAAGATAGGTCAAGGACCCATTTGCATAATCATTTGAATATAATATGCTGACCCCTCGAAATTATATGGCACAAGGCATAATTTGGTGCTAATAATCATCCGATTTTTTTTCAGTGTTTGATTATTCAGAATATATTATAAGACATTAACCAAAGGTCAATGAAATGATTCATTCAATGGGGCTGGTCCCCTTCGCCATGATGACTCACCCCTTCAATTTTGTCAGTGGAATTACTAACTCGGTTTGAGTTAGGGTTTTCTAGTATTTGAAAGGTGAATTAATTTTGACTGTGGTTAAGTAATGATTTGTTATGGTAGGGTTTGCATTGAATATGATGCATTTATATGAACCATTGATCTATGGTACCTTCCAATCTCACATCATTGATATTTGTGGGTTTATATTGATCTTGATAACTACTCTGTGGATGTTGATCTTGTGTAATATGGTCTTCTCCATCATGGCTCTTTTAACTATAATTGGCATAGTGGTTGGCTTGGGTGATCCTCTAATACCATTGATCTTTGTACTGTTGGTCTAGTGTCATCAATTTTTAACTCAAGTAAGTTAGGTTGTTTAAAATCTCATCAAGCTTATCACTTGGTTATTATCATTAGCTTGTTGTGAACAATGAATCCCTAGAAAATTCTTCTAGGAAGCCATTGTCGATCCTTTAAGCTCGGCTCTTTTTGGATTGGCCTTTATGAATCTCTCATGCATGTGTATTTTCGTTGTTTTTGCTTTGTTAGATATTAGGAATGAGTTGGTTGTGGATGTTCTCCACCATTGTAGTAGCCTTTGAGATCGGTTATTTGTGAAGAAGAACTCTAAAAATTAGTCTTATGAGGTTCATGTGCTTGGATTCGACCATTGTCGATGTTTGAGTTTTCTTTGATATTTCTGAAGCAGCCACCATTGAAATTATTACAAGCTCTCTGCTTCATCTTACTGAGCACGATATATGGCCATTAAGAGGTACCACACATGCATCTTGCTTGTCATTGTATGAAGCTATGTATCACCCTAAATGAGAAGATGGTGAGTTCTTGATGTTTGAGCACTGTAATGTTTTGTTTTTCATTCTTGGCCTTTATATGCACCTGATAGGTCCTTTAATAACTTTATTTTCCTTGTCATTTCATGAATGGCGATCAATCCCAGATCTGGAAAACTTGTTTTGTTCATTCACTGCCCTCTGTGACTTGTGGGTTTTGCAAACTTGACCTCCCTGGTAAGTCGTCGAGTCTTGCCTTGAAATATTTTGTAGAAAATTGTAATGATTTGAGCGGCCATGACATATAATGAAATTGTTAGAGTTAAAATGTACCCACAATTTGGGTTTTACTTATCTCGATTATTTTACCATTGTTTGGCCCTTTTCAATTCTGCACACCTGAATTTAACTTCATTAGCCCATCCTTTTGAAAAGGTGTTCTATTCAAAGTTTTGGTTTAAGTTGATGATAGCTCCATTTTGCTATTTTGTGCACAACACGGGTTTTGTCTTCCACGTATAACGACTTGCCACTTTCGGATTAGCTGGCTATTGCAAGTTTGATAGGCCATGAAATGAAGTCTGGAGCTTTGTATACTACACCTTTTATTTTGAGTTATATGGTTGCCATTGTTGAGAAGATAAGGCTTAATTTTTCAGACTTTGTGATATTTTCTTTCTTTGTATTCTCCTCTTGAATTTATTTGTTTATACCGATACTTCCATTAATACCTAAGTTGAGTTGCATGTGTATTCATGATTCAGATTTACCTTGCTAGATTTGGTCTTACAAGGTGAGCTGTGATTTGATTCCTTGTGACCCAGATTTGGGTATTCACTTTATAGCTTGTGAGGGTTTCATCTTGTAATTTCTAGTCTTGATGAGAAATTTAGCCATGCCTTTTGGATCTGTTCTCGCTTACTTAACTCAATTTCCCTTTCATAAACCGATGTGCATTTATCGAGTAACCATCACTATACATTCGAGTTATGTTGTTACGGTTATTATTGGTGGCCCGAGTATTCACCAACTTTTTATCTAGATTTGAGAGCTTTGTAGAAGATTGTATTCATTCCGAGTCATTTTTCAATTAATCCTCTAAATTATACTTTGTATGAACTCCTTGTGGTTTTTTTGAGATGGGCTCTTGAGCTTTACTTCAACGCATTTGCCATTCTTAATATTTTATGAGCTCAAGCTCTAATTAAGATGAGATGGGTATGGCTTGTTGAATATGTTCTTTCGTGTAGGTTTCATTTAATGGTTCTAACATGACTCTCTAGATATTCAAAAATCAAATTTGTCTTGATTGTACTGAAGATCTTTTGGGATCCCGTGGTTTGTACAACTCAAATAATATCTTTCTCCTTCTTTATTTGAAAATAATTTCTCTTCTTGTATTGTTCCATGCACAACTTTGAAGTGACTGTAGCTCATCTTTGCATTTCATTATATGATCTGAAGTTTTTGAAAGTTCTACCTGATATTTCTTTGGCCATGCTGCCATTTGCATTTGATCTACCTTGGAAAATTGATACTTTCCAGCTCTCGATTCTTTCTTGAAACTCTCTATCTCTGTCAAAACACAAAGTTTCATTCCCAAGTACTTTTAGCTATATGTAGTTGAGAATTTGTAAAATGTGCATTATGATTGTATCTTGATCTTTATTTTTGCACTTTTAAAACTGAGAGTTTGTATATATTGTACTTCTTCTTTTGATCTGGGAAAGTATAAGTATACTTCTGTGCTAAAAAATATAAATATTCTTGATTTATTTGCAATGATTGCATTTACTTTGATTTATCTTTACAGAATATGGAACCCTCTGATCTGAATGTTTCAAAGTAGGCAGTGTTTGGAACCCTTTTCTTGAGACTATGGAAGTTTGTTCCTTGTGATGTCATGATTCTCTGAAGTTGATCCTATAGATGTCCATTGAGATGATTGCATTGTGTACTGTATCTTTCATCATGAATTACCCTCTGCATCCTTAGTTGTATTGTATCATGAAGTAACATGTATTTATCTAAATCTATAGCTTTTACTGTACAATGTATTATCTCCTTTCTATATACTATTTAATTTATCTACAATTTTCAAGTATGTATTAGGTGTGAAATAACATGATCGAAAGATGTAAAATGTCCATTTTACATGGCGAAGCCCTATTAAAATTTAATCATATTTCCTTTTCCATTCTATCTCGATTGCAATATTATCTCATTCTATTTGTTAGAATATATAGCACTAAACCTGCATTTCTTTTATGGATTAGTACATGCATATATTTGTGTATTTCAACCTTTAGTTTGAACTGAAATAAATGTATTTTTCTAATTCAAGTTACAGAATGTAACACTTCTTTCTTCTTACTTGTATCTGCACATTTAGATAAAACTAGTTAGAAAACATTAGGCTTTTTGGCCTCTCTTCTATTCCATAATTTTTCTCTCTCCTTATTTCTGAGTGAATGAGTCATGTATGTTGCTATAGAATAGTGCTTTTATTAGTTATGCCTTTGATCCTCGTGTAACTTATACCTCATGATGCTAGGAGATCCACTTGCACGAAATTAGATAGTATAGGAATATGGATCAACCTTGAGCTCGTGATTGACAATCTTTCCTTTTCTTTTTTTAGGTACAATTCCATTTGCTAAGAAGTAAGGATGAAGATGGAGCAAAGATGGAGCTAGAAATGCATCAATCAAACAAAAGAAACCCAAGGAAATGATGGGTTCTTTCATACTCCTTTACTTTCTTTTTCATGCATATGTACCTCTTACTTCAAAGTATTTTAAATTTAATTTTGAGTTACATCCCATGACTTGTGTGGGAACATTTGAAATTCCTTATGATTAAAACATTGAATTTGAAAGCGAGTGGTGTGTTTCTTTCTACATTTCAGTTTTTTGTATATGGAATGTATAATGAATTAACAACTCAATAAAATAATTGAATGTATTTTATCTTAAAGGAAAGAACTTTAAAATACCTGTAACTTTAGCAATGAAATTTGACTGCTGTAATCTACAACTATGATTGTTGTTCCAAAACTTAACACTTCATCTATTTTGTATTTTCAATCTTCATCAAGATTACACATATGTCCTTTGGGGATTTGTGTTCTTTTGATGAAGACAATCATGGAATTACAGACTATGTGATCTGTTACATTTTGTAACAAAACACATAGGTTTAAATTATATGCGAGTCCTTAATTAATCCAAAGAACAAATATTGAACTAAAAGAATCTCCCCTAGCTTAGGGTCACTTCACCAATGCCATTCATCATAATGAAGTTTTGAGTTGCCTATTTTTGCACAAGTGAAAAAATTGTCAACAAAAATTCTAAACTCACCATGGAGGCCTTTGTTTCTAGAACTCGGGTAAGTGATTCAAACCCGGAGTTGTTATGATTTGGGGTTTATCGGTTGTCTTGTTAGTTTCTTGCACAACCCACTCATGTATTAGCTTAGCCAAAATCAATTGTTATGGGTTTCGTGGATGCGGGATTGTTTTCATTGTGTTCTTAGTTGTATATTTTTGGGTGCTCACCATATTTGTCATCTCATCATTATCTAGCTCATTGAGCTGAAATTCATCACTCATTGTGCTCAAATCTAAGCTTTGTAGCTTGAAAAAGTTGGGGTTTCATTTACCGTAGAATGCTTTCATTATAACACGACTTGAGTTTTTCCCTGGAGAGATGGATGTATTTTTCTTTATGGGATCATTGTTACGTACCTATCCACATTGATGAGGGTAATCTTAGAGTTTTCCTTGTTCTCTAAGTTTGATTCATTACTTGAACTCTATGCTTGATCTATATTTGATACGTCTACTGTTATCCGAAATTCACCCCCAAGGTAATTTTGATAACATGCAAGCAATTATATTGATTCAGGGCGAAAAGTCATGTTTCTAGGGTCCCCTCATATTTGTCTAAACTCCCTGTCCAAGAGGAAGAGAGTAAGTTCTGAAAAAATGCAAAAAAGGGGTTGCAGAAGGCAAATAGGTTGATCCAGAAAAAATCGTGAAAATTGGCTAAGTCCTGCTCAAGGTCACCTCCGGGACGTTTGGGACAAAGAAGCGCGAACCGGCCGAACCGGGCGAAATCAGCACAAACAGTCCAAATTGCATTTGGGACAATCGGGCCAAAAGTACGCGGCGGGCGCGAAAAGCCGATCCGGCCGAAGGAGAAAAAATTGGCTAAGTGTTGCTCGGGACGTTTGGGACAAAGATGCGCGAACCGGCCGATCCGACCGAAATAAGCACAGTCAGTCCAAAGGCAAATGGGACAAGAGGGACAGATGGACGCGAACCGGCCGAACCGGCCGAAATCAGTCAAGGCAGTCCAAAATAAAGCGGGCCAAGAGGAATAAAAATGTGCGAACCGGCCGAACCGGCCGAAATGAGCACAGGCGGTCAAAGAGGCATTTGGGACGACGAAGGCAAATGGGCCCTTCAACAGGCGAACCGCCCGAAATCAGCACAAAGAGCACTATGCCAAATGGGACAAAGGGACATCCGGGACGCGAAAACCCGAAGGAGCCGAGGACCAATCAAATCATGACACGTGTCACAGAAGGAAAAGTCAACGTTTGGTCCGGAAACTTCAAACGGCCATAACTTTTGACTCCGAGCTCCGATTTTGATAAAATTGGACTTTCTGGAACGGGCACGACGTCCTCTACGCCACGAAACCTTTTTAATGAGGGTAGATATATTTAAATTAAGGAAACGTGTTCGGCTCCAGTTGGTGAATGTTCTTTCCCGTCAGATGACAGAAAACGCCTGCCAGGCCCAAAAGAGCTGCCTGCACTCAGAAGGCCATAACTTTTGCATTTCTCAACGAAATCACACAAAATTGGTACCGTTGGAATCGTGGTTCCGAGCCCGATGCACAGAAATCAAGAAATTCCAGATTTGATCAGAAATTGATTGAGATTTTTAAGAAAACGTGGCCGGGTTCAGAACAGTGTTTTATTTGGTAGCTGGGAGTGCAATTAAGAGGCATGGTCATCATTCCTTCTCTGCTGCAGCACATGGGACAGTATGGGGAGCCTTTTGCAAGTAATGTATACCCATTCCACTCAATTTAATGCCTCTTACAGGTGGTTGAAGGACAGATTTCGGGATTTCCATTTTCCCTTCTCTTTTCCTTCTCATTTTTCTATAAATTGGAGTGTTGGGCTCATTGTAAAGGGGAGAGTTTTTGGGTAACAAAGCTCTGTCAAAATTTCTTTGTGAAGCCAGTGTGTTGCAGGCCCTTGTAGTGGACTCCTTGCATGGTGATCCAGGCCCTTATCTTGTAATAGATTGAACTGTGCATATCATGAAGCAATAAAATACCAGTTTGTGGATACATCTTCCCCTGCTGTGTTTCCTTGCATTCTTCTTGCCCCTTTAATCTTTTCTACAAGTATATTGTGTCTATTTATTATGTTCTTGCAGGAATTCATTATCATTGTGTGTGCTTGAAATATTACTGTGAATGCATTTTGCTAGATTGTGGAGAACTGTCATCACCTCTTCTAGTGTGCACTTTGCCTCTGTATTTCACACATTTGGAGACTACTCTCCCATCCTCCTTTTCTGGTGTATCACCGCTTTAGTGTAGGCTTTCATTTTATGCATTCTCTCTCTCTGGTCCCTTGGAAATATAGATTAGAATAGTTAATTTCTCCCGCATTAGAGTAGATTGTGGAAGGGTAGTTTAGGAGCAAGAACTTGACTTTCTCGGAGGTCTATCTCAAGTAAGCAAGTCCCACAACTTGGAGATAGTACCCATGTTATCCAATCACACTTTGGATGCTTAGAGTGATCAAACTAGAAATCTGATCAACATCCAGGGGTGCTGTGATTCGGTGATAACGCTACCTAAAAGCGGGTTATATTTGGGAACTAGCCACTTGACGTTTTAGGCTCATCCACTTTATTGATTCACCTATACTCTTCCTTGTACTAATTCAGAAAATTTTGACCTCCTCCTTGTTAGTTTTCTTTTACTTTGATATCTCAGCTAGTTGGCTTTGTTTCTCGGTGATGGAGTATGACATGGCTTTCTCATGGTTTATTTGATAACTTCTCAAGTTTCCTTTCTCTATTATGGATCAATTTTTGGTGAATGGATCTAAATGATTCCTATATGGCTTGGTTGTGCATTTTCTTGGGTTAAGTTAGCTACTCCATATAATTTGGGCATATTTAAAGAGTTGTGAGGCCATTTTGAGATTTGTGGATCATTATGTGGATATGTTGAGCTCCTTTAAGATGACTTTAAGTGTAAAATCCTTAACCTTAATCCCAGTAGCTTGATGTCACAATTTCTACTCTATGACTAACCCAGAATTGGTTTTTCATCATATGGATCTCTACTTTTCCATTTCATGGCTACTCTACTCAGACTTTCATATTTGAGATCTTAGTTTTTAATCCTTATGGCTTGCTGATTTGTCTTACTACCCATCTTGTTGGGTCTCTTGTAACTTCAATTCACAATTGATTGGCCAAACACAACCGATTTACACAAGCTTGGTTCAAAAGGCTTGATTTTAGAGTTTTCTTGAGCCATTATTTTCATGGCTTGGCATTGTTATGGGTGAGCTCTTGTAGATTTCCCATTGTCGTGCTTTGAAGATTTATAACTTAATAAAATCTGTATTTGCAAAGTAAAAGTGGGACTTTTGAAACCTGAAGCTTTGAACTCCATTAAAACATTTAAGAAAAACTGAAAATTTCCCTTTTAAATTTGTTTTCTTAAAGATTTGCAAACTGGGATGCATTTATACTAAGAGAATCAATGAAATTGAAATATATGCACTTTTTCCTTTGAAGACTTCATTCTCGAGCACAAAGTATGGTTTGTAAAAATAGAATTTTGGAATACACTCCGTAATTAGAGCCTACATAAACACATGTAATAGTATATTTCCATATTCTTTCTTTTCGAATATTGTCAAAAATATGTACCTTGGATTATGAGAATTCAATATGGAAATCCTCATATACTTCAAAACAAAAAAATACATGTGACACTAGAAAAATGCTAACTTTTCCTTGTAAGCTCTTGTTCTTTGGAACTTTGCACTTCTTGTTATTAAGCAATTTTTCTTAATACTCTCTGTTGTTCTTCTCTAAATGATTTCAAATCTTGTATTAGTTTCTATCTCACTTTTTTCACGAGGATTCCATCTCCATGTTGGCCTTATTGCTATCAATCTCCTTCACACTCCCACTACTTATCTATGTAGTATCACTATTTTACCAAGTTTGATGTAACAACAACCTTAAATTTTACTATCTTGTAACCTACCTTGAAGTTAAAATTTGTACCCTTGACATTTGTTGCATGAAGAAAAATTTTCCTCTCCTTTTTATACATGACTAAATTGATATGATAAAACCATATGCAAATGCGTTCGAAGGTTGTTTTAAAATTTTGTGATCACTTTGTAAGATAAATATGGAACATTGATTTTCATTTATGGATGGATGTTTATTTCCTTTGTATTTGGGAAGCTTGTAGAATTTCTCATTTCACTTTAATAACTTAACTTTTTGGGTAAGCATGCATTACTATTTTTGTTTATTGGGTATTCATGCAATTTTTTCTTTTAATAACACACAACCATTATTTGACCTTAGAATAAAACTTGTCACTTTTGAAAAAAATTTATCTTTCCTTTTGAAGTATGACTATAATGATTTGATTTGAAGGTACATCTATGAACCTACCTATAATGAAAATCTAATACTTGTTACAATTCGGAAAACCTTTTTGCTTGTGGTTGATGCTTAATTTTGTGAAAAATTATGGAAGCTTCATGAATCGATATTGTTTTTCATTTTGAAAGCTTGGAGTTGTAAATTAATCATACCTAATTTTTCCTTTTATATTTGAAATCTTTTATTGTATTGAAAACTAAATTATCATTGGAAATATTTATAAAGTTCATTCTATTCATAAACACTTGCATATTGACATGTTGAAGATGTTTTTATTGAATTCCTCTGCAATACTAAATGCATGTTCATTTAAAGATGAAAATAAAATGAGGTCAAGTACCTAGATATTTTAACAATTCCTCTTTTCCTTTCTTTTAGGTATCCAAAGCATCTTGACGAAGACAACCATAAAGGTAATTAATCTCCATATAGGCAATGACAGATTATTCCCTCTTTATATTTCCATTTTTACATGTTTATGCATTATTTATTTTGGCCATATCCCATGGCTTGTGTGCGATCATTATACAATTCCTTTTTAAATAGATGAAAATTTATTTATGTGATGACATGTTTATGTCTCTTTTCATTTTCCTTCAGTAACATATTATGGAATGAACCCATGCAACTTAACACACAAATTCAACTTCACTTAATCATAAAGTAATAAAATTAATTATTTGTACCTTTTCTTGATTTAAACTGATAAACGAATAAGTTATCACCTCTGCAACTTAAACTTTACTTTGATACTTGAAAACTCCAACCTGAATGCTTGTTATCCCAACATGCATGTTTATGATGTATGATGCTATTTCCACTTCTTTCATGACATCACAAATGGTCTAGAGAAAGGCTGGTGCATGAACTTGACAAAGACAAATGATTGAATAACATATTATGTGAGGAATAAGCATTCTGGAACAACATCCATAGTTGTTAGTTGTTTGTGCACTTTCCCAAATTTCCACTAAACCTAATCAACCTAAAAGTTTCATATGCTCCTTTTGGATGATTGAAAAAAAATGGACAACATCTTTGGTGACTATGCTTGATTGATTTCCTGCTAATTGGAAAAAAACCCCTTATTTTTCTCACCTTCAACCATGAAAACAACTTGAAACCTTATACCAAGCTTGACCATGCATGCCAGAGGCTAAATAACACTAATAAAGACTGAAATTCCTCCATGAAAACTGAAAAATAAAAACAAAAACATGTGTAAAACTACACTTGGAGGAAACAAACAACTCTTAACAAGACTAAAAAATCATACATGCTTAAAGGTGAAGCCTGCTGGGTGTACACAACACTTATTCCATAGAAAATAAACATATATTAACCTACTCTAACCAACTAAAAATGAGAAGCTAATTTTTTTGATATAGGATGGGAAATATAGCTTCCTTTTCTCAGAAATGAGACCATGAGATCATTTTGACAACTATATCACATGTAAATATGGAAAATATGATACGTACCTTAAAATTGCTCAAAATATCAGCCCAAAAGATGAAAAATACCGCCGTATGTGCAATCTATTTTGATAGGTAGCGAGACCTGATTTTTGAGAATGTGAAGCACTGTTTGTTCTCAAAACCAAGTATAACTGCCGGTATTGCTGAAACGACTCTAAACCAGCCAAGTACTTGATTTGAAAAGGTATTCTTATAGTTGATAAATTGATTTTTTTGATTTGCACTATTTCCTTCCTCTTCATCTTGAAGCACATTGAAGGTGATTTGAAATCTGACGACTCTTTAAACTCTTGTATCTTATCCATGGAAACCTGGTTCTTCAATGGTGCCAACCTCTTGTTCTTCATTATGATCTACCATGAGGTTTAAAATCTCAAAATAATTTTCTCACTCCTCATGGACAACATGATTCTCTTTGAATTTCTCCTCAAATTGGCCATTTAAAAGATGATATAAGCTGAATTTTGCTTCAAATTATTCATTATTACCATTATCTTCAAGTAGAAAACAGGGTATGAGGCTAGAACCATATTTTCCCTTGTCAAGAGGAAACTCTAAACCTATTAATCCTTCCTTAGATTGGATTCTAAATCGATCTCCATTCAAATCAGATTCATGATCACTTATGGGAAGATTTTCATACATGGTTAGCAAATTTTCATTCTCTAAATTAGCAATAGGTAAATAAGCAACTATTACTAAATCATTTTCTAAATTAGAAGATGGTATAACTTTGAGATTGCTAGTTTGAAACTCTAAATATTTTGCATGCTCATTTAAAACATTGAATGTACTTTTTAGCTTAAGAGAAAGATAAAGATCTTGCCTAACCTTTGCTTGCTGATTTGAATCTTGCCGCTACTCCATAACCTATGCATCTTTCTTGTACTCTTTTTCCAACTACGGAATCTGATTGAACCCAAACTTGGAAACCCAATTATTCAAAATTTCCATATATCCATCTCTACTGGTTTCTTCAATAGGCTATCCTCCTTGACTGATTTTCTGCTTGTCCCCTTCCCAAATTGGGCTTGGGAATGAGAGAGGAGGGGTGGGTTGGGTCTCAACCTAATTTAGAAATGTTTGGATAATGGGTAAGGGCTCAAAATCTGATTTTGGAGGAGAGGGGGCAGTAATTGTAGCATTTAGAAAAGTTGGAATATGACAGGTAGGATGAATTAGTTGCCAAAGAATAAACATTAGATTCGATGGGGAATGTAAGTGGGAACATCCCATTTATAATGTTCCTCAACCTTATGTGCATTAGATTCTAATGTTTGAATATATGTCATAAAATCAACCATTTGAGGGAAAGAGTTTTCTATATCCTCAATTCTCTAATGTAGGATAATCCAACTAGGTAGATGACCTCTCCATTGACAAGAATGTTTTTCCGAGGATGTTCAACTTAAAAAAATTGTATTTTATCATTTTCAGCCTACCACATCTACTCTATTCTTTGAACACCATTTTTAAAATATTCTTCAAGTTGATAAGTATTTCTATAACCTTCATTTGCTATTCTACATACCCCGCATAATCTTGTTCCTAGATAGCATAAGGATTGTAATGATGACCATGTTGATATATAAATTTTGGATCATGGGCATACTCATTGTGGTAAGGTTTTTAATTATGGTTTGGGGAGGATATCCGCAAAATGTTGGATCCTGGTCATTTTCATTAGTTTTTTCATTAATATAAGTGACATTGATGGAAAAAGGTGTGAATTAGGTGTTGTGTAAGATTCTCTAGGTCAATCATGTGTGAAATATGTGTTAACAAGTTTGTAAAAAGTTTTAGGAAGCGTTTCAAGAAAGACTCTGCAAGAGAAATTTAAAGGTTGATTAGTAGTGCTAGCTCACAGAGTGGTTCCAGGTGATTACATGATGATGGCAATGACAGATAATAGGTGGTTCAAGTAGTGTGTAAGCGAGTCTCGAAAAGCTCATTGGGCATTCATAATGGTTCCGTGTTAATACAAAGTCACTACAAGCTTAAATGTTGAGATTCTAATACACTAGAGAAATTGAAATGGATGTTACCCTTGTTTCCATTGATTTTGGGGAATAAAACTCATTTCACATTTTCCAAGTAGTCATAATTATTTTTAGAGAAAAGAAAAAAATTTGGTCCTTAGAATTTTTTTGAAAATTTTGAGTATTTAGTGTACTACATGTAAATGGGATGCAGATGGAACAGTTCCCATAGAACAAGAATTATTCACATTGATAATAGGGCTGATGGATAAAGAAACAAGTATAATGTGGTTTTAGGACACATAACGGGCACAAAGGCTCTCAAAGGAAAGAGTTCCATGTTACTTAGAGTTTTTGCACTTTATTTTGGACCACAAAGTGAAGGTTTAAGTAGATTACGAGCCAAGCTAAGGTTACGAGAATGAGGGGCTTCATTGGTAGAGTTCCTACTTGGTCCAAGTTCTCCATAAGCTCCCTCAACTGAAGAACAAAGAACACAGTTATTTGCGGGTTGGGAATAAAATTTGGGAATAGTGGATCCGAATTGAATGAGTTCTAAGAGAGTTATAGTTCTCCATAGATAAATTTGAGCCGAAAGACAAAGGTATGAGGCAAATGTAGTTTTGTGCATATAGATAAGGTAGTTGTGCGCACAAAAACCTTGACGAATCTATTCCACGAGAGGTATAATTCTCCACAAGTTTTAAAGACCTGAAATTCAAAGAAATAATTGAGTGCGAGATGGAAGTTAAGTCGGATGAATGAAAGAGCCTTGGCACCTATTCCACTAAGAATTTATTTTTTGAAAGCCTTATTGATCCAAAAATCAAAGGACCAAGGAGAAAGAAGTGTTGTGTGGAGAGTTAGGATGTCTAGAGAACCAAATAAATGAAGAAATTGTTTCACAAAAATCTCATTCCTAAAACTCATTATGATCCGATGTATAAAGGAAAAGTGCAAAAAAAAAAGAAAAGAGTGGAGTGCAAATGAAATAGGATGTGGATGAACCAAACCCACATGATAACAAGTTCCATGGTTCTATTTATTCTATGAATAATCGATAATGTCGATTAAGAAAGGATCAAAAGGTAAAATATTTAAATGGATTAAAGGGAAATGTTGTGTGGATGTGTGTGATGCTTTGGAACCTTGTTCCCCATGACCACCTAAGACCCTGCATTGGAATTTATTGTTCTATAGGTGTCAAAATTTGGTGTTTTTGGAATTTTTGGAATCATGACAACATCCTCTATCCAATGAATTAGAAAAATCTAGTTTTTAGGTGTAACTGAATGTTAAAAAGAGAAACTTGTCAATTTTAACATTGAGAGAGTTTCTGAAGGCTAGTTGAGCGTAGTTTATTTTGGAAATAAGTTTTGTAACCATGTGTGCACACCAATCCCTATACAAGAATTCAAAAATAAAAAATAAAAAATCAAGAAAAAGAGTTTCTCTCACCTATTTAAATCAAATGAGAAGAGTATTATGGTTTTTGATTAAATGAGAAAGAGAGTATTCTAGAGTTCTTTGAAGAGAGAAGATATATTTTTACGCTAGAGAGATTTTACAGAGACAGAAGAATATTTTATCAAATGAACATCCATTGAAGAAAAGCTGAAAGAGGATTAAGAGTGATAAGATGAAGAGGTGTATATTAATCAATAGCATCAGGATTAAAAACCAAATTAGATGATTGTTTGAAGGGTGAATCATAGAGACAAAGAGTGTTGGATATCATAGTATAAGAGTATGAAGATTGGACAATAGAAAGTTGATCATAATCAATTTTGCAAGCAATATTGAAACTATATGATCAATCTGATTGTAATATTTTTCAAGTAGGTGGTTAGATCTTGGGGGTGGGTGCTCCTTGCTAGTTTCAGCTTGCTAAATTAGTTGAGTGGGTGCTTAACATTCTTTAAGTGGGTGTTTGAAGATCGAAGTGGGTGCTTCATAGATTGAGTGGTGCTAAAAAGAAACCAAAATGATTGAATGTTTTGGAATTGGTGTTCCTAATAAATATTTGGTTTTGAAGTGGGTTTTTCCCCTGTAAAGAGTTTCCCACTATAACTTTTGTGTTCAGTGTCTTCTTGCATGTAGTTGATTAAATGATCATGATACATTGCTATTGTTAATCAAAGACGTTTGTATTGGAATGCATTAAAATTTTAATCTACACTGATTCAACCCCCTCCCAATGTTTGTGACCTCTAAGAATTATTATCAAAGCAAGTCCTTCGGTGGAAGCTTAACATCCTCAAGGAGATCCTCTCTTCACAAAAATGGAAGAAAATCAAGAACAAGGTGGACTATTACTGTCAATATCACCTCTCTTCACTTGAACAAATTACACATTACGGAGAATAAGGATAAATCCATATCGCATGTCACTTGGTTTTGATATATGGGAATGTTTTGAGAAAGACTACAATCCTCCAACCTCTCTAATCACTTTTACAGCAGAGGAGATGAAATATGAATATGAATCAAGAGCCATGAATTCCATTCTATGTGGGCTAAATGAAAATGAATTTGTGAAGGTAATGCAATGTACCTTTGCAAGGAAATTTAAAAGAAACTTCATAGTATTTATGAAGGAAATGACAAGGTCAAATTACACAAATTGAAGCCCTAAAGAACCTATTTTGAGAGTCTAAAAATGAAGGAGTATTAAATTATTACATCCTACATGCAGAGAGTAGATGAGGTGATCAACATGATCAGATGTCTTGGTGAGAAACTAGCAATTTTTTTAGTTCAAAAGGTGCTTAGATATCTAACTCCTAATTATGATGCAAATGTTATAGCTGTGGAGGAAGCAAAAGACATGAAAACCTTGACAGTGGATGAACTAAAAAGTATCTTATTAGCATATGAGATGAGGATGTTGGACCCCAGTCATTTTTAGTGGTGTTTTCATTGATTTCAAGTGGTATTGATGGAAAAAAGGGTTGATTGGTGAAGTGAAGAAGTCAAGGACATGAAGGTTGATTGGTAGTGCCCTTTCAGGATAGTTTTAGGTGCCTAATGAGATGTGACAGGTTGGTAAAGATCAGATCAAGGTCATGTAAGCATGGGAAAATCCTACGGATACTAAATACAACATCGTGAGCTAAAACCAGACTCATTTTAGCTCTTGGAGTAAAAATTCAAGAATGCACATAAATTGGCTTTGAGAATTGACAATGTTCCCTAAGATAAATAATATTAGTCAGAGATTCATAGCAAAACCTATGTTTAAACAACATATGGAAGATGTAGAGGAATTTCTTGTAGTTCTCCATGTAAAATTTCATCAGATTCTGAAATGGTGGTTTTGAATTATTCAAGTATTTTGAAGACTTCCTTCTTGAAAAATCCATTTTGAGGCTCCTGGATTCTTAGCACTCAAAAAAATTATGAGGAGTTCTTCAGATAAATCATAGAATGAATTTTTATAGTGAACTCTAAGCTTGAAATATTTTTAAAAATTTCAAGTTAATTGGGCAAGTTTCAAGAAAGTTATGAGCATTTTTCTTCTAATGTTTACTCTCTTCCTGGGCTTCTTCGAGTTAAGTGGTCATTTTTGAATGTTATAAATCCAAGTCACTAGTGCAAACTAAATTCACTTCTCATAATCACAAGAGATCTCTCCCAAGTTAAAAGTATGGCACCATTTCTCTCAGTGTGAACTATGTCATACATGCATGCATGTGCTTTGCAAACTTGGGTCTAAGAAAGTCATGTTCTTAAACCATCAAGGTTAAAATTATCTAGAAAAATGTTGTGCCATGATCTGGTCACAGTCCTTGAAGTGTTTTTTTACTTTCTAGAGGAGAAAATTGGTCAAAGGAGTTCTATTGGAGCATCTTACATGATCTTATGATGAGCCTTTGAAGGTTGCCCTCTTAATTCTATGACCATCATGTGAGGGGCTTGCTATGAAGACTATGATATGAATAGAAACTAGAATGCTCTTATTCAAACCATGTAGTCATGCCTTTGAAAGGATTTTATAGCCTCATCTTGAAGTGATTTAATTATAAATAGCCATATAAGTGATTTTTTTTTAAACAAGAAGTCTCAAGTCTGAGATCAACTTACGGAAGGTTACTATTTGTGAAGCACATGCATTTATTATGACCTCATTCCTTGTTTATTTGTGTGTACCAAGTGTTAAAATATGTTTGAGGTGTTAGTTGGTTGAATCAATAGAGGAAGGAAGGATAAATTTACGACGGTTGAAAACAAATGGTTAGGGTTTTGATTTAGAAACCCTCTCGTGTTCTGGTTTGATAATTCAAGCAAGCTTAATCTAAATTGAAGGTTACAAATCATATATGTCCATAAAACCTATAAAAACATACTCATCCAACTATCAAATTGATTGTGAACAACAATCTACTATTCCTTTGAGTTCAAGGATTGTGAAGGTGAACTTGAACCATGTAATGCAAGAGTATTTTAGACTTAGTGTAGTTTATTTCCATCTTCGAACATGGGTAAGAATATTTAGACATTCTTTATGCTTTGTCCACAAGCATTACTCGAAAGTGTATACTCCAGCATGCTTCATGAATATTACAGGTGAAGAAACTATCTTATGCACTTAAGTCTTATGAGCTCAAATGACAAAAAGAGTTGAGATAGTGAAGTATAGTCTTTTGATGGTGAGAAACAGGCTATATAAAAGCATTGAAGTCATATGAAATGGTTCATCTCACCCCTTTGCATGAAGAATAGAAATGAAAATTATTTGGGAAGGAGGAAAGAAAAGACTAGACAAATGTCACTGATTCACAACAATCAGAATTTAAGGAAATAATGATTGACATGTCGAGAGAAGAAGAGTTATTTATGTTTCATTACTTCATTATTTGGTTATATATTGGTCCTTTACATGATTATGAAAGCTTGATGCATGACTGATTCCATTAATATCTTGGAAATTAGCAGTTGATATAATAATCTTATCCTCACTTGAACATGTGACTAAAAGGGGAAGTATAAGAGCATTTGAAATGAAGTTCAAAGGTCATCCACGTACAAAATAAAAAAAGAGAACTTTTTCCATGCATTGAGACAAATATTTATGAAAAACAATTTGAGAAGATCTTTGAAAAATAGTGATGAAGGCTAGGTCATGAGTAGAAAAATAAGGGTTATAGAAGTTGAAGTCCTAGAGATATCAAAAAAAAACCCTATTTGATATGTACCTTCAAGAGGGAATGAATTGCAGCTTAGAAAATATAAGTATGAAGCATGGATTCTTGAAAAGAGAAGAATGTGAAAGGTCTATTGTTTCATGTTATTGATGTGGATGAAGAATACAAAGATATAGGATGTGAATAAAATGTAGAAACATATATGTATGACAAAGGATGTGAGTTCGGATAAGATGTTTCTCATCGAGTAAAAACAATGAATCTTTGGCAAGAAAGATAGGAACTTGTGAGTTGAGAAAGAAGTTGAGAGTAGAGATCATAGTCTAATTTGATCTGTCTTGATATGAGCTTTAAGTAGGATTAGTTTCATAATTTATGAATTGAGTATAATAATACTATTGTACAAACAGGAATTGGAAAATGAATTGTAATCAATCAAGAAAAGTGATAAGCGTGATAAAAGATGAAGGTAGAAGACTGAGATAATAGATAAAGTATAGGAAAATACAAGGAGTTGCATGAAAAGAAAAAGGCAAAGTGAATTTTGTTGAAAAAATAGCTAGTAAGGGATCATGATCTATTGATGAAGCAAAAAGTAACTATATGATCAAATTGTACATTGTCATTAAATTATTCTAAGTGGGTGTTTAAAGTAAAAGGGTTGATGTTCCTAGCTAGTTGCAACTTTCTAAAGCTGTCCTAGTGGGAGTTTGACAACCTTTGGGTGCTAGAAGGATTGTGAAGTGGGTGTTTCTTAGGTTGAGTGGGTGCAAAACCAAACAAGAAATTGTTTTACGTTAAGAATGGGTGTTCTTAATAAAAGTCCTTGATTTCAAGTGGGTTTTCTCCCTCTATGGGGTTCCCTCTATAAATTTGGTGTCCTGTGTACTTGTCTTCTTGCATACACTCTAATTTGTTCATAGTTTGAGTTATGTTTCTAGTTAAGAAAGTTTTCAAAGGTGGTAAAATATATCTGCATTGATTCACCCCTCCTCTCGAGTTCTTGTGATATCCAATAATTGGTATCGAGTTTGGTCCTCTGAATCAAACTAATAGTTTGGATGTGATCCTAAAGTCACAAGCATGTGTACATCAATAGAGTACCGTGTTGAAGAAGAATTATGAGATTGCTCAAGCCCTGATTAAAGAGTTAAAATCTCAAATCAAGCTCAAAGATGAAAAATATCTTGAACAACTACAAGAATTGGAAAAAGTTGTTGATAAGTTATCAAAAGATCTAAGTTTCAAAGAAAAGGCTTGTATTAAACTTGAGGAAGAATTAAAGACTTCAAAGGATGAGCTAGAACAAGTTAAAGTTAAATTGATGATACATCAAAGACAACATAATGACATATCATGTCTCGAATGAAAAAATGAAGCAACCCAATGTGAAATGGAGCATGAACCTAGTCACGATTCATGCCAAGTAGCCATCAAAGCTAAGGATGAATAATGTGGTGAACTAAATGCAAAATTGATAATGCTAAGAGAGGAACTGGAGAAAGAAAGGAAAAGAGATGAAGAGGATGATAAAAAAGAAGACAAAGGAGACAAAGACAAGAAGATCCAAGTCAATTAGATAGCCAAATGCATCCATGTATGAGAGAAAATTTAATGGATATTGTTTCTCAAGTTCTTAATTTAAAGATAGAGCTAGAGAGTGCATGAAAAACTATGACAAAAATCATTCATGGAGATCTTGTTCTACTGAATATGAAAGTAACATAAAGTCTTTCAATTGTAGAAATAAAGTTCATGCTAGAAAACATTTCCTAGAAGAACCTATTAGTTAATTTAGCAATGATAATCATTAGTAAGGAAAAAGAATAACTCGGGTCATGTGTTATACATGTCATGAAGTTGGGAATTTCTCAAAGCATTGCTATAAATATAGACAACCCAAGTCTCAAGTAGCTCCTAGAAAGAAGGAAATGAAATGGGTGTACAAAATCAAGGAAGATAAATTAGAATTCTAGATAACAATGACTAAAAATAAGGTATCATGGGTAGATATTGAAGAGGCACAACAAGCTAATACAGTGTCAACATATTATTACCAAGGTAAGAAACATGAAAACAACTCGAAGATAAAGGATGAGGAATTTATTCCTCAAGCAGTGATAGAGCAGGTGTATGAAGTGCAACATGTATGTTTATCAAGCACTCAAACATATGATGAGAGCTCAAGTAATGAGGTTATCACTCCTAGAGATGCAACTAATAAGGTCAACAAGATTGTGAAGACAAGGAAAGGGAATATGGAGTCATCATATGGTTTTGATGACTTCTTATTGTTATGAGAAAGTCCATCAAGAAAAGAGTGTCTTCTCTATGCTTCTAGGAGACATACTCCTTTGGAAGAAGCAGTAGTGTGGTTTGGAGTAAAGATACCATCATCAAGTGTTGATAAGAGACTTTTTGCAAATATATCAGAAGTCATAGGTACTTTTCTAATATGGTTTGGCTCATTTAATCCTTGATTGTATTGAGTGGCTACATAAAGAAATGCATAAATGAAGTCATGAGATGCTCTAGTCTGTGTCAAAGAATGTGGGTTTGCATTCAAGTCTATCAGAAGCCTTCAAGAAGACAAAAGTAGTGTTCAGTCAAGCTCAAAATATCAACACAACGTGAAGAAGGATCACACAAGCCTAAACAACCACAAGGTCTTCAAATACAAATTTCAGGACTATATTTGAGTGAAAAATATGTATTGTTGTGTTAAGGTATGTAATCTTGAGCCACTAAGTGAGTTCTATAAGAGTTCTCTGTTGTGAGAAGTTATGAACTCAGCTTGTGGTCACTAATAGCTCATACTAGTTAGAACATGACGAAGTTCTTTGGTATAAGTAGCTATGATTGTTTACTAGTATCATAGTCATGTAAAAAGAATTTAAGTTCAGTATGTGAGTTATAACACATTCATCATGTGTCTATGGTCTTTGTTATTCCATAGTGTATATTCTTTGATTCAATAAGTATGTGTGTACATGTTGTTCATTGTCTTGATTTGGTTCATGTTGTTTGTTCTTATGCAATAATTTTGGGAATAAGTCTTTTGTCTCTGAGTTGCACCTATAAGAAGCTCATGTGATCTGTGTCTATACTCTCATGATGTGAATTTTTGAATATGTTATTGATTATTTTAGTCATGAATTGATGGTATTTAATCAAAAGAAGTATTTCTTATAATTCCTTCTGTCAATTTTGAAAATAGTGAAGATTAGTGTGAACTGTGAAAAGTCTGAGTTCATATTTGAGAAGATTTTGGTATCACAATGATTAGTCATTAATTGGAACAATATTTTTTAGTATTTCTAAGTATTCCTTGGCATGTATGGACTTTTAAGGCGTGCGTGATGTTGTAAGAGGTCATAATGAGTCCATGTGTACTCACTCTCCCTAAGAGGTGTTGTAAGTGTTCTAAACAACAGTCTCAGTCTATGTGAGTTATTAGGACATATTTCATGAGCTCTATAGGTGTTAATATCTCTGTGAGTATGGTGAAGGATATCTAAGAAGATGGATAGTGTGATCAAGTAATAACATTGATCAATACATTGCTACAAAAGAAGGGATGTGGCCAAGGTATGTCCAAATTATGTGTAGCCTAGATGAAAGTAGGAAGGTTGTAGGTATGCTTTTGGGTGAACATGCACCTTAGGCAATTAATGAAGAGTTTAGATAGCTTGGTGGATCACATTTAATATATAGATCCGTTATTGAGGTCATGAAATCTAAATTTGGTAATTTTTTAAGGTTCTCTGCCCTAGACTATGTTTTCACACTGATTTTGAGTGGTACTAATGGAAACTTGGTTTTGGAGGCACTAATGATGGGATCTTGACCTAAAACCTTGAAAATTTCATCTTGACTATGTTGGCTACAAAATTCAAGTGGTTTTAAGATCTAAATATGTATACATTCCTAGATACTTATGACAGTTGTTGAGGTGACAGTCTAAATATCAATAAGTCTAATTTGTGATATGTATCTTGTTGAATGAGAGTGACTCTTTTGGAGTGATCTCTCAAAGGTATTTATGGGAGCCTTCCATTTAACAATATTTTCTACTTTAGGATTGATGTGCTCATGAAGAGGAATATGAACAAAATTCAAGAAGACTACATGGATAAGACATAGTCAAGAAGGTCTAACAAGATTCATCGGGTAGTCAAGAAAAGTGAAACTAAAGAACAAAGGTTCAAATATTAAAGGTGTTTAGTATTGATCCTACCAGCAAGAAAGTATAGCTTCTAAATTTTGAAAGTGATCTACATGTGCTAGTTCCTTGCAAGACTGTGTGTTCTTAGTAATCAACTAGGTGCTTGAGAAGGTTGAAAAAGACTTAGGTTTCGAGAGAAGTCAAAATCATGTTAAAAATGTCAATGTTTATCTATCTTGAAGTATCTTAGTATATCAAACCAAAAGAGCTCAAGGTGCTCTTGGAATCTAGTAGACCTAATAATATATGTTTTCAAGGTATCATTCAAATGCCCAAGTTGCTCTAAATTAAAGGTATAATGATCAAGTTACAGACTATATGGATACCTATGATAGTGAATAAATCTTGAATTCTTGAAAAGTCATTCATGAAATATTTGATGCCTAAAAGTAAGGCCTAAACATGCGGATGATGGCATAATGGTTTGTGATCAAAGCTAAAGCGAAGGATTTAATTTCATAACTTCAGGAGTTTACAACTCTATGAGATAAATGCGAGTTCAAGGGTTTGGAGTCAAAACCCTAGATGAAATATCATGTGAAAAATCTTGTATCCAAGTCTAGTAAGCTAGAAGTATTTCCATGTGCAAAAAATGAAATGCTACAGGGGTGTGATTACTACAAGTATCAATGGGATAAAAGGTTCTTGACATGCTATAACTTATGCCATAAATGATTCATAGGAATATAAGGGTACTTGAAGCATAGTTACAGTCTAAGGTGAATATGAGACAAGGGAGCATAGTGATAATGTTCTAAAACTGAACTAGGGTATATCCTAGGACTTAGCATGACCTATTTGGTAGGGAAAGTGAGATATTACAAAGTATGTATTATCTAGGTGAAGAGTGTACATGATTTCAGAGTTCTTAGATATGTGCAAAAATTGAAAGATTGAGAAAGTTCCTAAAAGATCAAGATGTTACTACTTTGTGACAAGCTGTTGATATTCTTTATGCCTCAAAAGTTCAAGATAATAGTTTTTAATTGATTTGCTAATGCATATCAAAGATTATCTCTATTTGTAGGTCAAGAGCATATATATCTAAATCAATATGAGTGCACATTTTAAGGTGGATATATTCTCGATTTGGCTCAAGTACATTAATTTTAATGCCAATTTTTTTGAAGAAACTCACGAAGCAAGAGGAACTTAGCTTGATCATCGGTATGTTAGGAAGAAGACTTGTGTCTTAGATCTTGTTATTTATTGCAGAGACAAAGGGAGAGATTCATATGTATAGAATAGGTGGCTTGAACTATTTAGTTCTTGAAGACATGTTAGAAGTTTCCTAAGACCATTTAAGCCTCACAAATGAATCTCATGAAGAGCTACAAGTTTGATTAGCTCATCGGAGGAAGAGGGGATCCTAATTTTCTCCATAGTCGAGGTAAGAACAATGTTTTTAAGTGTTGGCAAATGGAAGAGATAAGGTTGGCTGCAACTCTAATGGCATGTAAGGTAAGTATAATTTTTAGATGGTCTCGGTTGCATGAAAATAGAGTGAATATATTGAAAACTTGCTTTATGGCTGAAGCTAGGTGGTTAAGATCATTTCATGGCTTGATAACAAAGTAAGAATATTTTTTTACTATGATAACTAGAGATAGGAATTGTTTTTGCAAAGGAAGAGTGTTTGTGCTTAGGGGAGATCAAGGTAGAAAAAAATCTCGAAAAGAGAAACACCATCCAAGGGGGAGCTTGTGGACATGTAAGTTTTTTTTTCTTATGTTTCATTATCCTTAATTGACATTGGTTCATGTCGAGTGGTCAATATTCCTTTTTCAATGATGTCAAAGGGGAGAGATACAAAGTTTGCAATCGAAACCAGGTTTGCGAGATGATTTTTCCATCAACGTTGTTAGGTTTCTAAGGTGTTTCCATCAATGAAAAAGGGGATTTTTTTAAACCCTAGTAATTTTCGGTGGTGTTATCATTTGTCAAGTGGTGTTGATAGAAAAATGACTGATTTGTGAAGTGAAGAACTGAAGGACATGAAGGTTGATTGGTAGATCCCTTTCATGATAGTTTCAGGTGCCTAATGAGTTGTGAAAGGTTGGTATAGGTCAGATTAAGGTCACGTAATCATGGGATAAGACTAGCGATCTGACTACAACATGTGTGAGGTGAAAGAAGGAAAATTTTATCTTGAGGATTTAAAATTCAAGAATGCACATAAAATGGCTTTGAGAACTGATAATGGTCACTAAGGTAAATTTTATGTGTAAGATATTCAAAGGAAAACCTATGGCTAACCAACACATGGTAGGTTTATAGGAATTTATAGTAATGCTCCATGTCAAATTTCATTAGATTCTGAAATGGGTATTTTGAGTTATTCAAGTATTTCTAAGACTTCCTTCTTGAAAAATGCATTCTAAGGCTCCTAGATTCCTAGCACTAAAAAAATTATAAGGAATTATTTAGATAAATCATAAAAGGAATTTTTGTATTGAACTCCATGCTTGAAATAATGCAAAAGGTTTTAGGTCAATTGGGTGAGTTTTAAGAAAATTACGAGAATTTTTGTTCTAATGTTTAATCTCTTCCCAAGGCTTCTTCATGAGTTAAGTGGCCTAATTTGAATGTTCTAACTCCAAGTCACCAGGGAAAACTAAATTCACTTATTGGAAGCATAAAAGAACTCTCCCAAGTCAAAATTATGGAACCATTACTCTCGGTGTGAACTCTATCCTACAAGCATGTATGGGCTTTGCAAACTTGGCTCTCGGATAATCATGTTCGAAGCCATCAAGCTTAAAATTCTCTAGCAAAATGTTGTGCCATGATTTGGGTAGGGTCCTTGAAGTTTTTTTTATTTTCTATAGGAGTTCTACTGGAGCATCTTACATGATCTTATGATGAGACTTTAAAGGTTGCCCTCATAAGTTTATGGCCATCTGTGTGAGGGCTTGCTTATGAAAGCTGTGATATGAATAAAAATATAATGCTCTTATTCAAACCATGCACTCAAGCCTTTGAAAGGATTTTATAGCCTCTTCCTAAAGGGATTTGAATGCAAATAACCATATAAGTGATTTTTTTGTAAATAGGAAGTCTCAAGTCTCGAGATCAACTTGCAGAAGGTTATTATATCTGTGAAGCACATGCATTTATTATGACCTCATTCCTTGTTTGTATGTATGTAATAGATGTAAATTTTTTTTTGAGGTGTTAGTTGGTTAACTCAGCAGAGGAGTGAAGGACATATGTATGAAAATTGAAAACACATGGTTAGGGTTTAAATCTAGAAGTCCTCTCTGTACCTTTGGTTTAATAGTTCGAGCAAGCTTAATATAAATTGAAATTTTAGAGCAGCTATGTCCACAAACAATGTAAAAACATACTCCTCTAGCTATCAAAGTGACAAAGTGAATAAAAACTACTATTTCTTTGAGTTCAAGGCTTGTGAAGGTAAACTTGAACTATGTAATACAAGAGTATTTCAAAATTATTGTAGTTGATTTCCATTCTAATGAACATGGGTGAGAATATTGAGACATTTTTATGCTCTATCCACAAGCATGACATGAAAGTGTATACTCCAACATGCTTCATGAAGATCACAGTGAAGAACTAACTCCTACACTTAAGTCTTAGGAGCTCAAATGAAAAATCAATTTGAGATAGGAAAGTAAAGTATTTTGATGGCGAGAAATAATTTTATCAAAGAATTTAAGTCATATGAAACAGATTCATATCACCCCTTTACATGAAGAATATAATTTATCAAGATATAAAAAGGAAAATTATTTTGCAAGGAGAAAATAAAATATTGGACAAACATTACAGTTCATAACTATCAGAATTTAAGGAAATAATTATTGACATGTTAGGGAAGAAGAGTTAGTTATGTTTGATTACATCATTATTTGGTTATATTTCAGTCCTTTAAATATTTATGCAAGCCGGATGCATGGTGATGTGATTAATATCTTGGAAATTAAGATTTGATATAATAATATTGTCTTCACTTGAACATGTGTCTTGTTGTCCTCTCAATTTTCCCCACCCTTTCAAATCTAAATTCATGAAAATTGGAGCCCTTCCGTAGAATAAATTCATGTTTTACACTTCTCGATACTCATTTTCTTTTCCCACGGTGTTTTAATCAAATTCCTTAGTATTCTACCATTAAAAGCGTTTTACCTATTTTCAATGGATAGAAAATGATTTTAGTTCTTTTTTTATGCATTTGGAATACGTGGGACCTTGCATCTCTCTTTTTTAACCTTTTGCAGAGAAATAAATTCTTCATTGGGAGCAAAAAGGCATTTTCTGTTTCCTACAACTTCCTACGTTCTTTTCCCCATCAAATTCTTTTTGAAAAAGGTAAAGCTACGCGTTTGTTTCCCATTGGCTACGACCGAAAGCAGGTTCTTTTTTGAACTTATCACTTTTGGTGATTTTGGAACAAATGTCGGCATTTTCCCGCATCCTCATCAGTCCCTGATTTGCTAGAGCAGTTGGCGGAAGTTTGGGGTGACGGATCCATTTTATTCTCTAAGGCATTACGACAAAAGGGCAAACAGTTCTAAAATGACCCGCAACCCCGCCCAAGTGAAAGGATAAATTCAAGTTGAAATCCACAGTCAATCAGAAAAGGGCACATGTCCATGTTGAAAATTCAATGGTGGAGGCATGGAATTTCAGGGGAAAGGTTAGAATTTTTCCTTTTTCAAAACATTAAAAAGTGAAGCATGTCCCCACAACCAATCAGGCGATGTCATGTGTTGAAGAATCAGAAAGGGAAACGTGGTCATTTTTCAGTTCACAGGTGCTTTGGCAGACCGGTTGAGGACTTTGGGAATTTTATCCTTGTTTTCACAAAAGGTGAAAATTTCTAAAATGGCTCACGGCGCCACTCATGCGAAGGAAAATTTCTAAGTTAAGTTAATGCACATGTGATTAGAAAGGGATGCACGGCCTACGTTGAAAAGTCAATGGCGGGGGTAAAGACCTTTGGGGGAAAAGTTGGATTTTTTTCCCCTTTTCAAAAATAGATAAAGTATAAAACTGAAGCACATTCCTGCATCCAGTCAGGCGATGCCACGTGTTGGAGGATGAAATCGGAACAGTGGACCTGTGGGGGAAATTGAGAATTTGAGCCTTTTTCACCAAAGGGTTTAAATGTTGTAAATTGAGCCATGACCCCTTTTTCCAATCATGGTGTGCCACATGTTCACGTTGTAAAGTCAAAGTAAACCGATGGAGGTTTTTGAGAAGTTGAGATTTTTGTTAAAAAGAGTTTTAATAGCAGATTTGAACCGCATTTCCTTAGCCACTCAGATGGTGCCACATGTCTGGCTTTTGGCAGAGCTGCGGGAGGGTGAAGCAAAATGAGAAATCACACTTTTTCTCCCAAATGTCGGAAATGCGTTTTCTCCCTTGGGGAAATTTGTCATTGCTTGGATCTTGCCATGTGTAGGGTCCAAATTTGAAGGTAAAAGGGGAAAAGATAGCCAAATGCATTCATCTAGTTTTTAACGCCATTAACGAACCAGAGCTCTGTAAAATGCAAAAATGGATTGTTCTTCATTCTTTTTCTCTATATTCTTGTTGTTTCCCCATGAGATGCATTTTTGGTTTATTATGGGGCCAAATTGATAAGTTTGAAGAGATGCTGAAAGTTTAATCATCGGAAAATAGATTTTATTGGGCATACGCGATAAAAAAGGGCTAAAACTTATGAGTAATCACTTGACTTCTATGAAAGTGGTTAAAACGTAGAAATGACAGGACCACATGAAGAAGAAAATCATGAGATGCCTCCTGCTAAAATAGTCATGCTCGAACTAATGAAATATTTGCCTTTTGAACCTCTAGTTTTCATGAGTGTGTTTTTTCATGTCACTTCCAAAAGTGGATCTACAACAAACATTATTCCTTTCGGATATTATTTTCTTGGGGACAAAGTATGGATGTATATGAATTGTTATAAGAACATGGTTTTGGCTATGGAAAGGGGGATTCTGGTTTTCTGGGAAGGTTGTAAATTCTGCAGTAATTTAATACAGAAGTTCTTTCTTTCTTTTCTTATTTTCCTCTGTTATATATTTCTCTCTCCTTGCTTGATTCAATGGATCATTTGTTTTGCATTCAATAGAAACTTTGTGTTCTGGTCTATGTAATCCTCATAACTTTGTGTTTTCAGATTTTCATTGGTGGTGAAGTAATTGATCCTTTTCTATATTTTCTTGGTTCAATGTGAGTAGGGAGATACTCTGCTATCTATATTGCCCAAAATAATTGTTGTTTTCTTTCTTCCCCTATCTCTATATTCTTCCATTCCTTCTGATTGATAACCTTTTAAGTATGAAAACATTCTAGAATATCGGGTCCAAACATTGAGAGTTGTGTATCGTACATTTGTTTTCCTACTTTCAATAAGGGAACCTCTCCCTTTAAAGATGAGGGACTTGTTGTCCCCGATTGTGGTTTCAACCCATGTTCCATTCGAAACCCAACATGTCTAAAGGGGAAGTGTAATAGGATTTGAAATGAAGTTCAAAAGTCATCCAAGTAGAAAATAAAAGAGAGAAATTTTTCCATGCATTGAGACAAATATTGATGAAAAACAATTTTGGAAGAGCTTTGGAAAATGGCAATGAATTCTAGGTCATGAGTAGAAAATGTAGGGTTATAGAAGTTTAAGTCCCATAGATATCAACAAGAATAAGCCCCTGATTGAGATGTACACTCTAGAGAGAATGAATTGTAGATGAGATTGATATAAGTATGAAGAAGGGAGTCTTAAAAAGAGAATAATGTGAAAGGATATTGTTCCATGTTATTGATGTCGATGCTAAATAAAAAGATATACTATGTGAATATAATGTAGAAACATCTATGTAAGACAAAGGTTGTGAGTTTAGATAAGGTCTTTCTCATCAAAGTAAAAACAATGAATCATTGACAAGAACGATAGGAACTTATGAGATGAGAAATAAGTAGAAAGCGAGTTCATAGTCTCATTTGATGATGCTAATATGAGGTTGAATTAGGATTAGTTTCATGATTTATGAATTGATTATAAGAATATTATTATACAAACAAAGAGTTGGAAAATGAATTTTAATAAAGAAAAGTGATAAGCGTGATACAAAGATGAACGTAGAAGGCTGAGATAACATATAGAGTATTGGAAAAATATAAGGAGTTGCATGACAAGAAAACATGTAGTGAGTTTTGTTGAATAAAGAGCTAGTAAAGGGTCATGATCTGTTGATGAAGCAATAAGTAAGTAAATGATCAAATTGTACATTTTCATTGAATTCTTCTAAGTGGGTTCTTAGAGTACAAGGGTTGATGCTCCTTGTAAGTTTTAGCTTTCTAATCTAGCCTAGTGGGTATTTGGAAACCTTCCATTGGGTTCTAAGAGGACTGTGAAATGGGTCTTGAACCAAACAGGAAATCATTATATGTTAAGAATGATTTTTCTTAATAAAAATCCTTGATTTCAAGTGGGTTTTCTCCCTCTCTAGGTTTCCCACTATAAATTTTGTGTCCTATGTACTTTCCTTCTTGCATGCACTCTAATTTATTGATGTTTTGAGTTCTATTTCTAGTTAAGAAGTTTTTAAAGGTGATAAAATTGATCTCCAATGATTCACCCCCTCCTCTTAGTTCTTGTGATATCCAACAATTGGTATCAGATCATGGTCCTCTATAATCAATCCTAACAACTTAGAGGTGATCCTAAAGTCACAAGCATGTGTACATCAATAGATTCTATGTTGAAGAAGAAGTATGAGATTTATCAAGCCCTAATTAAAGAGTTAAAATATGAAATCAAGCTCAAATATGTAAATTATCTTGAAGGACTCCAAGAAGTGAATTTTTTTTTGATAAGTTATCAAAAGATCTAAGTGTCAAAGAAAATTCTTGTATTCAAATTGAGGAAGAAATGAATAATTCAAAGGATGAGATGGAACAAGTTAAAGTTAAATTGATGATTCATCAAAGACACCCTAATGACATATCAGGTATGGACTATAAAAATGAAGCAACCCAATGTGAAATGGAGCATGAACCTAGTCATGAGTCATGCCAAACAACCATCAAACCTAATGATGAAGAATATGGTGAAATAAATGCAAAATTGATAATGGCTAAGAGAGGAATTGGAGTAAGAAAGTCAAAGAGATGAAGAGGTTGATCTTAACAAGAAAAAAAAAAGAATCGGGAAAAGGAGACAAATACATGAAGATCTAAGTCAATTAGACAACCAAACACATCCATGTATGAGAGGAAATTTAATGGTTATTATTTCTCATGTTCTGAATTTGGACATAGAGCTAGAGATTGCATGAAAAACTATGAAAAAGAGCACCCATGGAGATCTTTTGCTACTAAATATGAAAGGACCATATTATTTTTCAATTGTAGAAATAAAGGTCATCTTTTGTGAAGAATTGCCTAGAAGAACCTATAAGTCAATTTAGAAATGACAGGTCATTACTTAGAAAAAGTATAAATTAGGTCATATTTTATACATGTCATTAAGTTGGGAATTTATCAAAGCATTGTTATAACAATAGAAAACCCATGTCTCAAACAACTCCTGGAAAGAAGGAAATGAAGTGGGTATACAAAATCAAGGAAGAAAATTCAGAAGTTGAGATATCAAAGAATACAAAGAAGGTATCATGGGAAGATATTGAAGAGGCACATCAAGCTAAAAGAATGTTAACATATGATTACAAAGATAAGAAATAGGAAAATAACTCTAGTGTCAAGGATGATGAATTTCTTCCTCAAGCAGTGATAGAGTAGGTGTATGAAGTGAAACATGCATGTTTATAAGTAATAAAAAACAAATGATGAGAGCTCAGGTTATGAGTCTATCACTCCCAGAGATGCAACTAAAAAAATTCAACATGATTATGAAGAAAAGAAAAGGGAATATGGGGTCATCATATGGTTTTTATGGCTTCTTATCGTTATGAGAAAGTCCATCAAGAAAAGAGTGTCTTATCTATGCTTCTAGGAGACATACTCCTTTAGAGGAAGTAGTAGTGTGGTTTGGATTGAAGATACCATCATGAAGTGCTAATAAGAGACTTTTTGAAAATATATCAGAAGTCATAGGTGCATTTCTAATATGGTTTGGATCATTTAATCCTTGATTGTATTGATTGGATACATAAAGCAATGCATTGAATCCACGGGATTCTCTATTCCGTGTCAAAGAATGTGGGTCTACATTCACATTTATTAGAATCCTTTAGGAAGACATAAGTAGTGTTCAGTCAAGCTCAAAATATCAACATAACATGAAGAAGGATCACAGAATCCTGAACAACCACAAGGCCTTAAAATAAAAATTTCAGGACTGTATTTGAGTGACAAAGATGTATGACTGTGTTAAGGTATGTAATCTTGAGCTACTAAGTGTGTTCTATAAGAGTGTTCTTGTGTGAGAAGTTATGAACTCAACTTGTGGTCACTGATAGCTCATGCTAGTTAAAACATGATGAAGTTGTTGGTCTAAGTAGTTGTGATTGTTTAAAAGTATCATAGTCATGTAAAAGAGACTTTAAGTTACATATGTGAGTTATAACATAGTCATCATGTTTCTATGGTCTATGGTATTCCATTATGTCAATTATCTGAGTCAACTCAGTCTAAACATGATGAAGATAGTCATAAAAACAATAATAAAAATATGAACTAGAAACAAAGCGATGAAAAGAAGAAGTTCTTCAAGAAAAAAGGAATTTTACACAAAGAAGAAGTCAATCGAATTTGAGTCGAGATAACTATAGAAGCTCGAAAGATGATGATGATTAAATCAACTCAGAATCCTTGTTTAATTCCATCAATATCCCTGAAGAATGAAGCTTCAAAGGAAAGAATGTAGTTGATTATAAAGATTCTAATGAAGAAGAAGAAAATGTGAATCTAGAAGCTAAACTTGTATGTAAACTTAAAGAATTAAAATTGTGTAGAAGAAAGAACCAAAATTTGAGATGCACATTAAAAGATTGTGAATAAAAATTCTCATCTTTGAAAAGAGGAATATTCTAAAGGAAGAGGAAGAAACAAATTATCTCAAATAACTTGAATCCCATATCGAAAATATCTCTCCATCTTACAAAGTAAAGAAGGATTAATATGTGAATTTGAAATATGATTGAGTGTATGAAGACTGAATTGGAACAAATGAATTGAAAAATCAAGGTGTATGAGAAGCTAGATAGAAGATCAAGTGTATTAACTGATATACTAAGTAGTTAAAGGAAACAAATGACAAATCAGGCATTGGTTTTAAGGAAAAAAGAAAGGAAGTTGATCTAACAAATAAGAATGAGGACAAGCCTACACATGGCATCCCGCATATCCCAAACAAAGAAGCCACCAAATCTTCCAAGAGGAAGAGATAAACTCCTAGATTCACCTATGAAATGAGGCACACACATTCTTCCTATGGTTGTTATTCATGTAACATGTTTGGTCACAAAGATGATAAGTGTAGAAGATATACTAGAGGATATGGAAGGAACTACAACTCACCAAACACAAGAATGAGTCACAATATTATTTTATACAAATGTCACAAGGATGGTCATATTGTAATGATGTGTAATTAGGAACCCCTTAAACAAAAGAAATGGGTGTACGTTGTGAAGGAAGAATCCAACAAAAGAAAAGAGTCTTGTTCGATAGTACAAAATACTTTTCACATACAAGATGAAGACAAGATATGGTATTTAGATAGTGGGTGCTCCAGTCATATGACAGGTGACAAAAGAAAATTCATCTCTCTATCAAACAATGCATCAAGAGCTATTAGGTTTGGTGACAATAATTCAAAAAACATTGTGGGAAAAGGAACACTAAGCCTTGATAATGGAAATATTTTTGGAGAAAATGTTCTTTATGTTGAAGGTATCAAGCATAATATTTTGAGTGTGAGTCAAATGTGTAAGAAAGGTTACAATTTGATATTTCATGAAAAAGGGTGTAGAATTATTCATGATAAGTTAAGGAAGAAGGTAGCTAAAGCCAAAAGGACAAAGAATAACATGTATGTTCTAAAATAAATAAATAATGAAAAATGCTTCATAGGTAAAGTTGATGACAACTAGTTGTGGCACATGAGATTGGGACACATAAGATTTGAAAATATTTTGAAAGTAAGTGTTAATGATGGTGTGAGACACATTCCAAAAATTGTAAAACCAATAGATACACTCTACAAATATTTCTTACATGGTAAACAATAATGAAGATCTTTCAAGTCCAAATAATACTCTACCACTAGACCTCTGGACTGATCCATATAGATATTTGTAGTCCTACAAGAAATTAGAGGTTACAAAGAGATGTGTAATTCATGTTACTAATATATGAATTCACCCGAATGACATGGGTAGCTTATTTGAAGCACAAAATAATAATATTTGGACAAATTCAAATCCTTCAAGGAACTTGTAGAGAATGAGAAGAACACCAAGATTAAATGTTTAAGATCATATAGAGATGGAGAATTTTGATACAATGAATTTAATGAATTCTATGAAGAACGTGGGATTCAATGATAATTCTCGGCTTCCAAGAAAACTCATCAAAATGGAGTTGTTGAAAGAAAGAACATGCCTATACAAGAAATCGCTAGAACTATGTTAAATGAATCTAAAATTCCTGATGGATATTGGAGTGAGGCGGTCAGAAAACTATCTATATTATAAATAGGTCTCAATTAATAGTGAACAATAGTAAGACACCTTATGAACTTTGGAAAGGAAGACGATCCAACATGAAACACATAAGATTTTGAAGCAAATGTTATATCAAGAGAGATGAAGATAAATTATTTAAATTTTACTCTAGGTGTGATGAGAGCATATTTCTTGGCTATTCAGCTGTTAGTGCAGCCCATAGATGCTATAATAAGAGGCTATAGAAAGTGGTTGAGAGAACAAATGTTAAATTTATTCAATCTTATCCTTCAAAATCTAGCATTCAACCTAAGGACAACCATGAAGATTAAGAATATGAAGAATAAGTGGTAATTACATGTGAATAAGTGGAAGAAAAAAAAAGACACCAAGACACCCTCAAGGAAATTCAAGAGAGACCATCGAGAAAATCAGATCATTGGAAGTAGAGAAGGAGGTATTCTCATAAGAAGAGAGTTAAGAGATCAGCAAAACCATGAATTAATAAAACTCTATCAATAATAGAACCCTAGAATGTAGTATAAGATAGGAAGGATCAACATTAGGTAGATACCATGAATGAGGAGCTTGATCAAATTGAAAAGAATGAGACACGAGAGCTTATACTAAGAACTAAAGACAAGAACGTGATATGAACAAAATGGTTGTTCAAAAACAAATTCAATTAGAAAGGAGAAGTGAAAAGAAACAAGACAAGAATTGTACTTAAATTCTATGTAAAAATGAAAGGAATTGAATTTGATCAAACATTTACACCATTGGAAAGGATGGAAGCAATTAGATTTGTTGTTGACATATACGAGATCACGGGAAAATAAGAGTTTTTCATATGGGTGTTAAATCAAAATTTCTTAATGGTTATCTGAATGAAGAGGTATATATTGAACAACTTGATGGATTCTCTGTAACTGATGATAAATATTATGTGTGTAGGTTAAAAAATTATTTATATGGATTAAAACCAGACCCTAAATCTTGGTATAGTAAGATGGATACATATCTCATCGAAAGCAAGCCTTTAGAAAAGTTGTAGCTGACAATAATGTCTATATCGGTGAAGAAGGGGATCATCTTCTTATTTTCATTGTGTATGTGGATGATATTATATTTGGAGGAGATCATGATAAGATGACTCATGAATTTGCTGATGTTATGATAGAAGAGTTTGAAATGTCTATGCTTGGAGATCTCTCATTATGCATGGGCTTACAAATAATTCAATTAGGCCAAGGTATGTTCATATCCTAAAATAAATAAATCAAAGAAATTCTCAAAAGGTTTAGGATGGAAGAATGCAAACATACGGGAACACCAATGGAAGTTAGTTACAAGATGAGAAAAGAAGACAACTCACCAAAAGTTGAAAAAAATTGTATAGATCCATGATAGGAAATATCATTTACTCCACCGCATCAAGACACTGATAGCATTCATGTGTGTGGGCCTAGTTGGGATATTTCAAGAAGATCCAAGGGAATCCTACTTTAAACAATTCAAAATAATTGTGAGATATCTCATCGGAACACTTGAATATGGAATCTGGTACACCAAAAGAAATGACATCAACATAAAATCATATACCGATGTTGATTGGGAAGGAAGCATTGATGACAAAAAGAGTACAAGTGGTGGTGCTTCATTTGTTGGAAATTACCTAGTAGCTTGGTTGAGCAAGAAGAAATTTTTATCACAAAATTACAACACCCCGAATGGATTTATATTTGAATGGGGAATTCCATGTAATTTTTGTAACATTGGATCATCTTTCAAAAGCTATGGGACTTGCGGGTTTAAGATGATCCTCGAGAGAAGGATGGTTCCTTCTCCTAAACTACCTGCCACAATATACTCTAATGTAGGCTATCAAACAAACTAATCCTAATCTAACTTTCCAAGAGACCAAGGAGAGAGAGAATGCATGAAAAAAAAAAACCTAAAGCGCACTGAAGTGGAGAGGGGTGAAAAATGGAGAGGATGGAAAAGATGCATCATAGACAAAAGATAAATTTAACATTGAACAACACTTCAAACCCATTAATCAAAGCTCCCAAAACCTACAATAGATATTAGAGATATGCACAGTATACCATGCAATGGTGAGAGGAAAGAAGAGATAATAAAATAAGAAAAGGATGGACAAAATGCATCATGAAACAAATTTTATTGCTCCATGAGTTCACATAGTACATCATTAGTGGGAAAGAGGCAAGAAAATTCAATTGCAAAGAAAAGAGAGGAAGATTAAGCTCCACATTCAACCCTAGGAAGAAAAGAGAGAGGGGAAAGAGAGAAAAAATAATGAACTCCTTTACAAATGAGCCCAAGATTACAATTTAAAGAATTGAGAAGGAGAGAGAGAATTGCAATCCTAGATTTGTCTTTTTAACCACTTGAAAGTTGTCATAAATGAGTTTAATTGATGATAAGTTTCTTACAAAAGTATCCCCATGTTGTCCCATGTTCTAAAACATAGAAATAATGATGACCATGCCTCTTAATTGCACTCCAAAGTATCAATTTAAAACATTGTTATGATCCGGGCCATGTTTTCTATGAAATAACCATAAATTATTTATCAATTTTTGGATTTCTTGATTTATTTTCATTGGTCTTGGAGCCATGATTCCAAAGAGACAATTATTTTAAAAACTGTTGAGAATTACAAAAGTTATGATCTTCTGAGTGTGAATAGCTATTTTGGGTTTGCAGAGATTTCTTGCCTTTCACGGGATTGAGCATTTAAATATTGGAAGATGGATATTTTATTATATTTTCACCCACCTACCATCAATAAAAATGAGAAATACTATTTCCATTACATAGAGGGTGTTGAGATCTTTCTAATGATATAAAATTTGTCAATTTTCGAGCAATGGATCAAAAGCTATGCCCATTCAAAGCTTCGCGTGAAAAACTATAGTTTTCCTTTGTTCCATGGATTTTCTAGTTTTCTACAACATTTTGTGGATTTGGTTTTCTATAGCATTCAAAGAATTTTTCTACGGTCTTTTTGTCGACTTATTCGCGAATTTTTCCGTGGATTTTTTATGCGGCTTTGTTTTGCGGATTTTTCCTGAGACTTTGTTCTACTTTTTTCCATGGAATTTTTCTACGGAATTTGTTTTGTAGCTTTGTTCTGACTTTTTCTATGGATTTTCCACGAACTTTCTTCTCTACAATTTTTTTTTGGCCTTTCTGCAACACTTTACTGTGGACTTTGTTCTGCGGCACTTGCCTCGAGAATTTGTTCTCCATCTTTTCGTGGATTTTTCCACGGACTTTGTTCTACAAGTTTTCAACCTTTTTGGGCCTCACTTTGTCTCGAACACTTTTTTTGCCATATCCACAATACACTGACTTGTGACCATTTTGGGTTTTCGGGTCCTACGTGTACCTTCGTCCCAAGCTTGTCCCACGAACCACGCGGGAAAAAATCTTTTGATTTTGCCGCATTTGAATGTCTCCTTTATATTCCGTGCCTAAACTTAGTATGATGAACCTTGGTATGACCCACATTGGTTCCATCCATGACCATCGAGATCCGATTTTCACTAAAATAGGCCATTGACTTCATTCTTTCATAATTTTGCAAATTTTGCTAACTCATATTTTCTTTGGATAGGGAAGTTAGAGAAAAGTCAAGTGACCCCTTAAAACCTTATTTTTGGCCTCAAATCATTTTACGCTCGCTTAAGATTATAGAAATTGTGCAAGTTATCAAAATTACCTTGGGGGTGAATTTTGGATAACAATTTGACGACTTAACGGGGTCACCTACCTACTAGGTGAAATGATCAGTGGCCTTGAAGTATCCATTGGGCATGGAGTCAGCTTGATAAACACAAATTTGATCTAAAAATCTGAAATCTTGTCCTGAGCCACTTGAAACACTACTAGAACTGGAGCTGATCTCACCAAATGCTACCTCAATGTACTGTGCACATGCAACAAAACACCACGACATACACTATGTACAAAGCTGGAAATCATACACACCCCAAGTGGGATATACGAGTGTGCGAAATCACTTTTGTAATGAAAGAAAACCTACCTACTCTATGCTAACCGGAAGCAAAGGGAACTCAAACAAATTGTGTAGTGATAGGAAAAGTAGTTTCCCTCTCTCAAAATAGGTAGGAGTGTATATGATTTGGAGCTGAACATGGTTGTTATTATGAGTGAAAAACTAACAAGAGGCTGATCCTCCACCCAAATCACCAAATTATTAAAATCAATCAAAAATGCCTCCTCAAGATGATTGACATTGGACTTATGGAGGTGTTAATGGTGGCCCTTGGTGCTTTGATATTCATCCTCATTCTTATAAGTAAGCATGACTAGTAGCAACTCGAATCTTGTTGTAATGAAGCCAAGTACTTGACTAGGAAAGGCCTGATGTGTTGAATTTTTTCATTACATGGAAGCCCAACTTCAATAATGAAGTCTTCTTGCAGAAATTCCTGGGTGGATGGTGTGGAAGAGATGAGATATTCGTACTATTTTATTTCCTATATGGCAGTATGGAACTCCTCTCCAATATGCATCTCATTGTTATTGATTGCATCATCCATTAAAGTTACTTTTACACCATTATAATTTTTACAACACATTGTTGGATCTGGAATTCCTCCATTGTTTCTTGAAGACTAACTTGCTCTTGGATAGCCTCTTCCTCTAGCATGAAATTTGTCAAATCAAAATCTTCAATTCACTGCTCTAGAGGACTATTTGGGCAGCAAGGTCTTCTTGATAGCTCTCCTCCATCATGGATTCATCAATCAAATCAGGCCCTTCAAATGAAAGCAAAAAATCTTCAATAATGTTTTCTTCATCAAGTGACTTCAAATCTGATTTGATCTCTTCCATTTGCTCCTCTTATATAGGACTTGGAGCTAATTGTTCTTACTCCCTCTTGACTGATTGTGTAACTTGGATTAGATCAGAATTATATTCGAGAAAAAGTACCATTATGGACTTTGCATTAAGAACATACTGATTGAATCACGATCTTCTTGATCCATTCTTGCTGCAAACTCGAAACTTTAGCTACCACTATCTCTTGACCCTTGACCTCCTTTAGGCTTAACCATAAAGGGTATATTTTTATTTTGAATCTAAGAGCCAAGATTACTAAGATTTTTATCATTTCTTATATGTTTGGCTCTCCTTCCTACTACTCTCCTTATTTGGATTTTTAAATTTCTTCCTGACATGGAATTGGGAAGGCAAGAGGAGGAGTGGATGGGGTTTCAACTATTTTTACAATTGTTTGTGGTGGTGAGGAGATAGAAATTATTGTTTGTTTAGAGGAGATGAATTCTTGGAAGGAAAAGGGAAAAATAATTTAGATGAGATGGAATATTCAACGATGGAGAAGGGAAATCAACACTTGGGGCAGCATATAATGGGCTTGAATATTGACATTGCTAAAATGATAAAGCTTGGGATGAAGAAAAATGAGGATAAGGAGATGGTGATTGACTTACCCATTGAAAAGGTCATCTTGCATTTTTCTCATATGCTTCAATATCCTCAGTTCACTATACAAGTTGAGGCATAATTTCAACCATGAAGTCAAGCTTCTCCTGTGAGCTATACTGTCTTGGAAAAGGGCCTTCCCTTGGACAAGGTGCCCTGTAACCGATTCTGAAAGCCTTCATTTATGTTGTATCCCTTGACTAAACCATGCCAACCTCCATCCTTTGAATATTCTCCAGTAGATAAACATTCTCCATTTGACTATTGTCATTATATGCATACCCTTGTTCTTAATATGTTTTATAACCAAACTGATTTTTTGCTTTGCTCATATGGGTCAAAGACATTATGGTTTTGAATTTTATCATAATGATAGTATGGAGGAGTTGAGAAATACATTGGAGGTGGACTACACCACTATTGCTGCAAGTGTGAATTCCAAGATGGGAATGAAGCCATGACTGCACAAATTCATGAATGGCAGAAGGTGAAAGATGTGGAAATAAGAATGGGTGGAAATGGATGGAAAGAAAGTCTGCAACTTAGAGAATGGGTTGTTGATCAGATGGAGTCATCAGATGTGCTTTTAATGTGCTTCTAAAGGCTGAATCTTACCAAAAACACATTAACTTGATGAAATGAAGTGGTAAGGTGCTTGAGACCCATCCCACCAGGCGTACCAAAATTGTTATTAACTAGTGAAATTGGTATAGTGGCTAATGATTTGATGTTTGGAGTGGAAAACCTCGGAAGATGGAACTCTAACTTCGTGATGTCCCACTAAGCATGTTAGAAATTTTATAACAAAATTATAGCACCCCCAAATGGATTTAGATTCGAATGGGGCATTCGGTGTAATTTGTGTAACATTGGATCAACTCTCAAGCTATGGGACTTGTAGGATTGAGATGATCCTCCAAAGAAGGCTGGTTCCTGCTCCTAAACTACGTGTCATAATCTACTCTAATGTAGGCTAGAAAACTAACTAATCCTAATCTAACTTTCCAAGGGACTAGGGAGAGACAATGCATTGAAAAAAACCTACACTAAAGTGGTGATACACCAAAAAAGGAGGTATTTTTATCACAATATAAAATACCTGAAGTGGAGAGGGGTGAGCAATAGAGAGGATGGACAAGATGCATCACAGACCAAAGATAAATTTCACACATAACACCACTTCATACCCATTAAACATAGCTCTCAAAACCTGTAATATACATCAAAGATATGCATAGTATACCTTGCAATGGTGAGAGGTAAGAAGAGACAATAAAATAAGCACAGGATGGGAAAAATGCATCATGAAACAAATTTTATTGCTCCATGAGTTCACACAAGTACATCATTAGTGGGAAAGAGGCAAGAAAATTCCATTACAAAAAAAAAAGAGAGGAGGCTTAAGCTCCACATTCAACCCTAGGAAAGAAAGAGAGAGGGGGGAGAGAGAAAAATTACCAACTCCTTTACAAATGAGCCCAAGATTAAAATTTATAGAATTGAGAAGGAGAGAGAGAATTGTAATCTCAAATTTGTCTTTTCAACCACTTTTAAGCTGTCATAAATGAGTGTAATTAATGCTATGTTTCTTGCAAAAGGATCCCCATGCTGTCCCATGTGCTACAATAGAGAAATAAAGATGACCATGCCTCTTAATTACACTTCTAACTACCAATTTAAAACATTGTTTACGATCACGCCACGTTTTCTATGAAATCAACATCAATTATTTATCAATTTCTAAATTTCTTGATAGTTGTGCTTTGATATTTGAGCCATAATTCCAATGAGATCAATTTCGTGTAAATCCATTGAGAATTTCAAAAGTTATAATCTTCTAAGTGTGAGTAGCTATTTTGGGTTTGCCAAGGATTTCTTTCCTTTCACGGGACTAAGCATTTAATATTTGAGATCTAGAGATGTTTATTATAATTTCACCCACCTACCCTCAATAAAAATTTGAAATACAATTCCCCATTATATAGAGGGTGTTGAGAACTTTCCAATGATATACAAGTCATCAATTTTTGAGCACTGGATCAAAAGTTATGCCCATTTGAAGCTTCGTGCAAAAAAATGCCATTTCCTTTGTTCCCACATGATTTTCTAGTTTTTACGCAACATTTTGTGGATTTGGTTTTCTGTGGCATTCCATGGAATTTTTTTGTGGACTTTTCCGTGGAATTTTTTTGTGGCTTTGTTCTGCAGCTTTTCTGTGGACTTTGTTCTATGTGGATTTTTTTTGTAGCCTTTTCCATGGCACTTTCCTTGTTCTATGGATTTTTCTATGGATTTTTCTGCGGACTTTATTTTGTAAACTTTTGGCATTTTTGGGCCCGACTATCTTGGACACGTTTTCTTTCATATCCGTAATACACTAACTGCACTGACCATTTCAGGTTTTCGGGTCCCACGCGTACCTTTGTCCTAACTGTTCCACGGACCGTACAGGACAAAATCTTTCACTTTTTGGCATTTCATTGTCTTCTTTGCATTTCAGGCCCGAACCTAGTACAATGAACCTTGAGTACGACCTGCATTGGTTCCATCCATAGCCGTCAAACCTGATTTGCACTAAAATAGGCCCTTGACTTCATTCTTTCATAATTTTGCAAATTTTGCTAACTCCTTGGATTTTCTTTGGATAGGGAAGTTAGAGAAAAGCCAAGTGACCCCTTAAAACCTGATTTTGGGCCTCAAATCATTTCTTCTCACTCAAGCTTGAAGAAATTGTGCAAGTTATCAAAATTACCTTGGGGGTGAATTTTGGATAACAATAATCATCAATGAAACTCTTAACTTGTGAGGAAGAGTATATAACAATTCTATGGGTTGTACTCAATTTATTTGGATGAAGTAGACATTAGAGGATTATAAGGTAAAATTTGATATCTAAATTCCTTTACTTTGTGATAGTACTACTGCTATAAGTGTCTCCAATAAACCCATGTTCCACTCAAAGACCAAACACATTCAATCAAATATTACTTTTCAGGGAAAAAGTAAATGAAAAAAAATGATCCTTGAGTATGTAAGTATAAAGGAAGAGATTACAAATATAATGACTAAACCACTACCAAAAGCAACATTTGAGCACCTAAGGAATGAATTGGGGGTCATTCTTGATCCCACTAGTAACTAGGAAGTGTTGAGACAAGATAAGGTATAATTTTCATGTAATATCAACTCCTAACAAGTGGAATGAAGTCTTCGTGTGAGGGGATCTAGTCGATAGGTCATTTTAATATTCCCGAGTCTATAAGCTCTCTCAACTTGAAGAAAAAAAGAACACGGTTATTTGTGGATCGGGGATAAGATTTGGGCACAATTAATCTAGATTGAACAAGTTCAAGAGATTCATAGTTCCTTATAGACAACTTTGAGCTAAAATAAAATGGAACAAGGCATATGTAGTGTTTTGTAGATAGATATACAATTACGGGCACAAAGAACCCCGATGACTCTTTTCCACAAGAGATATAGTTCTCTACAAGTTTTAAAGACCCAAAATACAAAGAAATAGTTGAGTGTGAATAAAAGTTGAGTCAGATAAAATTAATAACCTTGGCACCTATTCCACTAAGAATTTAGTTCCCAAAATCCTTATTGATCAAAATATTAAAGGACCAAGGAGAAAGAATAGTTTCGGGGAGAGTTAGGATGTCGGGAGAACCAAATAAATGAAGAACTTGTTCCACAAAAACTCTCATTCCCTAAAAATAATTATGATCTAATGTATAAAATAAAAGTTGAAAACAAAACAAAAGAGTGGAGTGTGAATGAAATAGGATGTGGATGAACCAAGCCCACGTGATCCTAAGTTCCATGGTTCTATTGTTCCCTAAATAGCGATAATGTTGATTAACAAAGAATCAAAAGGTAAGAGATTTAAAAGGATTAAAGGGAAGAGTTGTGTAGATTATGTGTGATGATTTGCAACCTCATTATCCATGACCACCTCGGTCGACATTGGAATTTATCATGCTCAAGGTGTCCAAATTTGGTGTTTTAGGAGTTTTGGAATCGTGACAACATCCTCTATCTAATGAATTAGAAAAACTAGTTTTTATGTGCAACTAAATGTTAAAAAGAGAAACTTGTAAATCTAAACATTGAGAGAGTTGTGAAGGTCAATGAAAGCTGCATTTTGTTTTGGAAACTAGTTTTGTAACCATGTGTGCACACCAATCCCTATACAAGACTTCAAAAATGAAAAATAAAAAATTAGTCAAAAGAGTTTCTCTCACCTATTTAAATCAAATGAGAAGAGTATTGTGGTTGTTAATGAAATAAGAAAGAGAGTATTCTAGAGCTGCTAAAGAGAGAGGAGATATTTTATGCTAGAGTGATTTTACAGAGATACGAAAAATATTTTATCAAATGAACATCCATTGTGAGAAACTAAAAGTACAATCGAGTGATTAGATGAAGATCTTCTTATTGTTTAAGAGCATTAGGATTAGAAAAAAATAAGATGATTGTTTGAAGGACTAAATCATAGAGATAGAGAGTGTTGGGTATCAAAGTATCAAAGCATGAAGAGTGAGCAATAGAAAGGTGATGATAATCCTTTGTGTAAGCAATCTTGAAAATACATGATCAATCTAATTGTAATATTTTTCTATGTAGGTGTTTAGATCTTAGGGGGTGGGTGATCCTTGCAATTTGTTGCTTACTAAACTAGCTGAGTGGGTGCTTAGCATTCTTCAAGTGGGTGCTTGAAGATTCTGAAATGGGTGCTTCATAGGTTGAATGGGTGATAAACAAAAAACAAAATCATTGTATGCTTTGGAATTGGTGTTCCTAATAAAGATTTGGTTTCGAAGTGGGTTCTCGTAAATGGTTTCCCACTATGATTTCTATTTTCGAGTGTATTATTTCATGTGTTTGATTAAATTCTCATGATACATTGATGTTGTTAATCAAATAAGTTTGTCTTTGGAATGCATTAGAGTTTTAATCTACACTTATTCACCCCACATCTTAGTGTTTATGATCTCTAACATAAAAATGATGTGGATTTGAGTGATAGAACTCTTAGAGGGAGTAATTCCATTGAGGAATTGGTGTCATGATTGCATGACCTAATAAAAGATGGGGGAAATGGGAAAAAAGGTCTACTGCAAATAAAATAGGTTGTTTGGACCAGCAAAATAACTCGACATGTTGAAAAAAATACCTCTAAAGGCTGAAATTTTACCAAGCACAAATAAAACCTAGAAAAACTATGAAAATATGAATTTGAGGTCCCACCGAGCATTCCAAAAAACTATTATTAGTCTGAAGTGTACCTTGATTTGGATGGCTACCTAAATCTGACTTTGATTGGTACATTGGGATCTCCTCGACTTATGGGTACCTCGAACCAAGGAGAACCCCGAGAGAAGGTTGGTTCCCTTGATGGATCACCTAAAACTACTGAATTTTTTTGGGTTGAGGGTTAGGAATGAACTAGAAATCAACTGAAAGCATAAAAAAGGGTGATACATGAAATTTTTGGGAAACTAAAATATGCACAAGACACACTAATTGACTAGTAAAGACCTACAAGGTTCACTTCAATTGTGGTTTGATTAACTTTGACACTCACAAAATGCATGCACAAGTTCTCAATCAAGCATGGGAGGGTGTATTTCCACTTCCAAGCTGATTGATACACTAAATCTACACTTAAATGACATATAAAGCTTCACAAAAACTTAAAAGAGGTGTTGTAATAGTTTATATGCATGCAAAGGAAATAAATATTCACTGAAACATACCAATAAACTATTGTGACACACTTTGAAAAGCTGCAAGTGGAGGAAATTAGTCTTTATTCATCAAAAGGTGATATAGTACAAAATTGGCATGGCCTAAGCACATGACCAAAATAATGATCCCCTCTATGCTCTTGCAAAAGCAAGGCATAAAAAAATTCACCCATCCAGTTCAAAAATAACACTTGCCTAAATTTAGCCAAGTTGGCTATTTTGAGATAAATCAATAATAACACTTTACATGCTCAATTTTAACTCTTAATAAATAAAATTTTATAATCAAAGGAAAAGCTAAAATTAAATGCATCAATGCTAAAAATACTCAGCATGGTCTAATTTTATCTCCTTGTGTCAATTGAATGTTGTTTTACTATTCAAATCTTCCTTTTTTCCTAGGATAAGCATGTGTATGGACCTCTTTGGAAGTAGTAAGGCAATTTTCCTTATTTAATCAACAAAAGCTATTTTTTTCCTTATGTGCAAAGGGAACATTTTGGCATTTACGGGCACATGCATGACATAATTTTTCTCTTGGTGTTTATTGGCTAGCATGTATCATTGGTTAATTTTGTATTTTCTATAGCTCATGCATGAGTTGGCTCATCATGGTTTTATTAGATTAGGAAAAGCCTAATCTTCATGCAAATAATTAAAATATTACCATTCCTCTTCTATGTGGATAAAGAAGGTAAGTTGACTAGGGTTAGCATAACCAAAGTTAATGTTTAACAAAACCATCTTGAGTTAGGGTAAAACCTTAACTTGTCCCATTCGCATTTTCACCCTTTTTATTTTGTAGATGTTTCTAGATATTTTTCCATGGAGAGTTCGCTAAAATTTTTCTATCCACCGTTATTGATCATGGAAGCTTCTGAATTTTCTTTCTTTTTTCTCTTGAATTGGGGAGCTCTCTGTTTATGCATTTATACTCTACTTTGGTTGTGTGATCCTCTGGGTTTACTTTTCTACATTGGAGAACTGGGCTTGGTTTGGAAGCTGATAACCCTTCTAAACTTTCCATGGAGGCCTTGGTTTCCATAACTAAGATAAGTGATTTAAACCTGGATACCATGATTTAGGTGTTATTATTTATCTTGTTGGTCTTCTACACAACCCATCTCATGTATTAACTTATCCCAACTCGACTCTTATGGGTTTGCATGGATATGATATAATTTACATTATGTGCTCAACTGTATATTTTTTGGGTGCTCGCTATATTTTCCATATCATGTTTATCTAGCTCACTGAGATCAGATTTATTACTCATTGTGCTTGAATTTGAGCCTTGTAGCTTAAACAAGTTGAGGTTTTATTTTCTATAAAATTATTTCATTATAGCACGGCTCGATTTAACCCCTTAAGAGTTGGATGAATTTTGTTTGATGGGCTCATTGTTCTGTACCTATCCACATTAGTGAGGGTTAGCTTATAATCTTCCTTGTTCTCTGAATTAAATTCATTACTTTAACTCTATTCTTGATCTCGCATTTCATACGTCTACCTAAAAATGGGTTGTATTTGGGAATTGACCACTTGATTTTGGGCTTAGCCACTTTATTCATTCGCCTATACTTTTCTTTGTATTACTTCAGAAAATTTTGTCCTTCTTCTTGTTAGTTCACTTTTTCTTTGATATCTCAACAAGTTGGATTTGTTTCTCGGTGTTGGAGTATGACATGGCTTGCTCATAGTTTATTTGATAGCAATGCTCGAGTTTTGTTGCTCTGCTTTATGGATAAATTTTAGGTTAATGGATTTGGATGATTCCTATATTGCTTGGATATGAATTTTCTTGGGCTGAGTTAGCTATTCCATCCAATCTGGGCATATTTAATTTTTTGAGGCCATTTTGAGATCCGTGGTTCACCTTTGATTGATCTAAAGCCCGATAAACGAACAAGTTATCACCTATGTAACTTATACTTTCGTTTAATACTTGGAAACTACAACATGAATGCTTGTTGTCCCAATGTGCATGTTTATGATGTTCGATGTTATTCCTACATCTATAATGACCTTACAATAGCCTAAAGAGGTTGGTGTATGAAGCTGGAAAAGACAAATTCTGGAATAACATCTTATGTGAAGAATAAGCATCCTGGAACATCCATAAATTTTAGTTGCTTGTGCACTTTGCCAAATTTCACTAAACCTAAGAAACTTGAAAATTTCATATACTCCTTTTGGATGAGTGACCAAAAATGGTTAACGAGGATGGGATACAAAACTAACCTAGGTTTTATTTTAAAAAGAAATCTATGTTGCTTTCATTGTATTTTATTTCATAAGTTTCATTTAACTTATTATTAATTTAAAACACTTTTTGTTTGATTGGTGCGAGGTGGGTGAGCGATATGTATAGATGTTTGGGGCCCAAGAGTAGTGAATCATGATAGAAAGGGACATTCTAAAACATCCTTCAATATTAGTCTTAGATGAGGTCACTAGTACATTAGATATAGAGTCGAAAAAAATAGTTCAAGAAGATCTTGACAAGACTTACCTAAGTTGCACAATAGTGTTTGTGGCACACCGTCTCTCCACCATCTGAAACACATATAAAATAAAAGTTTTTAAAGTGATGGGGTGGTAGAAAATGACACACATGAAGAACTCGTTGATATGCCTAATGGAACTTATGTATGTTTGGTGCAATTAAAACATGCGAGTTCAATGAATGAAAAAACACTAACAAACAATATTAGTATTACTCTAGATAGTATCCTATCATCCAAGAGAAGCCAACATGGATCTTAGGAAGCTCTCATGAAAGTGTTCGGTCAAGACATATATTACTAGAGCGAGAGCAGTTGGATGAAGGAAAGAATAATGATATGGGTAACACGAAGAAAATAACATCTCATACATATAGGAGATTGTTAGCGAGGACCACTCAATTATGATATCTTCATGATATGGTTGCAAATGAAGGTTTAGAATATCTCAAAAACACTAACTAAAAAATAGACTTAACATGAAAACGTCATATTGGAGGAAAAATTGTCAAAATATTCCCAATCATGCTAAGATTGCAAACATAATTGTTGGTTTATACGCAATAAAACTAACCTATTCATATCTTGTTTCTCCTTAAGTGGCCATTAAGGCCACTCATATCATGCTATAAGTCCTAATAACCTAAGAACTATAAATTACATTCATACTTGACTAACTAGAGAGCATTGTTGCTAAAATTTCAATCTACATTATTTTCCTTATGAAAAAAATGATATTTTGGAATATATTTCTTATAACTTGGAATCCAAGGTGCGGTTGTGGAAATCCTAATAAGTCTTAAAATTACATTCTCATACACTATATTATAACTATAAAATAGGTTAAATCCAATCATTAAAATATCAGGTTCTACATGAGGTAGACCTTACCCATATGAGAAATTGGCTCAATGTAAAAGACTTGTATTGAGGATGTAATGTTGCATCAATTTAAATCATAGGATTTTATGTTTTCACATATCTCCCACTTTGGACCATAGTATGTTTCTTGACAAATTTAAAAAACAAAAAAATGAACACCATGTGATCCACTCAAAAAAAAATATTTATAAGAAAATATTGGAGTAAATTTTACAACATTTCATATTAGCCTAAGGTTATAGACACGCTGCATTATTTCACATCATTTCAGAAACATAAACATTCCTGGCCATAATATACCACATAAAAATATTATCTTAACCTATCCTCAAAGGAGATGAAAAAATGGAAAAATATTAGCCATTTAAGGGCGTCCTCGTGCCTCACTACAAATAATGCCTCGACCATGTAGCCTAGGGTGATATATATGATGCATTATTTCACAAAATTTTAGAAACATAAACATTCCTAGAAAGTAATGTACCATGCCTATCTATGTAGCCACATTAGATATTTCTCAACTCATTCTATAGAATCTATATATCTCTGTTTTTGACACTCGTAATTAGTTCATATATCATCTATGTTATATGTAGTCCCTTTTCCTATGTTGATAATGTATACTTACCCTTACTGACCAAATTCAACACTTGATCAATTGTAAAACGTGGTAAAATCAATATTTTAGTTCCAACTAGTAAGGACCAAGTAACTTGATTGTAAAAACTAGATTTATGTCTAACATAATCTATTAAATAAGAATTATAATTAGGTTATGGATTTTATTGATGAAATGTTTGTTTCATAGTTAATAATGTACCTTCTATGCTTAACCCATACACCTATCATGTTATGATTTTCATTCAAAAAACCACAGTCCTAATATTTCCTACTTTTGAGTGCTTAAGGATAGTCATTGCATGATAAAATCCTTTTTCCTTACATTTGGCAGATTTAACAAAAAATGCATGAATTGTAGGTACTTTTGTCCTTATTTTCTTTATAATCTTTTCATCTAAGATTACTCAAGAATTTAAGCCCTCGTTTTAGATTCAAACTGTCATTCATGATTCACCATACAAGAATGATATGTATACCTCAACTTCAAGTCTATTATATGCAGTGTTCATAGTTTCATAGTGGAATCATACTTGGAATGAGAACTTGAGAGAGTTCTTACCTTGGATTATGCATCATACAACTTTATAACCTTTGTTTCACATTTATGTAAATAGATATCATTAGTTAGGAATCATACTATACAAGTAAATGCCTTGTTATCCTTGTATATCAAAATTGAGTTCGTAAGACCATAGCATCAAAGTCACTAGATATGTGAGGTCCAATAGGATCATATCCAACCTATCATTATATGTAGCTTCAACACCCTGGGAGTACTTAGTCCAATGACCTATAAACTCTTCAACTTGACAACATTCATCTAAACTAGTTTCTTACCAATATATGCTCTTTATGCCTTCCTCTTATGCATGGTATACAAGTAAGATTATATTGATCATAGGATTATTGGAGTATTCACACATCATTTATCATGTTATAAACATCACCTTTTAGGGTTAGATTCACCTATATGTGATCAAGCATTTGTTTTCCTATATTCTTCCTAGTACTTGCTTGATGCTTTTTATAGCTCTTCTTTTCCCAATTCAAGACTTGAAATGAAAATAAGAGGATTTCATGTCATGACACCATGGTTATAGACATCATTTATCATGATTAAGGTGTTCCTAAACTGTCATAGACTAACTATTGTTATCTCTCGAAAGTGCACCCTAGTTGAGAGATGATAGCAAGGGTTATAAGCTTGCTTGATCTCTCACTTTCGTAGATACAATGGAAACACCTCAGGTCTATGGGTATACCTATTGTTGAGGTGAGTCTCTGGTATCAAGGCCAGTTCCTTATTGATGTATCATAAACTTTTTTTGGGAGTTTTGAGGGTAAAAAGATGACTGTAACTAAAATTGAAATGGGTGATACACCAAACTTATTGAGGGATTTGACTAAGTATATGCACAATAAAATTGAGAATGAATTTTAGATGCATGAACCAATGGTTTTTAGCAGAATATTAAGGCAAAACACTTATGTATTGAGGGATAAATCACAACAACACAACAAGCTAAACATGCACACTAAGACTATGCAGAAAATACTAGATTTACAACAAGGTAAGATGATTAATCAGGGAATTAACATTCACAAGAATTAATGGAAAGATACACACCACTGCAAATAATTGGAAAGGCCAAAACTAGTTCTCATTCAAGGAAAAACTGGAAGAAATATGCTTCAACACTCATATGTCCAAAATTCCTCCTTGTGCCTTGCTAATGCACACAATATATAACAAAATACTTCACCCAAACCCTCCTAAAAACAAGTTGTAGTTTATTCACCCATGCATGCTAATTTTATCCTTTATCATGAATAAATAAAGGGATAAAATAAACATGTTATTTACAATGAGGCATTAATAGCCTTTGTTACAAAAATGCACTTAGTCAACGTGTAATTGTTGCTCTATTTTTAATACAATTAATAACTTGGGTGAATAAATTAGCTAATAATATCTCTTGCTTGATGTGCAAGTCTCATCCAATGTATGTGCATGATCATTTTATTATTTTACATGATGTGACACCCATGTATTCTTCCACTTGCTATAGCAAATTGCTCCTCTTCTCGATTACGTCCTCTAATGAAGGCATGGAAAATTATAATCATGTAAAAAACTAATACCTTTATTTACAATACTTAGCAAAATAATTCACTCAATCCTATGGGGGCCACTTGTTGGCATGTGCACTTTGGAAAAATGTGTTTTTGTAAATAAAGTCATATATCACTAAGTGTCTAAATTTGTCTTCATCTTCTTTTGTCACCTAGTGATCACATGCAAAAATCTATCCTCTTTCCTCTTTATACCTATATGATAGTCTTGAAAAATAATCAATTGATTACTACCGGACTTTCTCATAGCAGATACCTTAGTCAAAATAAATAATTATTAAAGTGGGAGAGAGGTCCCCCTCCCCACGATGCTTCAAACCTTCTCTTTTTTCATTGTGCATTGACTTAAATGAGTTAGGGTTTAACTGTTGAGTGTCACATGCATTTTTCGACTCTGGTGCTTGGTTAAGCTAACCTCAAGTTTGAATTGGGTAAAATACTTCCAACCCTAAATCATTTTGCATTGTTCTCGAGCTCTGGATTAGACAAACTCTATCAAAAATTTTAGTAGCGACCACTAGAGGAATATTGGAGGTCACTTTGACTCGCATTCATTTATTTTATGCTCGAGCTCGTGTGTTGGGGTTTTTCTTTGGATCCTTTATGATTATCACGAATAAAGAACTCACCATTTCCAAGGAGGGTTTGAATATCCATTTATCTATTAATCTAAGTTTTGTATTTTCTCTATTGAGGGCACCGCTTAAATCTAGGTTGGCCACTTTAAAAATTTGGTAAGTTCATTCGGATCCGGGTTACTCATGAGTTCTAGTTTTGTGTTCTTTTGATCAAAACCCCTTTTCACACTGGGTATTGCATTTATTTCTTACGTATGTTTGTTATCCACCACTTTTCCCATCCTCCGTGTTATGGTTTTCCTACTTAAAGGGGTTCAACTATCATTATTTTGCTATTAAAACTTTGTTTTACATTCGTTGTTCCATCTATCAAGGGTCACCATTTCTCTTGTTTCAAGCTCACGGTTTGATATTTGTTAAGGTTCTGGCTTGGTTTTCTGAGGAAGGTAACTTTGTTCGAAGCATTCTACTCATTGTATCTTCATGAATATTATAAATTTCTCTATAATTTGAATGGATGTGCACTTTTCATTGTGGTTCTAACTCCACACGGGAGCCTGGTAAGTTCTCTTTTGTACTATGCTCATTCTTTCTTGTTGTATATTTGGGTTCGAGCATTTATCTTTGAATTTTCGTGGGATAAGCTCGAAATCCCATTGAATGACTGCCATCATTTGGGGTTGAAAAATATTTTAGATCTGGGTTTTGTTTAGATTTGGCTCGAGTTGGGTATCTTCCTTGATGTTTCTTTCCATCTTGGTGGATATCTACAAATCATTCAAAATAGAATTATCGTTTCTAAATCGGGAGCTCGTGTTTTTGGTCTTTTCATGTAAAAATTTAATAAATTTCCATTGTTTGGTTTTCCATATATGATCTATTTTGTGCTGCAATTAAGTTACATATATTTTTATTGTGTATTCAAATATGTGTCTTCTTGATCTGGATCAAATAATAGAGAACCATTTTTTCATTTCAATGTGCCACATAGTGTTATGGATTCTGGATGGTGGTTACTACTTTTCTTCTCTATGATATTTTGAATCTATAATGTTGGGTATCTGGTAGGAGTTACTTGTCAAAACATCCACTTCGTTTGTTGAATCTTCCCTTTTTGGTAACTTCAAACTCACACATTGTCTTGTAGAGCATGGAATATATATTTTTAACTTAAAACATAGCTCCCAAAATCTGAGTGATGGTTTTGACTATGATAAAATTTGAGGTGATGAATGAATCTAATCATATTAGCATCTGCAACCTTCATTGATGATTGATATTAGATCATGATTCGAGTATCCACAAAATTATACTTTTTTTTGTAAGCTGTAATGAACATTCATTTGTATGGTTTATGAAATAGTAAAAGAAACTTTTTGTTCTTTGTATTTTGAAATGTTTTATGCTACCGTTACTAAAGCATTATGAAACATAGCTCTATATCACAATTGTAGATGTAACCTTGATATCGTAGTAGAAATATGTAATTTTGGTTCATGAATAGTTGTATCTTGTACCCTTTGAGTTGAGCTTTGAAGGACTTGCATTTCATGATTGTAATCTGTTTCATATCAAATTCTTACAAAGATCAACTCATTTGCTCTTTGTATTCTGCATTTGGTCCATACCTTGAATGCCCACTTTGTATCTTGCTTTGGATCTAAAACCGAGTTGAGGTATAAGGTGTTTTCTTTCATTTTCTGATATATGATGGAAGACTTGTGATTTTGAATCATTGTAGCTTGGTCCTCATAGAATTGAAAGAATTTCTATTTTAAAACTTAAAAGAGAAAGGCAATTTGTTTATGCTTCAAAGTGATCAAAAGTGTGGTTTTCAAATACAAAGATTGTAATTACTATTCTCTATTTCATTTTCAAATCTCCAATAATTTTATTTACTTGATGGATCATAGGCTATACTTGTAAGACTTTCTTGAGAATCTATACTTAATCTATTTGACATTGTCCATTATGCAAAAATTCATTGCTAATCTACAAAATTTTAGATTCTTTTTATTTTGAAAAGCGCATCATATGAAGTATGTTCCTTTGTAGATGAGATCAAGATAATTGTACTTCGTGATACAACTTTTGTGACTTGAAGAAGCATAAATATGTTCATATTTTCATCCTAAAATAATGTTACAGGTTGTTTATTCATAGCCTTTCCTCATGAATTTCCTTTATGTCTTGTTTCTAAAGATGACATTCGCTCATGAATTATTTCATGTTGTATTTTTGATTTCAATCTCATTTAGTAAAATCCATTTGTTTAATGTCATGATACGAAAAATAGGGAATTTCGGAGCTGTAACATAGTTTTCTTCTCTCTTTCAGGTACCTACAAAAGATGTTGGCAAGAGCGGAAAGAACAACTAAAAATAAAATGGGAGAATCCATCTGAATAGTCAATGATGGATCTCCCTTTATCTTTTTCTCATAGCTTTACAAACATATGCATTTTCTTTATGCACTTGCTTTCAGAGTTACTCCCACAACTTGTGTGGGTTCACTATACTGTTATTCCATATGAATAAATGAACTATTTTCATGTAATGAGATGTATGTATTTCCATTATTTACTTTATTTATTTATATGGATAAGAAATCAACTTATACAAATCAAAATACTTAAATAGTTCACTTAATCATGAAAATAATTAAAATCAAATGTAGATTTTGATGCTTATTGAAATGAAAAATTGTTTGTAAAATTGTACCGTCTACTTCAAATTTGCAACTTGTTTATAGTTTAAGAACATCATGTCGGTACATGCTTCCATTCCTACCTTCCTTAGGGCCTTGTAATGGTCGTTTATGACTGTTGCATAGTTTTGACAAAGGTAACAAATTGGAATGGATGCATCTATGAGGCATGACATTCTAGAACTACACCTAAGTTGTAGTTTTGATCCAAATGTGACTTCCAAGACTATCCAAAACCAAAAAATTAAAATCTATATCCTCTTCCAAGATGGCTGACCCAAACATAGCCAAACTTGTAACCCGACCAATCTGAGAAACTTAAAAGTTTCGAGTCAACATTTTCACACGGGCTATGAAAAATGTCAACATTTCTAGCGATCATGTGGGAAAGGATTCGTACTAGATTTTAAAACTAGTGCCTTGCTCTAGTCCATTAGGCATGGAGTCAAAAGCATATAACCAAAATACACTCCTTTTTAGAAAACTAACCCCTTTGAAAAAAATAAAGATGGGAAAGGATCTAGTAAACAAGATCACATGCATGGATGCACTTATTGAAATTCAAATCAGCGATGTGCATGAACTACACTTATTGAAAGGGAAATCCTAATCTACCCTATTCTAACTAGTTGTGAATTAAGGCTAAACATTGCACGAAACCGGTAGTGAAAAATAACTTCCTTTTCTCAAAGTGAAGACTAAACATTCCACGACACAGTACTAAATGTAGCTTGTAAAACACGTAACATGACAGAGTTGAATAGAAAACATGTACCTTTTTATTCTCCATAAATCAGTCCAGAAGTTGAAAAATGTCTCTATTTGATCTGCAAGCTACTCTGGGATGATTTGGGGCTTGCTTCTAAAAATTTGAAGCTCATTTATGTGCTCCAAAATAGGCTCAAATATTGGTACTATTGTAATTTTTTTGTGAATGAGAAAGGTACAAAATAGGACAAGGCCTCAAAACAACTAGTAAAATGATTTTCTTGTTTTGTACTAAATTATAGACATCCTTTTCAACCATGGGATCTTTCTAAAGCTGTTTTCAAGGTTTTTAACCTCTATAAACTGCTGTATATTCTCTTTGACATTCTAAAAGTGATCTAAAAATTATTCATCTTCTTCAAGCTATTGTACTTCATCAATCATAACATCGTGAAGCTGATTTGAGGTTGTTTTACCTCTTTAAACTGCTTTAAAATATTTTCATCCTTTTCAAGTTGTTGTTTATCATCTTCAAGTTGTTGATCCATTACTACTATGACTGATATTTCAGTAGTACTTTCAAATTCTTCCATTCTATCCATATTTACCATATTTCTTGAACATTCAGTCTCATCTTTAATGGAAGATTTCTATTCATAACTACTTGTAGTATCATTTGATAACCTTTGTGCATTAGTGCAAGTCTCTAAGAATGTAGCAATATCCATCCATGTAGCACAATAAGGGTCTTCACACTCAACCGCATCTTGATTATCCTGAAACTATTCTTTTTCATTTTCCTTATCAAAATTGACATTTATTAAGCTGTAAATAGGTTTCGTTCCCTATATTAGTTGATTTATCTTTAAAACTGATTTGAAAATTCTCTTCAATTTCTACAAACTGTGATGAACCACTATCTGTATGAGTATGGTTCCTTCGTGTACACTATTCTCAATATATGTAGACTGTTGATCATATTTTTCCTTCTTTTGATTTGTTGCAAAATAAAACTGTACCTTTTAAATGGGTTGCTTCTGTAACTATGGAATATGATCGAACTGATTCTAGAAACCCATTGTTGTATGCTCTGTAAACAATCTAGCCTATTATTTTCTTTAGTTGGCTGCCCCTCTTGAATGATATTCTGATTCTCTCTTTCCTGGAATGGAAGTACGGGTAAAGGAGGAGGAGTGGGCCTAATTTCAGCCTTAAGTAGAAAATTTTGAACAAGAGGCTAGGGTACAAAGTCGAATTTAGAAAAACATCTAAAATTATTGAGGGCTTTGAATGAGTACATGCATAATAAGATTGAGAATGAATTTTAGATGCATGAACCAATGGTTTTCAATCAGAATATTAAGGTAAAACACTTATGTATTGAGGGATAAATAACAACAACAAAATAAGCTAAACATACACACTAAGACTATGTAGAAAATACCATATTACAACAAGGTAAGATGATTAATCAGGGAATTAACATTCACAAGAATTAATGGAAAGATACACATCACTACAAATAATTGCAAAGGTCATAACTAGTTCCCATTCAAGGCCAAACTAACATAAATATGCTTCATCACTAATATGTCAAAAAATTCCTCCTTGTGCCTTCTAATGTACATAATAAATAATAAAATACTTCACCCAACTCCTCCTAAAAAGAGGCTTTCATTTGTATTCACCCATGTATGTTAATTTTATCCTTTATCATGAATAAATAAAGGGATAAAATAATCATGTAGTTTATAATGAGGCATTAATAGCCTTAGTTACAAAAATAAACTTAGTCAAAGTGTAGTTGAATACTCTATTTTTAATACAATTAATAACTTGGGTGAATAAATTAGCTAATAATAGCTCTTGCTTGTTATGCAAGTCTCCTCCAATGCAAGTGCATAATATTTGTCTTCTTGTACATGATGTGACACTTGTGTATTCTTCCACTTAATATAGAAAATTGTTCCTCTTCCGAGTCCTGTCTTCTAGTGAAGGCATGCAAAATTACAATATGTGCAAAAGTAATACCTTTATTTCCAATACAAGTAGTAAAATAATTCACTCAATCTTGTGGGGACCACTTTATAGAATGTGCACTTTTGGAAAAAGGTGTTTTTTATATAAAGTCATATATTCTTGAGTGCCCAAATTTGTCTTCATATTATTTTGTCACCTAATGATCACATGTAAAAATCTATCCCATTTCCTCTTTGTACATATATGATAGTCTTGACAAATAATCAGTTGATTACTACCTAATGTGCTCATAGAGATACCATAGTCAAAATAAACAATTATTAAAGTTAGAGAGAGGTCACCCTCTCCATGATGCTTCAACCCTTCTCCTTCTTTGGTGCATTAATTTAATTCCGAATGAGTTATGGTTTAAGCTGTTAAGTACCACGTATGCATTTTTCAAATCAAGTGCTTGGTTAAGCTAACCTCAAGTTTGAATTGGGGAAAATACTTCCAACCCTAAATCATTTTGCATTGTTCTCGAGCTTTGGTTTATAAAAATCTTCCAAAATCTTTAGCGGTGGCCATTGGAAAAATATTGGAGGTTGTTTTGAATCACATTCAGCTATTTATGCTATGATCTCATGTGTTGGGGTTTTTTGGATCCTTTATGCTTATCATGGCTATGAAACTCACCATTTCCAAGGAGGGTTTGACTCACCATTTTCTTTGATAATCTAAGATATGGATTTTCTCTATTGAGGACACCCGCTTAAATCTAGGTTGACCGCTTTAAAGGGGTGGTAAGATCATTCAAATCTAGGTTACTTATGAGTTCTAGCTTTGTGTTCTTTTTATCAAAACCTTTTTCAACCTTGGTATTGCATTTATTTCTTACGTATGTCCGCCGAATTTTCACATCCTCTATGTTATGATTTTGCTACTTGAAGGGGTTTAGTTGTTATTTTTTTTTTTATTAAAACTTTATTTTCTACTCATTGTTCCATCTATCCAGGTCACCATTTCTCTTATTTCAAGCTCATGGTTTGATATTTGTGAAGGTTCTAGCTGGTTTTCCTAAGGAACCTTTTATCTTCATGAATCTTTGAACTTTTCTATGATTTGAATGGTTGTGCACTTTGCATTATGGTTTGAACTCCACACGGGAACTAGTAAGTTATCTTTTGTACTATGCTCGTTATTTCTTGATGTATATTTACGTTCGAGCCTTTATCTTTGAATTTTTGTGGGATAAGCTTGAAATCCCATTTTATGGCTGCAATTGTTTGGGGTTGAAAAATATTGTAGACTGGGTTTTGTTTAGAGATGATTCGAGTTGGGTATCTTCCTCGATGTTTCTTCCCATCTAGGTATTTATCTACACATAATTCAAGAATACGACAATTGTTTCTAAATCGGGAGCTTTGTTTTTGGTATTTTCATGTAAAAAATAAAGAAATTTCCATTGTTTGTTGTGCCACATATGATCTATTTTGTTTTGCAATTAAGTTACATATATTTTTCTTAGCTATGCAAATATGTGTCTTCTTGATCCGGCTTGAATATTAGAGAACTCTTGTTTCATTTCAATGTGGCACATATAATGTTATGGATTTTCTTCTTTTCCATGGATGATGGTTACTTTTTTTTCTTCTCTATGATAGTTTAGAAGCTGTAATGTTAGGTATCTAGTAGGAGTTACATGTGAAAAATTTTGCTTCATTTGTTGAATCTTCCCTTTTTGGTAAGTTCAAACTCACACATTGTCTTATAAAGCATGGAATATCATTTCTTAACTTAAAACATAGCTCCCCAAAATCTGAGTGAGGGTTTTGAATGTGATAAAATTTGAGGTGATGAATGAATCTAGTCCTATTAGCATCTATATCCTTCATTGATGTTTGATCTCATATCATGATTCACATATCTGAAAATTTATACTTTTGTTGTAATTGTAATGAACATTCATTTGTATGGTTTATGAAATAGTAAAAGAGACTTCCTATTCTTTGTATTTTGAAATGTTTTATGCTACCATTACTAAAGCATTATGAAACATATCTTTGTATCACAACTGTAGATGCAACCTTGAAATCTGTAGAAATATGCACTTTTGTTTCATGAATAGTTGTATCTTGTACCCTTTGAGTTGAGCTTTGTAGTACTTGCATTTCATGACTATAATCTTTTTCATATCAACTTCTTGCAAAGATAAACTCATCTACTCTTTGTATTACTACATTTGGTCCATACCTTGAATTCCCACTTTGTATCTTGTGTTGGATCTGAAACTAAGTTGAGGTACAAGGTCTTCGTTTGTATTTTCTGATCTATCATGGAAGACTTGTTATTTTGAATCACTTTGTAGCTTGGTCCTTGCAGAATTGAAAGAATTTCTATTTTAAAACTTAAAAGAGAAAGGAAATTCGTTTATGCTTTGAAGTGATCAAAAGTATTGTTTGCAAATAGGAAGCTTGTATTTACTATTTTATATTTCATTTGCAAACCTCTAATACTTTTATTTACTTGATGGATCATAGGATATACTTGTAATCCTTTCTCGAGCATCTATACTCTGTTTGACATTTTCCATTATGCAAAAATTCATTGATATACAAAATTTTAGATTCTTTTTATTCTAAAACCTACATCATATGAAGTATGTTCCTCTATAGATGAGATCTAGATAATTGTAATCCGTGATACAAATTTTCTGACTTGAAGAAGCATAAATATGTTAATATGTTCATCCTAAAATAATGTTGCATGTTGTTTATTCATAACCTTTCCTCATGAATTTCCTTTATGTCGTGTTTCGAAGATGACATTCTCGCTCATGAATTCTTTCGTGTTATACTTTTGATTTCAAGATCATTTAATAAAATCCATTTTTTTGATGTTATGAGTATGAGAGACATGGAATTCATGAGCTCTAACATAGTTTCCTTCTCTCTTTAAGGTACCTTTTGAAGATGCTAGCAAGAGCAACAAGGAAAACTAAAAATCAACTGGGAGAATCCATTTGAACAAGAAATGATGGATCTCCCTTTCTCTTTTTCTCATAGCTTTACATACATGCATTTTATTTATGCACTTGATTTCAGATTTACTCCCACATATTATGTGGGTTCACTTTACTAATATTCCATATGAATAAATGAACTATTTTCGTGTAATGAGATGTATGGCTTTCCATTATGTACTTTCTTCATTTGTATGGATAATAAATGAACTTATACAACTCAAAACACTTAAATAATTCACTTAATAATGGAAATAATTAAAATAAAATGTAGCTTTTGATGCTTATTGTAAATGCAAACTTGTTTGTACAATTCTACCTTATCATTCAAACTGCTGCAACTTGTTTGCAGGTTTAAGAACATCATGTGTGGTACATGTTGTCATTCCTACCTTCCTCAAGGCCTTGTAATGGTTGTTTACGACTGTTACATAGTTCTAAAAAGGTAAAAAAATTTAATGGTTGCATCTATGAGGCATGGCATTCTAGAACTACAACCGAGTTGTAGTTTTGATCCAAATGTGACTTCAAAGACTATCCAAAACCAAACAATTAAAATCTATATCCTCTTCGAGATGGTTAACCCAAACATAGCCAAACTTAAAGCCCGACCAATTTGAGAAAATTAAAAGTTTTGAGTTGACCTTTTTGTGGGTGGTGTGAAAAATATCAATAGCTACTAACACATTTCTCCTAGCTCACCTTTTTTTAATCGGTTCAAGTGATCGAATGAAGTCTTACAACATGCATAGTTAGTCTTGGCTCAATAATAATGGCATGTTTTTCATGGAGTCCTCCAAAATTTTGTTGTAAAACTTTAAATACACCTTGTTTTAACTTCATACCATGAATAAAGTCATGATCATATAATTTTTTCAAAACTCTATCTTTTATCTTCCTTACATGTACTTTGTCATACTTCATACACAGTCATATTTTATTACTCATATATTTTTACATATAGTTCCATTTCAAGTAAATTTTGGGGATCTTCTTCTTCATGGAAGGAAAAAACTTTTTCCAAATTTTCATAGATTTTCATTAGAGTAATCAAAAGTTGTTTGATGCCCTAGATCGGGCCCGAGAGATAGACTTTAGCTAAAAAGTTTAAATATGCATCATTAAGGATTCTAAAAAATGTTCCCATGATCCTTATCACCTATAGGAGCTTTCTACCTTAACATTCAATATATTTTCAACATCTAAATGGTATTGAGGGTTTCATGCTCTTTGTTTTATCAAGCACTCTCTCACACAATCCACAAGAACTAACATGAATCATACAACCAAAGCCTCAATTAATCATGCATTTGTTATGTTCAATAATTATCATCAAAATACATTCATTTAGATGAGAATACACATATTGAATACTTATAAGAATTTACATACACCTTTTCTCTGTAAGTAAAAGTTATATCATCCATCATGATCTCCACAATTCTTGTTCTCTTGATCCTACAAACATCCTTATGTCATCGGATAGTCTTATTTTTTTCTCCCTTTTATTTGATGGATTGATCCTTTTCCTTATAAATAGCTTCATTTGTTATCTCTTTTCTTAAATTTTTAGAAAAATCCCCATGATTTGGGTGATATTCCATCACCTATGCTTGGGAATAGGAACCAAATCCTTATTTGACCTTTTAAACAACTATTACAAAATGACTAAGAAGTTTCCAACCTTCTTATACATAGATAAACTCATAAATACATATGCATGAAAACTATCACCCTGATTTTACTCTCTATATATGATTCTATCACATAGTGATATTCAAATGTTAAAACTTATACCAATTTGGAGGGAAAACATATTCAAAATCCTAACACATTCTCATGCCTTGGAAGGCTTATTTCAATTTTGATTGTTCTTCATAAGCACCATGATGATGCTCCTGCATCAATTAAGAATTCAAGAAGGCATGAAATACAAATTTAAAAATAACATATCAATGAATAAATATTCTATTAGAGATCAATGATGAGGCAAAGATATAAATAATAAATTCGGGTAATCTCTCATTACAAAATCAAACTCACGTAAAATAAAATCATATGATAATAGAGATTGATATGAAATGTGTTACCAAATTAGCATGCAAAAAAAGTGGCATGTCCTGAAACCCACTAAAATTGTGTAGGAACTCAATTAGGTATGTAAAACAATAACACATATAAATTCAATGTCGGACTTAAACCATACAAATCGAATTCAATGTCTTTGTAGAATTCTCAAGTGTTGTAAAATATTGTCCCTTGTACAAAAGAGCTACATACAATCTTACTACTCCAAAGAAGGGCGTATCCTATGATTTAGTTTTATTATTTTGCCAATTGATTTCACATTCTAAATGTAAGCAACATTACTGTTTATTTTAAAATTGACAAATTGAACCATGAATCAAATAGTCTATAGATAACCAAGGACTAGATATCAACAGTAAGGTACAACCCATAACCCACTTGGCAAATGTATACTATGTGCCCGTAAAAATAAAATTTCAAGTCATTGAACCAAGGAAGATGATTAGAGAAGAAAAAATTGGCAAAGCTAGAGTATCGGGGTAAAAAAATATTACACTAATCTTTGAATCAAATGCATCATTATTCCCTCTTCAAAATTATCAATCATAATTATCGTAGCATTTCAATGTTAAAATTTATGGTTATAGCCATCAAAGCATACGTAAATCCAAAATTAGAGACATAAAGAGAACAAAATGAATTTTGAAGTGTTGTACATGTTACAGTCCCATTTAAACCTAGATTGCTAGGATATGGGTATGCGTATGAGTTCAAGTATGTTGAAATCACAATTTAAAAAAATTGGGAATGATAAATTGTGGGTATGTTCATACAATATATTTAAAAATAAATAAAATATAAATAGATATAATAAATTTAAAGAAAATAATGAGATTATAGTCTCAAAGACAACTGTAAAATATTAAAGGTTGTTTAACAAGCATGTTATGAATTAGAATCCATCTGCAACAATATTTATTCAACTTAAAAAAGAAGACCACAAAAAATTAAATCTAGGAGTCCATATACTAATGGGCTCACAAACATTCCACTTATTGTTTAAGGCCCTAGGAAAGGTTTGGGGAGAAGGTAATCTTTTCATAGAGTTATTTGGAGGTATATTGTTAAATAAACACTTATATTGAGAGGGGGTGAATCAATAAAGATAACATTTTAGTTACTAACTATTATGTCCACAATTTTAATATGTAAAATCATTCAAAATGACATAACATAAAGTAACAATAGATTTACATGGAAAAACCTCTCTTGAGAAAAACCAAAAAATAAGATTACTTGGATCCATTTTCCAAATCCAACCCAAATTAAATTATTTAAAAAAATTTAGGCACAAACCTACTAGAGACACCAATCCCCAAAGCCAAACCCCAAATTAGCCAATTATTTGTGAGCTCCAACTCACTAGAGACACCAATCCCAAAATTTTGTGAGGCACCGACCTCAAAAATATGATCTTCTACCTTCGTAGTTGATTCTTCAACCGGATGAAGGAAATTATGCTTCTTCTTTCTTGCTATTATAGAAGTCTTCTATAAATATTTTTGAACAAATAATTTTCCCCCTCTTCTTTGCTTTGCTATACATTTTTTTGATATCTATTCTAAATAATATTTTCTTATTTCATCTTCTACAATATCACTCTCTCTATATACATGTCAACCTTGTTTTTTTATCAACACTTTCTCGTAAACAAATTACTTCATTTTTTAATATACCGATTTCATATTATATTGTATTTTCAACGTCAACAATCTTTAGATATTCTTACGTGACTCTTCATTTTCTGGATGTGAAAATTAATTTAAAAGGACTAGAATTTGAATATAAAACACCACCGTAAAATAACCACCAACAATCAATGATCATAATTTTTCATATCTTAATGAGCTTTTACCTTCCATGGATAGATAAAAAGGTTGCAATTAAAGACCTTTGGATTTTTGTCGTCACTTCATACGTGTTGCATTCTTGTTGCATACTTGCTTGTCACATTATTCACTCAGTGAGTTCATCATTTCTTCTCTTTGATGCATCCTCTCACACATACCACTCTCAATTTTCATCTCCTCATTATTCTTCACAACAACTCATTCTATCTCTTCACTGCATAATTTATCACACCATACTATATATAAAATCTATAGAATTTATATACATAGTAAACCTCATTTTATACTTCTCCATATTATCCATGTAGGAACACTACCTTCAAAACTTCACTCTTCACATATTCCTTTATCTCAATCAAATTCCATACCATATAAAGGTTTTATATATATATTTATATACTTGTGCACTATTTTAAATTTGATAACCAAATAAGATAAAGGTCAAAAAAACATGATCATAAAATGGATTTAGTAAACTTAGAAATGCATTGCAATGTGGCCCAAAATGCATAAAGTTATGGTCCTAAACAAAAAAAAACACAAAATAAACCACATAGTTCATACAAAATCCAAAGCATTCAATTTAGACTATGAAGTAAATAGAATAGAATTTGGATAGATTATTAAGTATATGGTCATACTTCGAAGATCTATGGTTAGAATCCAAAGAAATAGAACAAAATTAAGAAAGAATCTAAATAAATTTAGTCATATTTGAAGCTCTTTGATAAGAATCCAAAGAAATAGAATATACTTTAGAAAAACTTCAAAACAATCTGGTCATATTCGAAGCTCTCGATTAGACTCAAGCAATATAGAATGAGCTGTAGACAAACTATAAAGCAATATGGTCATACTTTGAAGCTTATTTTGACATGAATGAAAATTATTATAACATGGCCTGTTAGAGAGGGGGAACTTTGAGCCACTTTATAATATGCAAAAATTCATTCTCATCCTCCAAATTGGTCTAGTAGAGGGAGTTGTGAAAGCATTTGAGTATCATATACATTACGAACTAAGATTGATGAAGCTTATACAAATTTTTAAGTTCTATCATTTCCATCCACTTCCCAAATAAATACAAGTCATGAAATATTTTAATTTATTTCTCAAACAAAAGGAGGAAGATCAACTCTTGTCAACAAATGGATCTTGTCATTATATTTTAGATTTTATTACATTGATTTTTAGGTTTGATACCTAACATAAAAGGAAAAGAATATATGTTTCTTAACCACCAAGTGCTTCAATTATTCCCAACAATTCCATTCTATCCACTTCCCAAATCTATACAAGTCAAGAAATATTTTAATTTCTTTCTCAAACCAAAGGAGGGAATAAAATCCTCTTGTCAAGGGATAAATCCTGTCATATTCCAAATTTGACAAAATTAATTTGTACGCTTGGAACCTTATGTCGAAGGAAGAGAAGATAGGCTGTCCAACCACCAATTTATTCACTTTTTCCCATGAATTCCATTCCATCCACTTTCCAAATCTGTACAATTCATGAAATATTGTAATTTCTTTCTAAAACAAAAGGAGGGAACATAATACTCTTATCGAGGCATAAATCTCTTAATTATATTTCAGATTTGAAAAAATCATTTGGAGGCTTGGAACCTAGAGTCAAAGGAAGAGAAGATAGGTTTCCCAAATACTAGGTGCTTCACTTGTTCCCATGTCTTCCATTCCATACACTTACCAAATCTATACAAGTCATGAAATATTTTAATTGCTTTCTCAAACCAAATGAGGGGAGAAAAGACACTTTTCAAGGAAAAAATCTTGTCATTATATCCTAGATTTGATGAAATTTATTTGTAATTTTCTCTCTCAATAAATTATACTTGATGGGGGTGTGCTTTACACTAGAATTCATATTCATATTCTTTGATATGTTTATTGCACTATTGTTATCACAAAAATGGAAATTGGTAAATAAAAACACTACCTTGATGTCCTTTAATGTTTACTTCATCTATACAACTTGTGTGAAACGTGACACAACTGAAATGTACTCTTCCTCTATTATAGATAGGGAAATAGAATCATTCTTCTTTCTTAACCAAGATACCAAGCTATTTCTAAGAAATAATGCACCCCCACTTGTGCTTTTTTGATCATTAACACTTCTGTCAAATTTGCATCTGTATACACCTTTGTTAGAGTGAAATACTTTTCTCTTGAATACCACAAGCCATAACCCAATGTGCCTTTTAGATATTTGAGTATACTCTTGACAACATACACATGAGTTTGTTTTAGAGCATCTTGAAAAATTTCCACCAAGCCTACTACTTGCATCATATCAGGTCTTGATTTTATCAAATATAATAAACTTCCAATCATAGACCTATAAATTTTTTGATTTACTTCAGGATACTCATCATCATTAACTTATAGCATGCAGCCATGGGAGTACTAAAAGGTTTGCATTATTCCATTTTAAACTTCTTCAACTTCTCTTTAACATATTTAGTTTGTCAAATGAATATGCCTTTTTCTGATTAAGAAATTTGTAAACCAAGAAATAAAGATAACTCAAAAAGAATAGACATCTCAAACTCCTTTTGAATTTTCACAACAAAATATTGACTCATTTTTTCATTAATTTCTCCAAAAATGACATCATCAACATAAACAAAAATTATTAGCTGAATCTAACGCTCAATTTTGATATAAATATTTCTATCCATAATACCCTTCTTAGAACTTTGATTTTGTAAATAATTTTCTAGTATTGAGTACCATTCTCTAGGATATTATTTCATTCCATAAAGATATTTCTTGATATTGCACACATAATCCTTATCATCTAATAAAATAAATCCTTTTGGTTGTTCAATATAGACTTCTTCTTCCAAATTTCCATTTAGAAATGCTAATTTAACATCCATATGATATACTTACAAAAATTTATAACATGCAATTTTCAAAAATATTTTAATGGCTTCTAAATGTGTAACAAGAGAAAATGTCTCCTTGAAATCAATAACTTATATTTGTGCATACCCTTTACACACTAACCTTAATTTGTTTCTTACAACTTGGCCATCCTCATTCAACTTCTTTCTAAAATCCAACTTAGTGCCAATTACGTTTTTATCTTTTGGTATTGGAAAAAATTCCCAAGTCTCATTATTTTCATTATGATTCAGCTCTTCTTTCATAGGTCCAATCGAATGTTTGTCTTCACTTTCTTCAACAAAACTCTTAGGTTCTATTTTAGATAACGAATCTGATTTGCATGTTTAGATGTAGTTTCTAGTATTATTCTTGTCTATACTCCAAGATACTTATTTCTAATGATTTGATTCTTTGGATGATTCTTCGAACTAATCTAGATGATGTCTTTGTATCTTTATGCTCAGTCTCTTATTATTCAACTTCTTCTTCATCTTAATTTTTGTTACTTTCTTCTTTTTCTAGACACTTTCTTCTACTTTTCCTTTATGGTATTTTATTTCATCCACTTTCACATTTGTAATTTAATTTTTTTGACTAACTTTTTATTATAACATCTATATAATTTTGTTCTTGAAGAATATCCAAGGAAAATGCCTTCATCATATCTGGAATCAAACTTTTCCAAGTCTTCATCATCTCTTTTTATATAACACTTGCTTCCAAACAATTTAAAGTATTTAATAGTTTTTGGTATTCCGTTTTATAACTCATAAGGAATTTCATTGTTGTTTAATCTAATTTTCCCTCTTTTCAGAATGTAAACTATCGTTCTAATGTTTTCTCTCCAAAATGTGTCCGATAGCTTGGATTCATTTAACATTATCTCGCCATTTATTATATAGTTCAATTTTTCCTTTATAAAACTCCATTCTATTGTGGATGCTTGAAGATAAGAAGTTCCTCTTTATTATATGATGCAAAAAAATCTTCAAATTCATTTGAGGTAAACTCACCTCCCCGATCAGATCTTAACCACTTGATTTTTAAATTTGTTTCATTTTTAACTAGGGATTTAAAGGATTTAAAATTATTAAATGCCTCTGATTTCTCTCTCAAGAAAGTGACCCATTTCATTCTAGTACATAATCATATATAATAAACATAAGTAAATCTCACCTTTGCAAAATTTGTGTTCTAACAGCCCACAAAGGTCTATATGAACAAGTTTTAGTGGATTGTTTTGTATAGTACTCCTTTGTCTGAAGCTTACCCTTGTCTGTTTCCCATGTTGACACTTCTTGCAAAGAGTGTTTGAAGTTTTTCTAATTTTCAGAATATGTCTTACTATTTTTGATGATTTTTACTAAATTATTGAAGTTCATATGGCCCGTTCCTTTATGGCATATCAAGCTTTCATCTAATTTTTCCACGTAGCATTTTTATCCCTTAATCTCATTGAGCACATAAAAATCATTAGTTGTTCTATGTTCATCTACAATTAGTTTTTTGGAATCACAATGGATTAAGGGGGATGAATCAGTACTAAAATAAATTTTACTTCATTTACCAAACCATACATTCATCATTTAAGTTCTCCATACATCATTCATAACCTTGTGAGGTTATTAAGGAATTCAACATTCAATTACAACAACATAATGCAAGATAAACAACACATAAACACCATATGCAAGTGGGAAACCTTCATGGGGAAGAAAACCCACTAAAACTCTACTTATATTACAAAAAGAAAATAAAATTAGTGAATCACAAACTTCACATGGAGCACCAAATCTACAAGGAACACCAACCACTAATTTAGTCAAGTACCCACTCCACAAGGAGGCTACAACCCCATAATATGATCAAACACACAGATCAACCATTTAAATATGAAGAAATATATATTTTTTCTACCATAACTTATGAAGATCACTAATTTAGCTCATACATACACCTTGAACCCTCATTCCTTTATCTTTCTCAAACTTGGATTCTCATGCCTTGATTTGGACTCTATATCTTACAAAAATTTCTCTATCCTTCCTCATACTTTTTCCACCATCCTCAGCTCTAAAAGCATGCATTATAAGCTCCTTCACACTCTTAGGAAGGTCGATGTTTCCCTCTCAAAGAAATATAAGTTCAAAATTGAACTCAAACCCTTTTTTTATACCATTCTCAACTCAAAAAAATAAAGCAAGTCATTATCCCTTCTTTATTTCAACAAATAAATATTTAAAAAACCCCAATAAATTCATTCAAACATTCACATTGGACCTATATAGGTCATTCATGCCCAAAACACCAAACCAACTCAAAGCAAGCTCAAAACTCCATCACCGAATGAGCTAACACCAAAAATGTAAAAACCATGATTAGTCAAACTCCAAAATTCATCATAAATGTGTAATATGAAATAAAACATCATCCATGGTCGTTAATTATCTTGACCCAATCAAATTTATTATAAATAACTCAAGAAGGTCTTGAACCTTGGTCATTGGTGTTGTCATTGATTTCAAGTGGCATTCATGAAAAAGGTGTGAATTGTGAAGTGAATCTTAGTTAGAGGCATAAAGGTTTATTAGTAATGCCTTCTTAGTGATATTTAGAGCTCATAAAGAGGTTTCGGGGTGTTTTTAGGATATTGCAAGCTTGGTCAATGAGGCGGGATACCACCGGAGGCATGTAGATGGTTGGTATGCTTGGAGTAGGTGTTCTACATGTCATACATGATGTTTATAGCATTGGAAATATATTTTGAAATGATTAACATGTCAAATGTTGGGAGTCATAGTTGTAACTTACTCATTTAGGCCTAGTTCTAGATCCTAATGAAGTGTAAGAGCTTAGTGCAGGACATGTAAAGACCAAGAAGGGAAAATTTTAGTGGCAAATTTTTATAAACTTGTGAATATTAGGGATTTTGGAAATTGGAAATGGCTAATTTTTAGTAGTCGGCTCCCACCCAATTCGCCTAAAATTTCCACCGATAAGTCATTTATATGGGTGAATTCACCTACTATTTATATGTTAAATTAACTTATGCATGTATTTCACCAAAGTTTCTTATCATTGTACCTCATCCAAGAAAATTACACCTTACCAAATCACCTTTACCATGAAACATTTTTCATAAATTCGATTCAAAAGTTGATTTTGGAGATTCACCACCCATTCTAAACTAATTTTTCATAGGGGCGTCTTAAAATGAAACCTAAGACCAAGTAAGCATGGGAGTAGCCTATGAAAATTTATAGGGCATGTATTAAAAATATCAAGGGTTATTTTAGTCTGCTGGAGGAAAAACTCAAAAGTTCACCAAAACCACGTTTAAGGATTAACAATGAATGTTGAGAAAAATGAGATAGGTTTGAGATGTATAATAAATTTTATTACAAATAAGCCTATGAAGTGTGTATAGGAGTGTTCTTTAGTGATTCACATGTTAAGTTTAAATTTTTTTAAAGAGGTTTGTAAAAGTTATGCTTGTTGTCCTAAAACTAGTTTATTAAGGAATGTAATTTGAGTACCACGACTTCTTAGGATCCAAAACAATTTTCAAGCCTTCATCAGATAAATCATATATTTTTTTGAATATCACTCCAATCCTAAATGTTAAATAAACTTATAAGGGAAATTGGTTGGGAACAAAGATGTTATGAGCACTTTTCTAATAATGTTTCTTTCTCTCCAGGACTCATTCTTAAAGTGATAGGCATAAAATGATTATTTGACCTCAAAATGGATTAGGATTTTCATGAATAATCTTCAGAGGTGTAGTAGACTCCCCAAGTCAAAATGATGATATCTTGACTCTTTAGGTAAAACTACTCAGTATAAGATTGTCCTTGGCGAGTAAACTTTAGATCGTCTTGGCATAAATTAAAGACTCTAGAATGTTCTCACTACTATAGAATGTGATGTGTATTTTATGTTCGTAATTCATGAAGTTATCAAGGTTACTTAAGTTCTTATTTAGTGTGTGATCTATCTTCTTTTCTTCTTAATGCCAAAAGGATCTTCAAATTAGGCCCAACATGGTGTCTTGTAGATAATGTATGTAGATAAACATGGTTCGAGCCAAGAAATGGATGTAAAAATTCTATACAGACAAAAGAAAATTTGGTTACTTCCTTTGAGATTTGGTGAAGAATAGAAAAGCTAAAATCTCTTGAATTCTAAACTGTTGAGTCTACTCAACTAAGGAACTTGCAATACATGGTGCTTTCGGTTAATCCTTCCTCAAAACTAGTGCAAAAAATTTGTTGATGATAGTATATAGGCTGCATCTTGAAGTGATATAGTCACATAGACTATATCTTAACACTCTCAATTATAAAAGGTAATCTATCAATTTCAACATAACACAAAACTTGCAATTTTACTTGTTATTAGTACTAAGAAAAAACCAAATCTTGCAAAACTGACCTATAGGATCAATTCAATGCAATTAATGCTTCAAGCATGTTTTTAAGCCTTATTTCAATCATTCAAATCCTTGGAATTTGTATACTTGATTATCTCCCTCTCTTTTACAAACATTTCCAATTTGGACTTGTTAAGAGCTTTACCAATGGAATGGCATGGACTATAAAAATCTAGAAGGCTCTTAAAAAGTGGCAATGTTTTTAGGCACCCTTTAATGAGTTTTTGGTGTGGGTAAAGTTTTTGGTCTTAACTCCTTAATCTTCTATTACTTCCTTCAAAAATCACCACCCTAAGCTCATTCCTTTTTATCAAGCCTATCCCTATACCAAACATGATATAACTTGTGATGATGTGTCTCTTTTCTCTTACTAAGTAGAAAATTAAACATCCATTATGACAATATTCTACATGCAAAATTTCAGGTGTGTTCCTTCGGAATAATTTCTTGAAATCACCAAAGCGAGACTCAAATTAGGATTTTTTCTGATTTGTTACAATCTTGTCTAATAAAAATCAAGCTTTCCTCATGTATGTGAACGTTTTATGGAAAAAGTCCATTATATTCTTAATAATATGAAGGTAGAGATCGTTCCTTGTAATTCTTGGCTATTGAAACAATGATGAAGTCCTCTAAACAACTAATTTTCTATAAACCCTATTTATACATCTACAATAGCTCAATAATGTAATTTTCTCTTCTAAATCATATACATTCACTTTCAAAGGAATTTAATGGCTTCAAAATTATTGTTTGAAAGATTTAGAAGGTGGAGACCTTACCAATAGAGGTTGAACTTCGAGAAACACGTGCTTAGACTTCATCAAAATTTATCATATCTTGAAAAACTTAGGGTTTAGCTATTCTTAGGGTTTTATTCATGTTACTTATAATTTATGCTTTGATTTAGTGTTCACTAGGTATTCAAGGGCTTAAAAAATACTAGCTTCTTGATTCACTACCATTTTCACTCTTCCACATTGATACTTGAATGTGTTCTACTTGAAATATGAACCAAACTATTACGAACCCTACTACAAGCTGATAATTTATTTATCTTTACATCACTAACATCTTCTTGTTAAAATAAATAATATTTATCCTATAGATTTCATAATCTACCATCACACTTTATTACTCTCAATGCATGTAACCATCAAACACACTGATAACTAATTTTTAAATAATAACCATTAATACACACAAAAACAAATGTTTCTTGTTCTTTATCACACTTGGATCTCCAACACTCAATTTATTGATTTGTAAATGAGTAAAATAGTTACAAGATGGCATTCTATACCTACACCATTTGAATTCTTGGTCTTTAACTATCTTCTAGACCACTTAGATATGTTTGGAGGTTACAATACCAAAGGAGCTTGAAAAAAATATAAGTTGCAAATCAAAATGACTCCCTAATGTGATTTCAAGACCCTAATGAACCTTATTATCCCCTAATGAGGCCTTATACAAGCTTTAGACCTCTTATTTCAAGCCAAAAGACCAAAATTGGCTCAAGAAGAGATTCAAAATTTAAATTTGAAAAATGGAGGGAAACTCCATAGTTTGAATTTTTGACCTCTTAGACCTATGAAACCAACTTGAATGACCCCTAGGAAAACTCTAAGACCTATCAAAGACAAAATTTGATTACTATAAGACTAAACTATCCTGGTGATGATGCTCCTGCATCATACTACCAAGTAAAAAAAAGGAACTTCCATGGAGTTGTACTTGTATGTGTTTTCCATCTGTTTTTTTTCTTTCTTCCTTTGTTTCCAGTTTTGATTGACCTCTTGAGGTTTCTCTTGAACTACGAGATATTGAATTTGGTGTACTTTAGCATTGTATCATGTTTTTAGAAAAATGCTTCATCCTTACATGAATCACCATTACTAGCTTCTTACATTTCCTAGGATTATATGTTGCCTTTTCCATCAAGTTGGTGAGTTCAATCATTTGATTCATGTCTTCATAAAGTGTCTCGTATTTCTATTTGGATGCTACATAAGATCTGACCTTTCCTTTACCTCTTGTTGATTCAATGCACTATCAATATTGTTAAAATTTGATTTTTTTAGATATATCCCTCTCCTAGTGACTACTCCACTCTTACTTTCATCATTAGACCCACACTAACAACATCCAAACAAGGATTAGAATTGAAAATCTAAGTTTCTTGTTTATGCTTAACTGTCCCATCTTTTCCCTTATGCTCATCTTCTTCTTGTATTTGTAACTTCTCATTCTCATGGCTTGTTTTGTCACTTCTTATAGGATCAATTTTCTTCATTTTAAAGTCTATTTTTTTCTCATATGCCGAGTCACTCCATTTATTACCTGCCTCTACTAGTTTACCATTATCTTTGGATTCATCATAAGTTGGGTTTCCATTCTCATCTTCCACCTTCTCTTTATTTTATAGAAATTTTTGGCATTCATGCTCTCACTGAGCCTCTACTACATGGTCTTCATTGTGCTATTTTTTTCTCGCTTACTTCACCTTCTTTTTCTGCTGGAATAATGATTTCATCCCTATAAACATTACCCTTGATTTCTTCTCAAGACATGCATCTCTATCTTTTCGGTGGATTTAGTGTATACTTCACTCCATCTTTTACAAATGTATATGTATTTGTCAACCCATCATGGATGGCTCTCCTGTCAAATTTCCATGGTATTCCTAACAGAAGATGACATGCATCCATGGGTAATATGTCACATAATACCTGATCATAATATCTACCCACCTTAAAATCAACTAGACATTACTGATTCATAAGTACTTGATGTTCCTTTTGTACCTAGAAAACCTTGTAAGTATGAGGATCTCAGATCTTTTTCAGATTTAGTTTTTTTAACCATTTCAATGGACACTAGATTGTCAGTATTACCATTGTCAATAATAAGCTTGCATTACTTACATCTTACTTTGTATATTGTCCTAAATAAGGTTATTCTTTGCATTGTTTCATCTTTCTTGTTTACATGCACCAAATCTCTCCTCATCATCAAATACTTTCTAGTTTCTGGTTCTTCTCTTATAGATGGCAATGTTGCACTCTCCTCTTCTTTTGCATGTGCCATTTGGTTCCTTCACAAGATCTATTGTTGCTTTCTTGAGGGTATTCTAAACATTAAAAATATCTATGTCTAGCAAAATTTTTGCATTTGAAACATCATCCTATAAATTCACCTCTACCTCTTCCATATCCACCTATTGAGTATCCACCTCTAAATGAACTATGTGACTATGAACTAGTCACTTCTTCTTCATTTGTTTACTATTATTGTTGTCCTCTTCCTATCTACTGATTTCTTCCTCTTAATCCTCTTCCTCTACCTCTCAAATACTTATTTTTTCTTCTTGAAAACTTTTCATCTACTCTTAAGGATGTTTGATATGCCTCCTCTACTAGCCTAAAATGAAACAAGCTGATTTCATCTTGAATATTCAACCTCAAACCATTCACATACCTATCCACTTCTTCAACATCATCATATATATGAATATTTCTCATAGCCAACTTATAAAACTCATCATTATAATCATTTACAATTGACTCTCTTTGCCTCAAATTTTGTAATTTCTTGAATAAAATAGTTTGATAATTAGCAAGAATAAAATTTCCTTTCAACTTGGCCACCATCTTGTCCCACTTCTTAAATATTTTCCTTTTTTCTTAATACTTCCTACTACACAAATCCCCACCATACTACGCATGTCATGTAAGCTTAGTCACTAAAAATTTCACTTTCTTATTCTCTACAATGTTCTCAAAATCAAAATATTTTTCATCTTAGCTATCCAATATATGAGATCTTCCGGATGTAGAATACCTCCATATTCTGGCACTTTCATCTTTGGATTTGTGCTTTCTCCCATTACTACTTTCAGTATCCTTACTTATGTTCCTTCTTCTTCTTTTTTCTCCTTCCACTATTGTCACTTCTCTTTCTCTCTCATCATCACTATCTTCTTCCAATGCTTTTCCTCTTCGAGAGAGACCTCCAGTTCTCCTAACCTATCTTGAATATTTCTTAGCAATGTTGCTAACTCAACTCCTTTGATTTGTTCTCTATTTCCACCTCCACCTCCTCTTTTTGGTGGCAATTTGTTAAGTCTTCACTTTCCTCTCAACATCTTCCTTCTTCACCACTACTTGCTCTTTCTTATTTTCAATTTTATGTCAAATCCTTCAACCTCGCTCTGATACCAATATTATGTAGTCACATATATTGTATCTTGACACTCTTAATTAAAAATTTAGTCAATCAACTTGAACCTAAACCAAAACTTACAATTGTACTTGCTCTCAATACTAAGAAACAACAAAATATTGCAAAAGCTGACCTATAGGATTAATTGAATGCAATTAATGATTAAAACATGTTTTCTATCCTTATTTCATCTTGTTTCAGTCTTTCAAATCCTTATAATTTGTATAGTTGACCATCTCCCTCTCTTTTACAAACATTGCCAATTTGGGCTTCATAAGAGCAATACCAATGAAATGACATGGACTAGAATAATCTGCAAGGTCTCGACAAATGTGGTCATGTTTTTATTCACCCTTTAATGAATTATAGGTGTGGGTAAATTTAATTTTCTTAGGTTATTTATCTTCTATTACTTCCTTCACAACTCACCATCGTAAGCTCATTCCTTCTTACCGGCCTATCCCCATACAAAACGTGATATAACTTGTGAGGATATGACTATTTTCTCTAACTAAGTAGAAAATTAAACACCCATTATTACCAATATTCTATATGAAAATTTTTAGGGTGTGTTCCTTTGTAAGAATTTCTTGAAATCACCAAAATACAGCTTCAAATTAGGCATTTTTCTGATGTTACAATACTCTCGATAAACTGTCAAGCTTTCCTCATGGATGTGAACTATTTATGGAAAAATTACATTAGATTATCAATAGTATGAAGGTACATATCACTCCTTTTAATTCTTGGCTATTGAAACAATGATGAAGTCCTCCAAACAAATAATTTTCTACAATCCCTAGCTATATATCTATAGTAGCCGAGAGAATGTAATTGTCTCTTCCATATGAGAGGAATTCACCTTCAAAGGAATTAATGTATTTGAAAACATTGTTAGAAGGATTTAGAAGGTGGAGACCTTACCAGAAGTGGTTGAACATATGAGGAACACGTGCTCAAACTTCATCAAAAATTTTCATATACTAAAAAACTCGGGGTTTAGCTCTTTTGTTAGGTTTTTAATCGAGTTACTTATAATTTTTCCTTTGATTCGAGTGTTCACTATCTATTCAAGTCATTTTTATATCTAGACGCTTTTAATTGGAGATATGAACCAAAATACATTATACATAGGTATAACATTAAGCCCAAAAATGAAAACAACAATGCCAAGAAGAAAGCGAAACAAAATACACCCTAGTTAACAAACCACTTCCCAACTAGTGGTGCCCTTCAAGTGACGGGTAATAATTGATCATATTGGAAAATCATCCCATTTTACATTTTTTTACCTCTTTCCCTTGTCCCAGATTTGAAGTGACCACCATATGCATATTGTTTGGATTCATGGGGGATTCAAAACAATCAAAAGAAAAATCTGGTCCTGAGTCCGATTTATCGAATAGTAAAAAACATGACACCTCTTCACTATAGATTATGACTTCTTTTCATCTAAATATTCCCTTATTTTCTCCATGTCTATTTTTCAAGTCCCTATATGTACACCTTTTTCCACATCCTCTTGATCTGAACTAGGGTAGAAATTCTCTAACCACTATTGGATGATGAGTTCTTTTTCTTCTCGTATGTTCTTCTTTTTTTCCTAGAGAGCGGGACACCTGCAAGTTTCTAGGGGTCTTGCAAACATGACACTGAAAGGTAGTATTCTTATAGTCTAGAGATTAAATGTGTTGAAATTTTTTCAATTTCAAAATAATCTTATCTGGTAATCCTTTACTTAGGTTGATCTCTATGGATAATCTAGAAAAGGTGAGGATACTAGCTATGGCCCTTGATTTATCAACCTTTAGGAATTTACCCATTGTATTACTAATGTCTTTGAGGGAACTTCAAAAATGCAATATAAGATTTGGGAGCCTAACCCACAATGACAATTTCTTGATGGAGAGGGTATTGATTGAATTTAGGGAACAAAGGAGTGATAAACAATCCTACATTACCCTAGAACCATGGACCATCTGATAAACATGTATGATAATCTTCCACTTCCTTAAACTAAACAACGAAAAAACTCTTGGAGCATAAGGTGATTTCAATATTTTTAGACCAGTTTTCGGAAACCCACTAGGAGAGGGATGAAGAAGTGGGCCAAAATCCATTAAATCTACATATGATCGCAAGATTAGAAAAATATTAGAGGTGGGTGCATAATTTAAAGATATCTAGGCTTAACATCGTATATACTCTATCGGGTCCATGATGTAGGCTTGGGAAACAAACAGAGGAGAAACGACCTACTGAACAACAACCTTAAAATAAGAAATATTGGGGGAAGTGGGTATGGAGGGAACCTCCCTAATACCTTTCCCCATAGATTCAGCTCGACCCTCAATGGAGGTAGTCCCACCAGAGATACCATTCGATTCATAGGAGGCTTTCTATTTTCAGGTAGGGAAGGGTTTATAAGACTAAACTAGCCCTTGTGATGATGCCCCTACATCATAAATACTTCATATAATAATTGATGAGATAAATGAAGGTTTAATGATAATAAGATTCCAAAATTGAAACCGCCTTGACTTGAGTCAATAGCTAGTATCCCAATCATAAAAATGGATTTTATTCATGGTTAGGTCCCTTTAAGTGATAATGGTTTCAATATAGTAAGTGACATAAGTAATTTATTCTTCTCAAATTGTATTACCAAGTGGTTAAGTCGGTGTATCAAAATTACAATCGTGTCAATTTTCCTTAGACCGAGTCTCAGTATCCTCGCAATAGTCAAAAGAGTTTGCTCCCTCATCTTAGAGCCATGAAAACATGTAACATGACGTAAGAACATGATATTTATTTCTCCATACAAATAACGTATTTTAGAATATTGTAAGAGTAGCCTATTGATGTGTTCATACATTATGCCTCACCCATTTCTTGAAGAGTAAGTAAGTTCCTTATAACAATCATTAAAGAATGAGTCTGTATCAGTCAACCTTAAACCTCTTCTCTCATATCATAAATTTAAATGATTGGATCATGGAACAAAATCATCTATTGAATCTCTTTATAGTCTTGTTGATGTACAAATGGATTCTATAGATGTTACAACTCTTTAACTAGAAGAATGCGGGTTTGGTTCCTAAAACTATATATGTGCATAAATCTAAATAACGAGTTTGTCAAACCACATTTTAAGGTAATCAGGGTATTTATATGTATTAAGATATATGAATACATCTTCCTCTCTCTCTCTCTCTTATTGATGCTATTAATTTCATAGTTGGTTAAGATTTCATAAAATTCATTCAAATTCCCCATGATTGCGATCTGTGTTGAGAAAGAAGAATGTGTTATGTCTTGAAGCTTATCTGTTGACATCTTAAAAATAATTAGTCATCATGAAATCCCAATAAATCATCTTCATGATAAGAAATAATTGAAGTATGAGGTCCTTATTCTTTTACATGACTATATCAATTGTGTTAGGTCTCACTATGACTATGATTTTCCTTTTTAGAGCCTGCGAGATGAAGATGCCTTTTGATTACTTGATCTCATGAGTGTAGAAAATGGTAATAAGCTTATTTTCCATCATATTTATTCTATTAAGGTGCTAATGGTATTCTCCTTATTAAATTTTTATGTGCTTAGGGACTGAGACAATATGGTTCATGAAATGTGAACTTGAATATTTGAAGCGATAAGTGATCTAGACTTGCTTATTCTGATCTTCAAGTTCTTGAATGATGTTTAGAACCTCCTACAACCCTTATACCTTGATCATGATACTTATTTTAATTCTTATGCACTTGCATTCCTCATAATCACAATTGTAGTGAACTACATATCCATCTATCTTAATCACATGCTTTAAAATGAAGACTATGAGATGAATAGTGGAGTTGAAGACTAAGTGGAGGTTGTAGTGGATTTTGTAGTGAATTTTTAGTGGTGAATATTCATAATTTGGAAAATTTTCCATTTTAGGAAAAAATTAAAAGGTGAATTTTTCGAAGTAGGTCATTGTCCTGATCACCTAAAATTTCTAGGATATTTTTTTAGGGGTCAAATTTTCCAACCCCTTGAAAATATTTCCTATATAAACCCAAGTGATTCACTGGGTAGTATACTACTAACTTACTACTAATTTCTTGAAGTACAAAGCATATCAACTATCATGAACTTGCAGGGCAGGTTGTTGACGCATGACATGAAGTTGCTAAAAAATGATAGGAGGTTGTTAACATGTGGAAATACTATGTTGATGATGCACGACAGGAGGCTACAAATGCACAATGGGAGATTTGCATTTTTAGTTATGCCACAAAAATATTTTTGTCATGAGACAAAAAAAAATTTGTCATGCGAAAATAACCTTGCAAGTTGTTTTCACGTGACATCAACCTTATTTTCACAAGACAAAAGGTTGTTGTCAAACAAAAACAAACTTTTTGTCCAACGATTACAAAATTAAATCTTATTTCAGTGAAAATATTGCACAAAACCCCCGGAAAATTTGTGTGTTTCACCAAAGTGGTTATGGGGATATTCATCAAGGATTTTCCACCTTTGATTTCCTAGAGGTCTCTTAAAATGAACCCTTGGATTTTGAGATGCAAAGTGCCAAATCCTTGTTCCTTATTGAAGATAATCTTGAAGTTAGATAAGTAGAATGAGTGAACAAATCAGTTAAAACTTTGAATATATCCCTTGTATGCTCAAAATGAAGAACATAAGAAGAATTGTGAGGTGTAAGATTTGGAATGAGAGTTCAAGATTTGTTTTATAGTGTATGTAAAGGTTATTATTTATGATTTTATTGGAAGAGTGTAAGTAAGGATAGAATAAATAAGTTTACTCAAAATAATAGAATACAACACAATGTAATTGAGAATCTTGATGACAAGTGTATTTTGAATTAGAGTCCCGATGTTGTAACTAATCGAGAGGGTGTAAGCGATAGAGATTCTTATCTCTTATATGTGCATAAGATTTCATGAAGATAGTGGAAATGAATAGAAATTAATATAAAAAGAAATTTATTTTTATCACTCACTATGATAGTCATATTTTGAAGTCTTTTCATCTTATTTGTATTTATGAACAAGTAAAGAAAATTAGGAACAAGATTTGAAGTGGAAGTTGAGAAGTTATATATAGTCTATAAAAGAAACATTTGACAACTTGGAGGAATGTGTGTGTGTGTGTGTGTGTGTGTGTGTGTGTGTGTGTGTGTGTGTGTGTGATGAAGCATTATTGATACTAGTGGAGGAAAGGAAATATTTGTTGGTGCATACAAAATAGATGAATGAATCAAACCACCTTGAAAAGTCATGTGAAATGGAATCGGTCTAGGGATGAAAGGAATCAATGTAGAACATCCATATGTGAGCAGCGAAGTGAATGTAAAAAAAAAGTTTATGAACTAAGAGGTGAAGATAATGAATTAAAACATGACATGAAGATGCTAGGGAATTTGATCCCAAAATTACATAGACTAGATGTTGATTAGATGATCGAAGAAATTATGATTAGGAGAAAATTTGAGAAGAGAAGAGAGTGAGATAATTTAGTTGTCACCAGTATTTGTGTGAGACAACATCTTATGAGTGACAAAATTGTTGACAAAGTCTAAGTTGCAACTTAACATTTTGGGATTTGTAGCTTCCCTATAAGTTGAAGCTTGCAGAAGGTCAATAGTTACTAGACCAAATTTGGGAGTTGAAGCTTCCTAGAAAAGTAGTAGCTTTTCAAATACTAAGTGGTTGCTTGGTCAAATTTTGGATTTGTAGCTCCAGGTTGAGTTGAATCTTACCCATAAAATTAATGTAACATTTATAGGACATTATTATCCAAAACTAGTTCTTTGTTTTAGAGGGGGTTTTTCCAGTTTGATTTTCCCACATTAAACTTTGTGTCTCTGTGTATATTATCTTGTTATTTTTGTGTATGGTTTTATTTTTTCATCATATAAATATTGAGGAAATGTAAATGTCTGTAAAAGTGTGATTAGACATTGATTCACCCCATTAGTGTCCTAGTTTGCAACAATTTGTATCAGATCCTGGTACTCTTAAAACATGTCTAACAAATTGGAGTAGGTCCTTCCTAAAAAAAAATCATGGTTATTGAGGTAATCCCTAGAAACAAATCAAGAGATAGATATGTCAGTGAGGATGGAGTCTCAGATGAAGAGGAAGCAAAAGTAAATCTTGAAGCAGAACTGATAAGTTCCTTAGATGAATTGAAATATCAAAGGAAAAAGAAAAAAATTGAAGATAAAAATGAAAGAGTATGAAGAGAATATCAAGCTTTTTGAATAGAGGTAGAATTAGAAAGTTGAATATGAAATCAAATAACTTAAATCCTAATTGGAGCTGATCTCAGGATCCCTTAAATTTAAAGAAGAAGAGAACTGAAACTCAATACTAAGTTGAAGTCTCAAGTTGACAAGTTGAAAAAAGATCTTAATGTCAAAGAGGATACTTGTATGAGACATGAAGAAGAATTGATATCCATGAGAAATAAACAAGAAAAAGTAAAATATGGGATGCAGATGTATGGAAAGTTAGAAAAGAGTTCTGAATCTCTAAATGAAATGTTGGATAAACAAAAGGTAGCGGTGAAAATATTGGATAGGATTCATTGAAGAACCTATAAAGAAGAGTGAAGATAAAAATGGTTCAAGTAGATATTCAAACATGAAGACAACTAAGGGGAAAAATTCAAGAAGGCCTAAACCAATTAATAAGATGTGCGTTCGGGTATGAGATGTTCTTTAATGGATATTGTTTTTCATGTCATGTGTTTGGGCATAGAGCTAGGGACTACATGAAGAAATTTGATAGAGAACACCCATGGAGAGGTTGTAAAACTTAATATGAGAAGAATATAGTGTGTTTCAACTATCAAGAAAAAGGGAATATTGCAAAATATTGCTTAGAGGAACCATTAAGTCAGTATTGGAGAGAAGAAGACTTAAGAGGAAAAAACTATGTTGTGTTTTTTAATTTTCATGAACAACATTTTACAAGTCATTGTTTTGAGTATCATGGATATAAAAACAAGTTACATCCTTTTAAAAGACAAGGAAAAGATATATTCAAGATGAAGGAACATTCTAGAAGTGAGAATCAATCAAATTGGTGTGAGAAAACCAATGAAAAAAATATTACAAGGTATGTATCTAAGTTCAACGAAAATTGTTCTAGATCCGAGGAAGTGAAAAATGATAAGAGGGAAGTGTTGGAAGATGATGCAAGAGTTGATGATCAAGGCAAGAAGAATGAAAAAAACCAAGTACTAACCATGAAGGATCTGCACTTGTTGTTAAGAGAAAACAAGAAAATTAAACTCATCATGTATGTCTATTAGGAATTCAATTAGCAAGTGAATACTTAGGAAATAAGGTTGTCATACCAAAAAGTATAACCAAGAATATTGATAAGGTTTTAAAATTAGAAAGAGAAAAGACAAATTCATCAAGTTCCTTTGATGACTTTCTACTATTTTTGGTGATCCCTCAAGTAAATTTTGTCTCCTCTAGGATTCTAGGAGACATAAACTAGTTGAAAGAAGCATTGGTGTGTACCTGAGAAGAATCATCATCATTAGGTGGTAAAAGATATCCTTTTGTTGCACATATGCTATGAGACAATGGTGTGTTTTCTTTGCCCTTATTTTTAAATGTTTGTTTATAGTGTGTTTAAAATAAGATGGTTACAGGATTCAATTGATCCCAGTGAAGAAAAGGGTGTCCACCAACCCCCAAGGTATGAATTGTCACCATAAGTGAGTGTTTTCAATTTTTCATCTTGGGTTGGGTACATAGCGTCCTCAAGAAAAAGTAAAATTTTGAATAGTATGTCTTGATTGTCAAGAGATCTCAAAGTCTGTAGTGATTTATTATATGCTATTATGAATGAGTCGGGTTTGAGTCATACTTTCAAGTTGTTTTCATACAAGATGATCTCAGTTAGTTATAAAAAGTGTGTCATGATAGAATATCTTAGTTTGAAATAGGTCTTGAAAATTGTCCTTAATTAAAAATGAGTATGTGTCATGAGATTTCATAGTGTTGAGGTATTGTTGTCACATTTTGAGCCATAAAAGAAGTTCCTAATCTATATTAAAGTCTGTCAACCAGTTAGTAGATGATTGAAGTTGAGTAAAGTGTTGGTTTATATTTTCAACATGCTCAAGAATTGTAGTAGCCTCCAAGGGGAGAATATTATGGTGCAAGGATCTATGATGTGACATGGTGATAAAAGAAAAAGTTTGACAAGGTCATAAAATATGAGTGTGTAAATAAATGCAACAATGTCCTTCCAAAATGTAAAGTAATATTGATATCCCTTAAGTATAAAAATGAAAGAAGACTCCTAAAATGAATAGTACAGGATGGTTGGGCCTACTATGTCGACATGGCCACACTTAGATTATGAATTTGAATAAGGTATGTTGATGACTTGTAGAGAAAAAAAGGTGCATTTTATTGTAAAATGATTCATGGAGTATATCAGGTGTCAAGGAAGAATAGAGTTGAATGGATAAGGAACATGGTATACTACAAGCTATATTAGGACTGAATTTAAGAATATGGAGTATTTCTCATGGATTGAGTACAAATAGATATTTGATTTCATGTAGCTTCAAAAGAGGATAATTTGATGTTAGGCAGAGTTGTATGAGATTTTTTTAAAAGTTGAAGTTATATGACCGAATATGGAAATAATAGGTCTAGGGGGAGCTACAAGGCTAATTAGTGGAGACATTCGATGCATCCAGTCAAGGCATGGATGGAAAATGAGTAAGCTTAGATCAAGGGGGAGGTAAGTTTGTGTTTTGAAAGTGATTATATGTATGTTACATGGTTAAATATGCAATCCTTTTTCATAAATGTAAAATGGGGAGATAGTACTATCGAAAACCAAGTATGAAGGATTTTTCCATCAAATTTTCTAAGTATGTTTTTCACAATGAAAAAGGGGGATATTCTTGAACCGTAGTCATTAGTGTTGTCATTGATGTCTACTGACATTGATGTAAAATGTGTGAATTGTGAAGTGAATCTCAATCGGAGGCACGAAGGTTGATTAGTGATGCCTTCCGAGTGATAGTTAGAGCTCAAAATGAGGTTTCTGGGTGTTTTTAGGATACTACAAACTTTGTTAGTGAGGTAGGATACCACTAGAGGCATGTAGATTGTTCATAATCTTGGCACAAGGGTTATATAATTCATACATGATGTTTATAACATGGGTAAGATATTTTGGAGTGAGTAACATGTCAAATGTTGGGAGTCATAGTTGTAACTGGATCATTTGGGCCTAGTTCCAGATCCTAATAGAGTGTAATATCTCAATGAAAGGCATGTGAAGACTAGGAAATCATGGGAGTAGCTTAGTAACATTTCCTAGGTCATGTATGAGCAATAGAAAATATTGTTTTTGCTCCTAGAGGAAAAAAATTAAAATTTCACCAAAAATGCCTTTAAGGACTAACGGTGAATGTTGAGAAAAATGAGATATGTATGAGTTGTACAATAATATTTATGATAAATAAACCTATGTAGTCTGTAGAGTGGTGTGTTTTAGTGATTCATACTAAGTTTCATCAATTTTTAAAGAGGTTTGTGAAAGTTATGTATGTTTTTCTACGTATAGTTTATTAAGGAATGTAATTTGAGAACCCTTGGCTTATTAGCATCCAAACAAATGTCGAGAATTATTCATATAAATCATAGAATAAATTTTTAAAGAGAACTACAAGCCTTAAAGTTTGAAATTTTTTTGAGTGAAATTGGTTGAGAAATAAAGAAGTTATGAGCACTTTTCTAATAGTGTTTTTCTCTCTCCGGGAATCATTCTTGAAGCCATAGGAATCAAATGAATTATTTGACTCAAAATGGATTATTATTTTCATTAAAAATAATAATAGATGTATTAGACTCCCCCTAAGTAAAAATTGTGATATCTTGACTCTTTAGGTAAAACTACTCAAGACAAGACTTTCCTTCCGTAAAAGTTTGATCATACCGACACAAATCAAGACTCGAGAATGTTCTCACCGCTTGTAGAAGGTGATGTGTATTGTATGTTAATAATTCATGAAATTATCAAGGTTACTTCAGTGTTTATTTAGTGTGCAATATGTCTTATTTTCTTCTCACTGCTAAAAGGATCTTCAAACTAGGCCCAACATGGTTTATTGTAGATAATGTATGCAGATTAACATGGTTATGAGCCTAGAAATGGATGTAAACATTATATAAAGACTAGAGAAAACTTGTTGACTCACTTTGAGCTTTGGTGAAGAATTAAAAAGTTAAAATCCCTTGAATTTTAAACCGTTGATTCTTCTCAACTAAGGAGCTTGCAAGAAAGGGTGGTTCAGTTAATCCTTCTTCACAACTAGTGAAAACAAGTGGTTGATGATAGTGTATAGATCGCATCTTGAATACTTCATCCCATAATTGGTCAGGTAAATGATGGTTTAGTGATAAGATGATTCTAAAATTGAAAGTTCCATGTGTTGACTTAATAGCTAGTATCATAGTCATACAAGAGGCTTGCATTCATACTTATGTCACTTGAAGTGATGGTGGTTTTAGTATGGAAAGTAACATAAGGAATATATTAGAATTATCATATTTTATTTACAAGTGGTTAAGTAAGTGTATAAAAATTACAACTATGTCAATTTTCCTTGGATCTGGTCTCGTATAATTGCAACAATAAGAAGAGTAAGCTCCCTTATCCTAAACCCATTAAAACATTTAGTGTGATGTAAGAATAGGATAGTGATATCTCCATAAAAAAATGATTGTAGAATGTAATAAGAGTAGGATATTTATGTGTTCATATAAGAGGCCTCACTCATTTCTTGAAGACCATGTGAGTTCCTTGTAACAATAATGAAAGAATGAGTTTGTATAAGTCAATCTTAAGCCTCTTTTATCATATCATAAAGATAAATTCTTAGAGCGTGGAACAAAATCATCTATTGAAGTGATATATATTTGTGTATATGTAAAAATGGAGTCTAGAGAAGTTACAAGTATTCAACCACAAGAATGAGGGTTTGGTTCCTAAACCCTAACAAAGGCACAAATCTAAAGAAAGATTTCTCAAACTACATTTGTAAGGTCATCAGGGTATTTTATAATTATTGGATCTATGAAGACTATTCGCATATAGGCCTAATAGCTGTTATCATTGATGCAAAACCACATTAATCAAAAATTGGATGTTGCAAGATGATGATATGATGATGTTTGAGATGCTAACATATAGGTTCAGACACATATAAGCTACTACGGTGAGATTTAGTGATGCATGCTTGCTTTAGCAAGCCCATACAGGTGCCTAGGAGGTGTATATTGGTAGTGAGAGCTTATTGGTTATTTAAGAACCATGTTTACATGATGCATACTAGGTTTTGAGGATTCTTGTGTAATCACATCATTGGTATGGTACAAATACATGTGGTTCACCATGTTATAGGTGCTCATTAGGAGTAGGTATGCTTGCCTAGAGGTGTGACAGAATGCATTAGGGATAGATGATATCATCGAAGCATAAAATAAATTATATTATGGAATATGAGGTATGTTTTGGTCATTTGCAGAGATTCTATGTTCAATTATTACACTCTTCTAGTTGGTCCTAGTTATTACATTGAGGATCAAACATGTTTCCTTAGGTAAGTGTTAGTGGATGGAAATATTGAAAAATTGTATTTTCATTCGATTATTGGAGATATTAGAGAGATGAGTTATGGTGCTTTGAGAAAAATTCAGATTCCCACAATGTGAATTTTGCGGGTTATGTCGGTTTTGGTGAGACATGGTCAAGAACATGTTAAAATCAAGCTTGAATTTCAACTTTAGATGCTTATTTTGAATAATATGATTCGTGCATGGGACCTTTTGGCTTTCAGGTATGTTCCTAAGGTGAGACTATAATATTTCGAAGAATAATGAGTTTGTTTCATCATCATGTTTTTATGAACGAATGTTAAGAAGGTAAGAAGGTCAAAGACCCTAGTTAAACCCTAGCTAGGAGCAATTTACAAAAGGTGAAGTATTATGAGTTTGTTTTGATAACAACCTCAAATATAATGATTAGATTTTATAGTAGAATCATATTTATTTCTAGTAAAGTATAGTTGAGGTCTTGACCATATGTAGGCCCCAAATGAAAGTAATAATTTTTGAAGAGTTCTAGTTTGAAGAGAAAGTTTGCAAATAAGTTTTGGTGAGAAACTTTGTCGGGTGGAAAAATTAGGTGTCTCCACTAACTTTCATGGGGTTACACCTCTCTGTATTGAATGGTATGGATCACATTAATGGAAGTAAAATAATCCTAATCCTATCTAAATGTTGTGGGTGGCCAAATTGGCCGGAGATCACACAAGGACACTCCACTAAACCTATGGCAAAGTGCTTATATAAGGTACAAGGGAGGAAAATCATAGCGATGAGGGGAAGGAGAGAAATTAAGAAAGGAATATTACTATCATGAGTAGATTACAGATCTCACACCCAGTAACTAGAATAGTTTCACATTAAATATAGAAGAAAGCATGATGAAGCTAGCGGGACCAATGAATCAAAACACAAAGTTTTTGGGATCATCTACCAAAGATACACAACTCTTACATCACTATACTTACAAAGTGCATAAATGAAAGAAGTATAAGAAACAAAATATGCTCATACCAACTATGCTTATTACACCAATGATGAGAGGAAACCATGCATACAAAAATGCACACATTCATACATATTGGAAAGCAGAAACTCTATTCCTTGATTGACATGTACACAAGTTTTACAAAGCGAGGGAAAAGAAGAAAGCATGTAGCAGAAATGTAGTTTTATTTCATGTATATGGATGATAAAAATTCCAAACACATATTACAATCCACTATTGCTATAGTGTGATAGTTCTTCAAAATATGGAATCCATTGGAATGGAGAGGACATCCCAATTTATAACAATCTGAATTGTCACTTTACCTCCCTCATATGACTCTTCGTTTCCATATTCCACTTCATGACCTTTTGTTTTCCACTTAATTAAGTATTTCTATTATATTTTTGAGAAAATACTTTTACAAATTTAAAATAGGTCACTTAAGTGAATATGACAAAATACAATGATTATGCTCAACAAAGAATTAAAACAGAGAGAGAAAGAAGAGGGAAAAGGGAGAAAGAAATATCAATGAAGACCACTCCATCTCTGATGACAATTTTTCTCCACTGATGAATTGGTGAAATTTTATCTTTGAACCTTTGAACTATGAGGAGACTCTTTCTGAGTAGTCCATGAAAAGTTGCCACTTCCTTTGACTAATTATGCATATGGATGGAGGCTTGACACAATTGTTTGCACAATGCACCCATGATAATCCCATCGCATTGATGAAGGTTGATCCTCTGGAAATGTTTGAACACTTTTATAATGATGCTCACAAAATATATGATGCATAGATTCCTCAAACTGGGTGTTTATAAACATGGTTGAATGATCAATTTGATGACCATGGACGTTGTTCACTCGGGGCCACTACGAAGAAGTTTGATGATGGAGAACAATATCTGATGACATTCTGATACATAGTCACACTATTGTACTCATCAGAAATATTTTAAGAAGTTCATTTTAAACAATTTGTTTCTTCCTTTTACATAGTGCTTAGGCATCTCGGGACTTGAAATGAGTGTTGAAAAACATTGTTTTAGGAATTCTAAATGTGAGCTCAAGATGGAAATGAGAATCATTTACAATGATCCTCCTTGATACTGATTGATGAGACACTGAAATTAATTGAAATGTCTTAAAAATGAATTTCCAATCACCTAACTCTTTGAGTGATGAATATGAATTCATCCACTATGCTTTGTGATGTCTTGCCTTAATTCCGAGCACACGTAAATTGGGAAGATGCTTCAAGACCAATATAAAGTTAGGAATGTTCTATTTGAGCCTTGGAATGATTTTGTAATCCCATGAATATGAAAAAAATCATTTATATTTTTCATTATGTAGGTGACACCAAGTTTCTATGACTGGGGACAAAACCTCGCTATTTTTAGAAAGTTGTTCCTAGGAGCTACTATTTTAGGCTGTGTCATTTTTTCACCTTGTTGCTTGCATTGAGGGGTTTCCTTCACATTCTAGGATTTTCATGGATGGCTTGGGGTAAATTCAAATAAATTTATATTTATGGAAAGTTTCCTTTTACTCTTTATTTTTCACTTTTTCGACTGCGTGCCCAAGTTTTCAATGAAAGAGTTTTAAGATCTATTCGTTCGGAGGATTTTGCCATTTTGGAAACTTACTAAAAATGGTAAGTGTGAACTAGAAGAACTTACTATTTTAATAAGTTTAAAATAACCATGTAGGATTTATGAGAAAAATTTGGATTCTTTCTCGGATTTTTGATTTAGATGCTTTATATGAATTTTCAAGTAAAATCACTTCTCGAATTGACGACAAGTGAAGGAAGAACACGCTAGGGAACAAAATTTGAAATGGAAGCCATTAAAACTTAGGGAATCCTTTAGAGTTTTGGGTTTTTCAGCTTCAGTGAATTTATATGAATAATTTTTTCTCCTAGTTTCACCGGGATTCAATCACCGGTTCATTAGTTATGAGTAATTCTTCATTTTTGTGCCCAAGGGTTTCGACTGACTCTTGATCATAGATGTTGCTTAGAAGGGTGGATTTATTTCTTAGAAAAAACATGGAATGATGGAGGAAATATGTGGGGATGCTAGAAATTTTTATAAGAAACAAAAATGGAGTAATGAATAAATCCCAACAATTGGAGAAAAACCTATGCGTGTGTGTAGGAAGAACAAAAAAATTTACATATTTTTGTGTTTTGGAATGGGTTGCAGTTTCTTTCACCTATTACACTAAATATTTTATGCATTTGGTGTAAAAAATTTCACCCTAACCGTATTAATCCACTTGGCGGAGCATGATTGGCAGTTAGGGATGAGAGAGGGGGCTGAAATTTGTGCTTTAAGCGGCTGTTGGGGACACATGTGTGACCAAGAGCCTATATGGGAGGGTTGGGGATTTTTTCAAAAAAATTTCACCAAGTATTTGGTGCACATGGGACATTAAAATTCACCCTCACCCTAGCTTGACAAGTGGCGGCACACGATTGCACGTAGTGGGGGCTTGGAAATGGAGCCTGGGGGCTTAACTTGCAAGACAGAGCTAAAAATTGGTCATGTGGAGAGTCCAAGGGTAAAAATGAGGTAGGAGAAAAGTTTAGTGCACCTATTTCACCAAATATTTGGTTTAATTTGTGTAAAAAAGTGTGCCACTCTCCCATTGGTTGGATTTCTAACTAGAAAAATGGTTAACTGTTGGAGCTTGTGCATTGGAGAGTGAGTTGTCGGAACCATGTTTGGAGCTTCCAGTGGAGGTTTTTGATGAAATTTTATATGATTTTGACTGTAAATTTCCTTGTGAATCCAATATTGGAATTTTAAGACCATGATTCTACAATTTACACCCTAAAAGTTAGGATGTTTTTTCTAGCTCTAAGGCTATGCATGAGTAAAATAGGATGGGGAGATGATGCACAAAGGTCTTTGTGAAATATATAATTCCACCATTTTATAGATCTATGAATAAAATTTCCTATGATGTATTTTTGACTCTTAACTCCTTCTGGAGCTCCTAGAATTGCTTCATGAAGCTCGACAACTTTTATAGCCCTGTTCATTTCTTAGGCCTCCAAGACTCACTCTTACTTAACTTGCTCCAAAACTTGTGAAACTTTTCAAAACATTCCAAAATTTATTTTAAAATTTTAGTATCCCTCATTTACATCTTCATGATGAAATTAGGCCTTTCTTTTTTATCTAGGGGTGTGCACCAACTTTGAGAAGGTTAGGAAAGGCCTTTCCCAAGCCCGCCAAAAAGTTGTCTTGATGGATCTTGCTTTGAAAGCTCTTGGACTGATTCGGTATCCCTAAATTACCTAGGGAATACTGACACAACCCAATGGAATTCTCATAAATGGGAAAGTGGGACTAGATAAGGTTGACTTGGGGAAGTGTTTAGCAAGGCCTACAACCAAATGTTTTGTCATAAGGGTCCATTGTCATGCTTGAAAATTGAGAATTTTCCTGTTGCAAATTTGCATGACAACAATTGGCTCTAGCTCGGGGAAATGTTGTGGATTGAGCATAGTGAGTATGTGATATGATAATTTTAGAATATCAAATGTATTTCGTGTTCCAGCACCTTATTTTTTGGGCTTTAGAGTTACAAAAAATATAGACTACACAATTTTCTTTATTGAACACACGCACACACACACACACACAAACAGAAGGAAACACACAAAATGGGGAAAAAACACACATACGTAAAAGGAAACTATGTTATAGGGGAGGTATATTTATATAGGTGGAAAAGAATATACACATACCTAGAAATGGGTTGAGAGAAGTACATGCCATCATGAAACAATGGATTAAAGTCTAAAATTTGAAACACATAAAATATTATTTGATCAAACCATGCTTTGATGATGGATTTGAATGGCTTAAGAAGACATATGCTGACCATGATTTCATCTTTGTACTCATACTACATAGATAACCCTTTTTGCATCTAGTGAGTGCTTCATTATCTTCTCTGAGCTCTTGTACCTTGATGCTTTCGCTTGATGCCCTGTCGATCATGAGACACCATTCTTCCATGTCTTCAAGAGTGGGAAAATATTTATCCTCTTTGAATTTCCACTTTAAATCATATCCTACATTAGCAAGGCCCTTGAAAGGAGAGAGAACAAATTGATTTTCTTCCCTTTCAACAACTTCTTTAGATGTCCCACTTTGTTTCCTAGAACAATTCTCTTCAATGTAAATCAACTCAACATTTTCCTTATTATCATCCTCCATGGCAGGGATGTTGTCTTCAAGATTAATAATATTCAAAGAATATTCCACAATCTTCCTTATTTTGCACTCACAAACCTCTTCACATTGTGTGAAAGGAAAAGGCATGTTTTCACATCCATTCTCATCAACCAAGGCATTGGGGAAGTCATCCAGTTCATCCATTGGCTCTGTCTTAGTATCAAACATTGGTGTATCAAAAAGAGGAGCACAAATGGCCTCATACATGTCCTGCATTTCCATGGCCCGAGTCAAGAGTTCAAGACTGAGTTGAGGATCTTCAATTTCTTTTGCAGCCTTCAAGATGTCTTGTATTGATGGTTCTTCATTATTTTCCATAGATTCATCTTCATCCTCATTGGAATAATCTTCATGTTGTGCCTCTAGGAGATGGTTGAAAATATGATCCATCTAGGCCCATGATTCATTTGAAACATCCTCGTTCACCTCTTTCATGCTTTGTGTTGCCCAATATTCACTTTCTTATAAGTACATGCATACTTGATTCACGACACCTTATAACAAGGAGAAGAGGTCCATGATCCATGCGAATGGTACTGCTTTTAATTTCAAAATCCATATCTCCTTCTGAATGTGAATCATATGACCATGTTGGGGCAGAAGTATGGGAATAATTTTCAACTCTATCTTGATCATTCATTATGGAATCCTCTTTCTCACATAGACAATGGAAGAATTAATACTCGCTGTGATGATCATTCTACTCCTTGGGTGAGAAGAGGTTGTGTTCAAGCTATTCATTCTCCTTATATTTAAAAAGGAAATGGATCTCTTCCATTCGATCATCGACGATTGAATTGGGAAGGGAATTTGATTCTTCACTTGTTTCCATTTCTTCATTCAACATTTCTACATCACTCAAAGAATCAAAATAGGAAGGTAGATTATCCATGATCATTTTGAATTCATTATTTTTGGTCCAGGGATGTATGATGGTTCTCTTGAAATTATTTGCATACCTCCTGTTTGTATCCAAATTGATTCTCCTGTGAGCTCTGAGAAGCATCACAAAACTGGCAAGATTCTTAGAAACATACGAATCATGATATCTATTGTTTTGTAGCTAGGGAGGGGATTCATTTGACTCTTTGTCACTTAGGCATTGGAGAAATTGATAGCACCTCACTAAGGGTTTATTCTACCCTCACTACTTTAGGTTGTTCCTTCAACCAAGGTGAGAGGATCCATTCTGTAACCCATTTTAGTGAAGGATATAAAAATATCCTTCTTTGCACAATTTTCATGAGAACCTTAAGAAAATATGATCAATACAACACAATCTAACTCTCACGAGTTGTCACACTAAAGAGTGGAGATGTTTCCTAGAAAATGTTTGGTTTACTAAAGACAATAATTAAAACCTGATTGTCTCTGCATACTTTGGCAATAGAATTTGTTCATTTGTGGATACACAAGTAAAAAAGGGGTAGTTCATGTAGGATTTATCATTTGAGAATTTTTTTATGCGAAGTTAAGCAAGATAAAGTTGATTATACCGAGATCATTGAGATCCTTTACAAATATTGGAACACTCATAGACAAAATGCTTCAAAGTAGCCAAAATATTCCTTCAACTAGAAGAGGTGAATCAATTGAAGCCCAGAGATGTGTAGTTTCACACATTTTTCAAGAATTCAACAAAAAGTCTCATGTTAAAGACTCAATTAAATGTTATAAATCCCGGTTAAATCACGCCTAAGATACACTCATAGAATTACAAACAATCTTTATCAACATAATGAAAGTAAAGTGATTTTAAATTGTTTATTTCATTACCAGATGAAAGCTCTTCTCATAATGAAATTGCAAATGCCATAATACTAACACACAGATGATATCTTGTGTGACTCGGAGATTTTAACATAAGATTGCAACAGGAACAAGAAAAACTATTTGAAAACATTATGAAATAAAATAAAACACAATTATGCTCATGATCAACACAAATTCATTTCAAGGTTCATTAGATTCATCAGCAGGGGAGAGTTTCTTGAACAATCTCAGAGCTTTTCAATGGTTGTACACTTGCAACCATCTTGATGTGATTAAATCTAAAACACAAGAAAATAAACAAGTTTCTCAGATGGTCTCTTGGGAAAATGGTTTCTCTCAAAATTTCTCAAAAATTTAACCCACCCATATGCAAGAGTATTCTCATTGCATTTATACAATTTCACTTGCTCACTCATCCCAAATTTCCCCCAAAATAAGAATATTCAAGGAATCCTTTTTTTGTTACAAGTTTGTTCCAGAAAGTGATGTTTAACAAATTTACACCCAAAAGTTGCCAGGTGGATAAATCATGAACTAATCATGTTTCTCAGACCTTTAACTATAATTGGGATGCCATATCATAACTTTTGACAATATTTTTAATCATTCTTTTATTTTTTCATGCAAGAAATCCCTTTTTAATAATTCTTAGGTGGCTCCATATGGCTTGATCTGATAATCAATTATTTTCACCTTTGAGAATACACATTGAGAAATAAGTGCCCTTGCATGAATACCTACATTTGTGCCTCTCAAAAATGAGTACCCTCGCATGGATTATATTACATATCTACGTTACGATTCTGATTCATCCAAGTATAAAGAGGAGATAGCGGAAACCTCCACGTGTCTCCTTGGTGCAACTGCAAAGGTGAAGTCTAGAGGTAGGTTCCCAAATGAGCGCGGGCCCTCCACGTGTTCAGAACCCAAGAGATTTGCACTAGTTGCTGAAAATTTTGAGCATGGGAAGGTCCAGCAGAAGCTTCCACATGTTTGTTTGGTGTAACTTCAAAGATGAAGTCTAGAGGTGGGACCTCAAACGAGTGTAGGATCTCCACATGTCCTGACTCCAAGAAATTTACCTCGGCCATTGAAAAGTCTCAGTACAAAGAGGAGCCAATAGAAGCCTCCATGTGTCTCCTTGGTGCAACTCCAAAGGTAAGACCTAGAGGTAGATCCTCAAATGAGTGTAGGCCCTCCACGTGGAAAATATTTGAGTTGAAGTGGTCTTGGGGGTGATTTCAACATTTTGTATCACTTAAAGAAATTGTGCATTTTTGGACAATTTGACCCACCCATCTCGCTTTTGATATAGGCTTTACACGTGAATTTCTTGGGCGTCGATGGGGTTATAGCTTACTTTGTGACTTTCATTATAAAATAAAGCTGAGAATCTCAAAATTCCCTGGTGACCCACCTCCCGCTTTGACTTTTAAATGCTGACTCAAACATGTGACGTTATTTTGTCCCCAACAGAATTGCGGCTCATTTTATAACTTTGCTCCTTCTTGCAAAAAGGCTAAAATATTCAAAATGCTCTGATGATCCACCTCTCTGCCTTTGACTTTTCAAACCGCCACGTGTCCTTTTGTGGGCCTTAGGAATTCCTTTTATTTTTTCATTCATTTCACCATAATGCCTCAAAACACAAAAAGGGCCCACCTTTCCGCAATGACTAGACATATGACACCTGTACACTTTTGGGGCCAAAGTAAGAAATTGCTCCACCGCTTCATAATTTTGACTATCCAATTAAAATTCATTGGGGCCACGGGACCAATTTAGAATTTTTTACAATTTTGACAAAAGTGACAAGTTCACCAAATAGACCCACCATGCCACATCCAATTAAAGACAACCACGTAGCCACGGATGTTGGGAAAAAATTGACACAGAAGACACAACTGTGGAAAAATAAAATGTAGGGGAAACCCCAAATTCACGCCCAAATTAGAAATTTTTCTCATGGATAGAGAAACTATAAATAATACCTAGCTCAACATGATCCATGACCATAGAGACGAATTTACAACAACACCTTGGTAAAGATAAAAATTTTATGCATCCACACAGGGAGATAGAAAATACTTCAAACCGGGCAGGCTGAGAAATTTTGAACAAACAAGGTGAGATTAAATTAAGCATCAACATTGGCTCCAACTCGGGGATGGGAACTCCCTACGAGTGCCACAAGAACAACATAACAAACCATGTGCCAAAAATCCATTGGGAAATAGAGTCAATAACAAGCTTGAAAAGTAGAAAAACAATTTCCAACCTCCTAAGAACAAAGTAAGAAACTAAAAAAATCAGCCGCCAAGGACCAGGATGAACCAAAACGAGAAAAATGCGAAATGAAAAAGAAGTAAAAGAATATACTTGGTACAATGATGCATACCTTGATTCTGAGAAATCAATCAAGGAAATGTTTCAAGTTCCTTCCATTAACATGCAACTCAATAAATTCCCCATCTAAGTCCTTTAGGAAAAAAAGTGTGCTCTCTAATTCAAATGTTAATAGAATAAGGGCCCATCCATAATGCATCAAACTTTCCATGCTTTCCCTTATCCTCATGTCTACTATCCCACAATAGCACAAGATCTCCCATACTGAAAACTCTTAGAGTTACCTTTTTATCAAATAATTTCTTTAATTTCTCCCTGAACTTCACATGTCTTTAGTGGGATTCTCTTCTCTCTTCATCTAATTCAACAATTTGATTAATACGAGCATCATAGGGACTGACCTCCTGGTCCTCCAATTGTTGGATGAATTAGTAAGAAGATAATTGCATATGCAGGGGAAGTAGAGCTTGAGTTCCATACACCAACTCAAATGGAATTTTTCCAGTAGCTCTTTTGACAATAATTCTATCAGCCCAAACAACAAACTTCAATTACTCACCCCACTTCCGTTTGTTTACTTCCAAGGTCCTAATTATCTTCAACAAATTCTTGTTGCTTGATTCTGCTTGTCCATTACCTTGGGGATTATAATTTAAATCATATGCTAAATTGATCCCATACTCATGACACATGGCTACTAAAGGTTTGGCTTGAAAACTCATAGCATTTTTAGCAACTATCTTAGTAGGCACTCCAAACCTGCAAATAATATGATTTAGAATGAAGTCCATAACAATTTGGTGGGTAGATTTCTTGGTAGGGATTGCCTCCACCCACTTGGTGAAGTAATCAATGGCCACTAATATCCACTTGTGTCCTGCACTTGAAGAATCTGAAATCTCACCAATGAAGTCCATTCCCACTACTTAAATGGGGATTCAATTGATACATGTCGTAAAGGGAGGGAGCCTGTAGCTTTCAATCTTCCTAAAAAACGTTGACAACTCTCACACTTTCTTACTAGCAGAGTTGTGTCTTTAAAAAGAGTTGGCCACTAGTAACCAACCCTTAAGATTTTATGAGTTGTGACTCTTCCAACAAAATTCCCTCCACAAACTCCTCCATGGAAATCATCAATTATTTTTGGGGCTTCATCTTTAGTGATACATCTCAAAAGAACTCCCTCAGGGTTCTTCCAAGCTAACCCATAATTAGTGATGATGTATTTCTAGGACGCTAAATTAAGTGCTCTCTTCGATTCTTGCTTAAATGCTCATGGCACTTTGTAGATGTTTGAGATAAAAATAGTATCCTTGTACCATTCAAAATTTGTCAACTTCTCAAGAATATTCAATTTTTTTTTCTTTAACCTCATTTATCTCAACTGCTTGCAGTTGCTTTCTGCCATTATCTTTTCTAGGCCCAATCCTCGACTAATTTTGTAGTTTGGATGTCCATATCATATTCTTGCAACTTATTTTCCCATTGGCATCTTTTACTAGAAATTTCCATCTTTGAAAGGATATCCTTGACCATAGTATGAGGGACATAAGCTATGACTTTAGAACTTAAAATATATGGCCTAACTTTATGGCTCTAACCAAAGAAAAGGCACGTTTCTCCGTGATAGTATAATTCAACTATGCCCCTTGTAATGCTTTACTAAAGAAATCAATTGGCCTTTCAACTCCTTCATCATCCTTTTGTAACAGCAAAGATGCAATAATATTCTCTCGAATTAAAGGAAAACATTTGGAAAGAATTTTAACAATCGAAGCTACTAAAATAGGGACATTCTTCAATGCTTCCTTAATCCTAGTAAAATTTTGAATATTTTCTTCTTCCCATCTGGTACTCTGATCTTTCTTCAACATATTGGTGATTGGGATAATCAATTTGGTAAAGTTGGAAATAAATCTCATAATAAAATTTATTTGCCCGAAAAAGGGCTAAATTCCCTTTTTGGTTCTTGGATTAGGAACTTTGCTAATGGATTCCACTCTCTCAAGATTGATCATTGTAGACACCTGTAGTTTGGCCAATGCACTATTACGACTAATATTGCACTAGTTGTGCTTCTCCCTACAAACCGAAGATACACTGTCAGTTAAACCTATCTAACTTTCTTCCTACGACATCCCTTTTGTCATTTTTCCTCTTGTAAACCATTTAAAAAAGCTATAATAGCTTTTTTCTAACTACATTAGCTTCTTAGTTTCTTCTAGTCCACTTTTACCACCTTCCTGGCCTATCAATCCATTCCATTGGATTGATCGACCCTTTAAAACTATCTCCAAACCCTAATCACCTCCTAAACATGTTTAATTAAGCTTAAACATGGTCCTGTCACTCCCTAAACCTAGTCAAAGTAAGCTTTGACTTACTAAAAGTGTTTGTTGGTATTTAGTGTTTGTCCACATGCACTCAAGTTTCCCATTTTCCCAAATGGAAAACTATATATACGGCTAGACCCCCTCTCTCATTTTCAAGAATTCCTCCTTCTTCCTAAGCATAGATTATAGAATTTTACATCTAGGTTCTAGATTTCATTTCTAGATTTCATTTCTAGTTTAGATATTGAGCTATTTACTTCATTTTGTGTATTGCTAATGCAATTTATAGGGTAAAAGGAAAAACCATTGGCTCAAAAACCTATAATGGGGAGATCTCTTTCTCGTAATCACTAAAACTGATTCCTTAAGGCTTACTAGGTTCATTATTTTAAGCTTTCAAGAATAGAGGTAGTTTTAATTAGCTTAAATTTGAGTGTTTACTTCATAATGTACGTTAGTTAGAAAATCTTGCTCATTTTTTATTGGATGGTCCACTTTCGATTTTTGTTTGAAGCCTTTGGGGATTCTTTAGGAATTCTTATCCCAAAATTCATGGCTTTTGTAACTTTTCTTTGAACACAATCATGACTCCTTTTGATACAATATGTCCAAGCAACTTTGCCTTTTGAACCCCAAAATGGCACTTCTTGGGATTCAATGATATACCATATTCCCTGCATCTTAACAACATCTTTTCTAAATGTTGCAGGTGATCACTTATTTTCCTTGAAAATACTATCACATCATCTTGATACACAACAGTGAAGTCATTTATATATCCAGAGAATGTTATATCCATTTCTCTTTGAAATGTGGCTCCGGAATTCATCACACCAAACAAAATTCTTACGTACACATAGGTAAACCATGGAGTAGTGAAAGTGGTTTTAATTCTCTCGATTGTTTTAAAACCACTTGGTTATACCTAGAGAAACCATCTAGAGTAGATAACAACTCGGAACCAGTAACTAATTGTAGCATGTTATCCATATTTGGAAAGGGATAGTTGTCCTTGATTGATGCCTTATTTAAATTTCTAAAGTCAACACACAATCTTATATCCCCATTTTTCTTTCGAACAGGTACCAAGTTTGTAACCCATGAAGAATATCTTGTAAGTTGTATGATTCCTCCATCCCTTAAAATTTTCAACTCTTCTTGAATTTTTGAGTAAAGAAGGGGATTAATTGGTCTTTGTTTCTACCTAAACAGCTTGGCATTGGCTTCCAGGGGTATTTCATGTTGAAAAAGGTTTTCCTTGTATGCTTTCAGTTCTAAATATGACCAAATCAAGTAGTCATGGTACATTTTCAGCAATTGGACTTATGACTTTTTTTCTTCTCTGTTCAAGTTGCTACCTAGCCATATTCTTCTAGGCTTATCCTTTGTGCCTAGGTTATATTCCTCAACATCCCTCGAGGCGACATGCATCTGTTGATAATGTAACCAACATTATCAAAATTTGATTCCAATGCAACCAAACCTCTGGGAATAGTATTAGTTTTCAATTGGATAATGTCTTTACCAAACAAGGTCTCTTTTCCATCATTTACACAAACTATTAGTTCCCAGTCCATAGTTTGATTGGAAAATTCTCCTTTATTTTATAGAAACCTTTGGACCTGAGCATCATCTTCAAACACCCTTCCAGTGCTTGATATTGTCGGGGAAGACAACCTGGTCAATATTTCAATATTATATTCACAATATGGAGACATTGTACAATTTTCAAACCCCAGACCCTTAATACGCAATTTGTCTCGCTATAGTATTATAGCTCCTATCATGATGTATTATATTGAAAGATTCAAACATTTCAATGAAGTCCCAAACTACATGCTTAGATTGTTTCATTTTTTGTTGCATACAGTTTTCTAACTTGCTTGACTATAAGCTTTGAATCCCCTTTAACAATAATATCCTTGACACCATACTTCCAAGCAATCCTTAAACCCAACAACAAAGTGCTTCATACTCTGCAATATTGTTTGTACACTCAAAATTGAGTTTAAAAGAAAAGTTAAAATCCTCTTGGCTTGGAGATATCAAGACAACACTAGTACCATTACCAAATACAGAACAAGCCCCATCAAACATCAGGGTCCAAGGAGAACCAACCTACTCAAGATACTTGCACTCATCAATTTTATGCTCCTTACAATCAGCATATCCCACAAAGTTATCAACATCAACATCTATGTACAATACTTCATAAGAAGCATTGTTAGGGTCCTCAATGAGATATAACATTTTCTTCTCACCATATAACTTCACAAGGCTTCCCTCAATGGTATGGTGCATAAGACATGTCCATTTTCACACTTCTACCCACACTAGCTACCCATTTTTTGGATAACAACATCCCCCATTTGGTAGGACAGTCCACAATAACCACATTCATGGTCAAGCATTTTCCTGGATAAGCTTCCAATTGTACTACTAATCCTTTGACATATCCAATTACTAGACACTTCTCTTGAATCCATAGCAAGTACATTTCCCAAAAGCTTCTATTACCTTGATATTTAACTCATTCATTACCTCAAGAGGCATTACATTACATGAGGCTCCTGAATCAAACATGCAGTTATGTACTAGCCTATCTTTAATAATCAAAGTGGTAAAAAATGGATCAACATCCAACTGAGATTCAACCAGAGAAGTTCCCAAATATACCTTAGATGATTCACCCAGTTCCTCCAATGCTTTTGGTATTTCTAATTCGTAATAATGGTAGGAACACCGTATATTATTAACACTTTTCCCCCAAGTAATCTTTGCTTCCTTAAATCCTAAATATTCAAATGCCCTTTTCCTATGCTTAAGGATCATGAGTAATTCAACAATAAGAACAAAGTGACCTTGATCGACTCAAGATTTGGGCTATGTGATAAGAAATATATTTGGGTAGGACGGTTTTATCTAATAGTATAGGAGTTTTGAGTCTTGGCTATTAGCATAATTTAGCATAGGCATATTTATTGCATTGTATTTTATTTAATAATGTGCAACATGTGCACTCTAGTCTAGTGACTTGCATTCAATATTGGTATTAGTAGTAACTACATGTGCATGTGAGATGGGTCTTATCATCTCGTAGTTGGTGCCTGATAGGGTGTCATGTCTATCCATATGAGACTGTCTAATATCTATAAATATTACAGCTCTTGCATTATTATGTAATCTGATTTCATGATCAATAATATTTGTGAGGATTTCGTCCCTCTTTGGTCATTGCAATCTTATTCTATTCTATCATTTGGTATCAGAGCAGGTTCTATCCAAGCAAGGTTGAAGAGGAGCACTATTGGAGAGGATCCATTAGAGAAGAAGATCTGCATCAAAGGAGAGCCATTGAAGCATCCCGCAGCCTCCATTCCTTCCAAGCATCCCTCAACTAAAATTTGACCTATCCACTTATTTGGAAGGTAAATTTTTTTGATTAGTCATTGGCATAGCCAATTGATCCAACATATTGGCGGAATATTTCAGATTTGGAGATCTTTAAAAAAAAAAAAGATCTTAAAAAAAAAAGATTTGTGAAAAAAAGAGATCTTAAAAAAAAGGAGAGAGATCTTGAAAAAAATTGCAGATCTAAAAAAAAAAAAAAAAAAAGATCAGATCTAAAAAAAAAAATCAAATATGAAAGTGGAGGTGTGAAGAATTCAGGAGCAAAGGTTCAAGCGATCCAAAATCCAACAAAATTCCAGCAAATAACTCTTAGAAAAAGGACATAACTTTTTCATACAATTTTAGATTGATGTGCTGTTATTTTTATAGAAAGATAAGAAGGAGGCGCACAACTTTACATTTTACGTCATCTTGATTCGGCCTCTACATGTGACGAAAAGTCATGTACAAGTCGATCAGTTTTTCTCTTTGGTAAATTGGTAAGATCTCAAAAAATAAGATTCCGATTCTTCTGAAATTTTGTGGGTTTCAAGAAAAATATTGTATAATGCTTTTATCAAAATTTTAGAAAAACCAGATCACGGTTTGTGAGAAAAGGTGAAAACAATATTCAGATTGTTTGTTTGGATCTTGGGAACAAACAAGTCAGCGGTTCAATTCCCACTCTCTCCATATTTTTATTAAATTTTTTTTTGGAAAATTTGGAGAAATTACTAAATTTTGGGAGATTTCCAAATTTAGAAGCTCACCAAACACATTTAGAGCCACCGCTAAATTTAGCGGAAAAACACCTATTGGGGGGTAAAAAATATTTTTGGCCTAAATTGTGTATTTTGTGATTCTAGACCCTTTTTTCTAAAGAGGGGGAACACAAAAACTTCATTTTGATGTACTTTTGGAGCATTTTGTACTAATCTTGGTGCATAAAGTGGAAAAAAAAGTGCAAATTTTTTATTTTATGTTTGGTTCTATCACACGAGATCTTTGATCTCATAGCAACATTCGGTATATACAGTGCCTCTGGGAAGCACTTACGGGTGATGCCGTCGCAACTACTACTACACTTAACGCCTAACACAGCTACCTAAACGTTGTCTGGGCATCGACCCTATAAAATCGACGGGGAGTAATAAGGACACAATACACACACATTTGAGCCCTCCCATCCATTTGTACTTACATAAACCCCTCTCTATCTTGCCTTCCAAGTACCACGTACTAAATTCTTTCACGTGCGTTAACACCTCTTTCCATCGACGGGTATATTGAAAGGGTGATCTTCTTCCACGTACCAATGGGTATATCGGAAGGGAGCATATATAGAAAGGTTTGGTATATCATTTGACGGTATATTGAGAGGGAAGCCATAAACTTGGAGTGATAAGAGCCTTACTCTTTGTCAAAAATTCAAAGTTTTAGAAATTCAAATTGTAGAAATGGGTGCACAAGCACCAAAGTTCTTCTTTCCAGATTCACAACTGCTTAGAGGAGACAACTATGCTACATGGAAACCAAAGATCAAGATGTTACTTGAGTTTGAAGACCTATGGACAGTTGTAGATGGAAAAACAACAAGATCACTTGATGATGGAAGACAACAAGTTCAATTTGATAGGGCCAATCAAAATGCCAAGTTGATCATCTTGTTTAGCATAACAGATGATGTGCAACCCCACATTAGAGATGCCACATCGGCCAAGGATGCATGGGATAAGTTGAGCACGTCTTATGAGGAAAAGAACAAGAATGCCATCCTCAACCTACTATCACAACTGCATACTCTCAAGTTCAAACACAATGAGAAGGTTAAAGTTTTTTTGAGACGAGTTGCTACTTTGAGGGCATCTCTATTGGCATTGAGAAAAGAGATAAGTGATGAAGACCTCGTACCAATTGTGTTGCGAGCACTTCTTCCTTCCTAAAGAATCTTTGTGACAACTATCAATATGAGTGAACACATAGTCACCTTTGAGAATTTTGTCAATCTACTCCAACAAGAAGAGGTAATGAACAACAAAGATCATGAAGATGAGCAAGCACTATCTTCCAATCATAAAGGAAAGGAGAAATTTCAGTCCAATCACAAGAAGTCCCCACAAAATTGAAGTCAACGAGATAACACAAAGAAGTGTCCCATTTGTAATAGAGGGGACATGACATCAAAGATTGTTGGTACAATTCCTACAAAAAGGGTTCATCAAGTAATTCAAAACCCAATAAAATGAAGGGTAACAACAATTCAAATCAAGGGAAGTCCAACAATAACAATAATCAAGGGCAGAAAAATAGTAATTGGTAAAGAAAACCCAAACAACAAGGGTACATTTCCAAACATGAGGATGATTCAGATGAAGGACACCACATGTATTCTACTCAATTTGATGAAGAAACCAAGTCCACACAAGATATCTAGTATGTTGACTTGGGTGCAACTCGACACATGACTAGATGCAAGGATTGGTTCTACACACTATGTGACTCACCTAACAAGAACCATGTGTCATTAGGTGATGACTCATCATACAGTGTCAAGGGGATTGGAAACATTTCATTACCTCTTGGAAAGCATGACGGTAAAATCACAAATGTATTGTATGTACAGGTTGACCAAGAATTTTCTATCGGTTGGTCAACTCTTTAATCACAACTTGAAGTTGACTTTTGGCAGAAATAATAATGGAGAAAAAGTGTGCTTGATAAGAGATAAGTCAAGAGGTTTCAAGATTGTAGCAAGAGCCTCCAATGTGGGACGATGTTCCAACTTGATTTTGTCCATAAGGATGATCATGTAACATCCTCATTTTATACATTAGAACAAGTCAATTTTTTTTTTTGATAAATGCTTCCTGGTTCTAAATACATAATTTAGAACTCACAAATCAAATAACCATTCTTATAACAGATAACCATATGCAGCTGTAATGACTCGGAGTACCTCCGATCTATTCATTCCATGACTCGGTAATCTACCGATCTATTCATGAGTAATAAGAGTTGGCATTTTTATTTAACACACCACTCTTGCGGTTCTCTTCCCTATTCTGGGATTCAGAATGCTCTGTCTAAGGAACCTATCTGAATAATTGTTACCATTATTCATCGGCATCTCATCCCTTAGACTAGGTGACTTAGGACAATGCAATCAACAGCTTGCGATACTTTGGCCAAAGATTTGAAACATACTGCTTATGTCTCGTAATCCTTAATGGCATACTCGCCAACGGAATACGTCCTTCACCCCATTCCTATGTTATGTAGAATGTCTTATACTGACTTCTGTCAGTCCCTCCTATCCCAAGTTATTCACTCGGAAATGGATTAGTAAGGTGACAATGTTATATGGATGCTCCCGAGGACTAGGGATACGATGACATACTGGGTCAACCCTAGTTAAACCAGTGTGTCAAGATACCTCGAGTCTCCTAGGCAGCCTTATAACGTGACCACATTCCTAATCGGTCCCAGAGTAACTTGTTCGAGTTTAAGGTGTAAATCTTAACGATCAATGCAAAGGGTGTCGTCATAAGTCACCTGCATTGTTGTATCTTCGAGGAGATCCTAATCTTCTCGGAGGTACAACCCTGCAGTTGACTTGTGTCGTCAACCTTTAAATCCACCTCGAAAAGATCTACTTATTAAAAAGTGTTACATACGTTGAGTTAAATTATACCATAAGACGCTCCCTTTAAGGGTAGTCTTTCCCAATCCCTGGGTTCCTCACCTTAGAATGACCTTTCTTAATAAAACCCAATACACAAGAGAAGTTATTAAGACTAGAGGTCCCATCAAGGAGTTCATAGAATATACATAATTCTAAATCAACGAAATTGGACAATTACTCCCATCCTTCACATGAGATTGCTAACCAAACCCTTTTTAGGTTTATATCAGTTCTCATAACTGAATTTATATCTTACTTATTAGTATCAAGATATAATGATTAAGAATCCAATTAAACGTTGTCCTGGCTTAATCAAGACTAGGAATTAATAATTTAATTCAGCTTGTTTAGCGTCTCGCTTAGGTTTATTTTTACCCTAGCTTCCAAGAAGACAAAGTGATCTAAATTTCAATTTAGCTTTAGATAGAACATACTAGAACTGCTAAACAATCATAAGTATTCATTCACATATTCTTGCAAGCTTACATTGATAATCACAAAAGTCTCCAATTTAAACAATAATAACAAGCTCTCAAGATCATTTGATCCGAAGAAGGTCAAACTATCCAGATAAGAATACAAACACATAAGTAACAAATATCTCACTTTATTCCCTTCAGGCTAATCAAATACATTTTATGCTTTCAGCTTACTTGATACAATACTCAACGGAAAAAGAACATCTTTCCTCATATAGTACATTTAGAGAATCAAGCTGAAATTCATCATAAAACCAAATTAAACAATCTGAACATCCTATCAGATCTGCGTGCTTTTACCACTTACGGCAACCATCTGCAAAAATTGTCAACATGGGTCAGTTCGATGAACTGAGCATGATAAGCACTAACTCTTAAAACAATTGCAATCCACCAACTGTTTTCATTAAACAACCTATTTAAATGAGATCATTTCACCAAACAAGTAAACATATTTCAGACTATGCTTTTGTAATACAAACATGACTATAAACGCGTAACTCAAATTATCGTTACTGAATAGTCCTAGATACTTCTCAAATATTTCATCAAAATATTAGGGATCAAGAAGAACAAAAGTATCCAAAACAACTATCCATCTGAATCCCAAGGACAACAAACATCAGACAGATCATTACATTCAACATAATAAAAGGAATATCATAACAAATCATGATTCCATCAATATGTTAAAAACAGTTCCAACGGTTAGATAAAAATATCAACATATACTTTACAAATGTAAGAGAAAGAAAACAAGTCATTCATATTTCCCTTCAAACAAGCTCATGACTCGCACTACCATCTCCTCGAAAGTAAAGCATTCACCTTATATGCATACGAATAAGTCGACGAGCCACAAGAAGAACCATGGTTTTGTTAAAATTAAATATAAAAACTCCGTAGCTTACTAGCAAGATATAGTAGCTCTCATGCCAAAACAAAGTGATGAATATCAACCAAACAGACTCCACATGACCTTCCACACGAAGCGACAAACAAGAAGATATTCCATGCCATCACTGCCGAGGTGCGCTTGACAACTCCTTAGTTCGGTCAAGCTCAAGACTAGATATCCATGCAATAAAAGACGTAATCATGCTCAAACACGACAACAATCCCTCTCAGCAACATACAGCTCATTCTAATCCCTACTAAACACTGTAAGGTTTTAGATCCAAGGTCGAAATCAAAAGAACTTCCCCTTTTTATCTCAGTCAACAAGAGACTCGTTAACATTAAAGCAAATGATGTTTCCCTAAGACTATGCAGAGATATTCATACAAAATCCACGCAACATGCACAGCCTCAATTAACTGCAATTATTCAGAAAGGAAACATAACATACCGTATTCACATCTGAACTCATTCAGAGGTTGAAAAGTATGGTAATCACGACCCACTTTTACAGAGGCCAAGATACAAGATATCTATCTATACTTAAGGAACCCAACAGAGCCAAAAACAATAAGTGTTCATAATCAGGCTTATATAGAAGCAGATACACTGGTTACCTATCAAGGATTTCAACTGAATCCAAACAACAGTATACACGATAAAGCTTCTACAGAAGCCGATATACAAGATAAATATTAGTTAATGATTCCAACCGTGCCAACAATGGTAAATATTCAAAATCAGGCTTATACAAAAGCTAAATACTGATTTCGTAACAAGGAATCCAACTGAGCCTCTACAACAATATTCGCTCAAGCTTACACAGATAGGAAACATAAAAAGTACACCAACTGAGTCTGTACCAAAAATTCATTACTTAAACGAAGGTATTCATTACAAGATAACAGAAGTCGTATTACAGTTACCCCTCCAGGACTCCGACAGAATCATGCTACCAGTATTCACATACATGGCTTCTACAGTAGTCCATAATATGCGAACCATTCCATGGACTCCACAGAGTTATTTTGTATATAAAAAAATATGTTGCAAACTATCAACGGGTTGAATCCCATAATCACAACACAAGGGGGGAAAAACAACTTCTACTAGGTCGCATTGAAATACTGTAAACACAACAAGTTATCCGTTCACAATAACTTTAAGTATCATAGCGAAACCCAACAAGATTCAGTAACCACCACCTATAATAACCACGACAGAACTTACAAAGAAGTCGAATTAAACTGAACATTCAAACAAAAGTCCAACAGTATCCTTTCCGACAAGTATCAACAACAAGTATCAACTGTAACCTGAACCCAACAAGGAAACAATTCATGGGCTCCCAAAGAGCAGGTTTAGTATACTTTCTTGCATGCATTTCACAAACTTTAGCCGGAATGCAAAACACAATGCACACCCGTCAAGGTCAAGGTTAAATTGAAAAATCGAACCAAGTAAGAAGATACGAGAACAAAATCACACAAAGCTACCATAAAAACCATTTGAACCCAAAAATCATCTGAACAAAGTTGTTCTAATGAAATCATTTGAAAGAGAGCAAGATTTTTAAAGGTTAGGGCCTAACATGCCTGGTTATTTGCTTAAAAATCCGAAGAAGACCACTGAAAGAGCTCGAGCCTTCTCCTCTTTTTCCAAGTTAGATTCACCAACAAAAATTTGTTATTTCCATGACTTATAAATTTTCCTTGCCAGAGAAAAGAGCGAGTTACACTCATATTTGCCATGCAACTCCAAGAAGACTGGTGCGAAGAACCAGTGATCAGACAGAGGGAAAACCGGAGCACATGAAAAACCAAACAAACTACTAATTTTCCATTTTGCATGCCTTCCCGTGAAACCCGAGCTCGAAGACCGAGCTCATTAATTGCATTTACTCCAAATTTCCCGCTCAATCTCCATTGCCACCGACCGCCATAGTTGGCGATGGACAAATGAAATTCAAAGACCATTTCTAACTTTGGCGACTCTGCCACGTCGGCTCTTGCTAGCCATTAAAACTTCTACCAAATTACCTATCCTCCATGCTTATCCATCCATTTAATGCCATAGAAACTGCCGCCCATGGTTCGCACCCTTCCATAGGTCCCCTTTCTTCCTTGTTCAATAGTTAGGTTAGTAACATAGGTTAGGATTTAAGATGCGACTTAGTCTAACCTCCATAGCACAAGTTACTAACTTAGAACATTTAGATTATAGCTTAGGCCTAGGTTAGATTAACACTAATCTAACCCATAGATCATAGTTTAGTTTTAGGTTACTAACCTTAATAAATCCAGTTTAGGTCTAACATTTCAAATGCTCAGAAAAAGAACCTACAACATACATTCACGAACAAGATTCACTCCTGCACTACCAATAGGCTAGTGAATTAAATGTACCTGAATTATTACTTGGTCCACGATCAAGACCTTCCTGATATTATGATATCGGGAACTAATTCATTTAACATGATCAGCCTGAGTTAGACTCCGGACTAGCTTATTCAATGCATTCAGACCTTGCAACCTGCGTAAGGTCTATAATTTTAATTCATCCCGAATAAACTTAAAGCATCACTTGGATCAATACCACTGATCCAAGGCTAGGTCTTATAGATGGATAACTCCATAATTCATTCCGAGATCAGATTAAACTCAAGCGTAAAATGAAAGAATTAAAAGAATCCAATTATATTCCGACTCAGTCAAAGATCTGCAATTTCAAAGAAGATACAGTCCATATCAAGCATGACTTCTCAATCAAAGGAACACATCCTTTTTACAAAAGAAATCACATATCAACACTTGTATGCTCAGGAGGAAGTAACGAGTTGGGTGTTACATGCTTCCTCCTAAAAGATTCATCGTCCCAATGATTACATATTCAATTAACCTTCAAAGTCAACTAATTTATTAGTTCACAAAACAATGTGACTATTTTCCAACTTAAATAGTTCCTTAAATCAATGTCACAACACATTTTATTTAGCTTTGAATAATGTTTGCCTCCATCTCGGCTTTCGATAAACTTAAAAAAATAAGTTCATAAAAGAAATGTTTTGTCAACAGATTTCATTCTGTTGAAAAAGAGAAGGAAAAGCAATTTTCATCTCTTCCGATTTTCCCAAGTTGCACTTTCTTCGTTAAACTGGTCCCACTGGACCTTACATTGCTGTATTTCACGATTTCTCAAATGCAATTGGCGAGTTTCCAGCACTCGTGTGGGTTTAACCATGATTATTCCTGGGTCTTGGACCTGCAAGGAATTCCAATTTAAAACATGTGACAGATCTGAAACGTATTTCTTAAGCAAAGAAATATGGAAAACATCATGCATGCGAGATAAAGCAGGTGGTAATGCTAAACGATAAGCTACAGGATTGATTATCTCGACAATTTCGAAAGGTCCCACGAATCGAGGTGACAACTTGGCAGCCTTGCCAAAAGTTATAGAACTCTTTCTGGGTTTAACACGAAGAAAAACCTTCTCACCAAGCTCAAACCTTCGATCAACCCGCTTAAGGTCAACATAGCTCTTCTGCCTATCCACTGCTTCCTTTAATCGTTCACGAATCAGCTTAACTTGCTGTTCCATTTTTGTGAGAATCTTTGGTCCAATTACCACTCTATCCTCAACACTATCCCAGCTAACAGGAGTTCTACACTTTCTTCCATAAAGTGCTTCAAATGGTGCCATTTTAAGAGATGAGTGATAAGTGTTGTTGTATGCGAACTCAACTAATGGAAGATACTCTTCCCATTTATACTGTTGATCCATGCAATACATTCGCAACATGTCCTCCAACACTTGATTTACCCTCTCAGTTTGTCCATCCGTTTCCGGATGATATGCAGAACTGAAGTTTAGTTTCGTTCCAAGAGCTGTGTTAAGCGTTTGCCAAAATCTTGACGTCATTCTTGGATCCCTGTCAGATATAATCAATTCTGGTACACCATGTAATCTGAAAATTTCGTGTACGAATCTTTTGGCCAGCACTGGTGAATCATCCTTTAGATTTCCAGCGATGAAATGAGCTACCTTAGTCAGTTTATCTACAACTACCAGGATAACATCATGTTTATTCCTGGACATAGGTAATCCTTGTACAAAGTCCATGGTTATTACTTGCCATTTGTACTGCGGTATGCTATGAGGATATAACTGTCCAGCAGGGTGCATATGTTCTGCCTTAACCCGCTGACACTCCAAACAATGAGTCACAAAATTAATGACATCCTTTTTCATACCTTTCCAAAAGTATTGCTGTTTCAGATCAGCAAGCATTTTTGTGATACCCGGGTGTCCAGAGAAAGGTGAATTATGAAATTCAACTAACAACTTCTTTCTCAAATCATTAAGCATAGGTACATATACTCTGTTTTCATAACGCAAGATTCCTTCATAATCAAAATGAAAACCTTTATACCTTTCATCATTAGGTTCTGCAGCAAGCGCTGCTTTTACTTGTTGAAAGTAAATATCAGATTCTGAGGCACTTTTACCTCATCCTTAAACTGAGTTCTTAATGTTATAAGAGTAGAAATGTGCCTCCTACGACTTAGAGCATCAGCTACTCTATTCTCCTTCCCTTTGATATAGCTAATATCAAAATCATATTGTGATAAAAATTCTAACCACCTTCTCTGTCTAGCATTAAGATTAGGCTGAGTGAAAATATATTTCAGTCCTAAGTGATCAGTTTTCAACTCAAAAGGTTTCCCAAGTAAATAGTGTCTCCAGACTTGAAGTGCATGAACAATGGCAGCAAGCTCCAAATCATGAGGAGCATAGTTCAGCTCATGTAACTTAAGTTTTCTACTTTCATATGCTATGACTTGATCATTTTGTAGCAAAACACCTCCAAGGCCTTCCCCAGAAGCATCCGTTACAACAGTAAAACTCCCATTAGGTGCAGTACATGATAATATAGGTGCGAAGTCAAGCGCGCCTTTCGGATTTTGAAAGCCACTTCGCACTTATCATTCCATATGAATTTCTTATCCTTCTTCTCGCAATGAAATTATTGGTGCAGCTACTTTAGAAAAATCCTTTACAAATTTTCTATAGTAACCAGCAAGACCCATGAAGCTTCTTACTTCGTGCACATTCTTTGGTGCAGGCCACTCAGTTATTGCCACTATTTTTGAAGGATCTACAACAATTCCTTCTTTACTTATGACATGACCCAAATAGTGAACTTCTGAATCAAAGAAAGAACATTTGGATAACTTACCATACAACTTTCTTTTTCTCAAAATTCCCAAAACTATCTTCAAATGCTCATTGTGCTCCTCAACGCTTTTAGAATAAATGAGAATATCATCCAAGAATACAAGTACAAACTTGTCCAGATATTCTTGAAAAATATTGTTCATTAAGTTCATAAAGGCTGCGGGTGCATTAGTTAATCCAAAGGGTAGAACTGTGAATTCATAATGTCGTACCTTGTTCGGAAAGCTATTTTATGAATATCTTCTTCTCTAATCCTTAACTGATGATAACCAGATCGAAGATCTATCTTAGAATAAACCGCTGCCCCACGCATCTGATCAAATAGATCGTCGATCCTTGGAAGTGGATATCTATTCTTGATTGTTGCTTTGTTCAACATCCGATAATCGATACACAGCCTAAGTGTCCCATCCTTCTTTTTCACAAATATTACGGGCGCTCCCCAAGGTGAAACACTTGGTCTAATCAAACCTTTAGACAAAAGTTCTTGCAATTGTGCCTTAAGCTCTACTAACTCTGTAGTAGTCATCCGATAAGGTGCTTTGGAAATAGGTTCTGTTCCTGGTTTGATTTCGATGGTGAAGTCAAATTCCCTCTTAGGTGGTAACCCTGGTAATTCCTCAGGAAAAACATCCCTGAAACTTTGTAACAGAGGAAATCGCTTCATGTAATCACCATCTTCTTCTGAAAATTCAGATATCTTTACTGCATAAAGGGTACATCCTTTATTTTTAGCCTTTTTAAGCTGCATAGCTGACAGTTTTCTAACTGAAATTTCCCATTTCACACCTTGAATCTCTCTTTGTTTCAGTGATCATCTAAACATTTTATGTTCTTTTCATAGCAGTCTACCTTTGCTTTATGGTCAGCTAACCAATTGACACCGATAACAATGTCATACGATCCCAAAGGTGTAACATAGAGGTCAACTTCCATGGAGAAATTAGGTAAGTCAAGGACTGCCCCAAAAAGACACATACTCACTGTATGAACAGAGTTATTACCATATTGTACAGTCCAAGATTTATCCATTTTTCTAGCTTTTCTCTTAAGTTTAGAAGCAAGTTTATTAGAAATGAAACATTCAGTAGCTCCTGTATCAAAAAGAATAGTGACAGGTATGCCAAATAACTTACCCGGAACTTCTATAGGTGTCACTTGCTTTTCAACTTGCTTTTGTGCTACTGCAGCATGTATCTTATGCTGCTAATTATGATCATCCTTCTTCAAAGGGCACTGATTTGCGTAGTGGTCTTTGCCACAATTGTAGTAGCCTCCTACAGGTCCCTTTTTAGGCTCAAAATTGCCTCCAGCCTTGTAATTGTCACGTTGCCCTCCATAGGGCTTCTGCCCATTGTTATAATTTTTGGCAAAATTATCCCTTACATTTCCAGCAAGCTTAGTTAGTCACACGCTTTCTTACTATTATCCCCTGGAAACTTACTTTTGTTTCCAAACTTTTTCCATGGTCCCTTTTTGGGTGCAAGAGAGGTTGAAGAAGGGTTTGCAGTCTTCTTCCGCACTTCCTCTTTATGAGCAGAAATAGCCTTTAATTTCTGTTCTTGCCTTATGGCCTTTTCAACAACTCCTTCCATAGTGGTTGGACTGTGAACATCGACCTCTCCCCCTATCATGGGATTCAATCCCATGATGAATTTCCGTATTCTGAACTTCTCGTCAGTTTGATACTGCGGTACATACTTGAGGAGTTTTGTAAACCGCTCCCAAGATTCGCCACTGCGTTAGCTTCCCTTGAGCTAAGTTTTGGAATTCTGTCATTTTTTGATCATATAAAAGTTGTGGCAGCCAACATTTTCTAAAATAGCCTTTAAATTGATCCCAAGTAATATTGGTCTCATCAATATTTAGTTCAGCTTTACGGCTATCCCACCATGAAGATGCTTCGTGGGAAAGCTGATAGGCTCCCCAAATAGCTTTGGTTTCCTCTGAGAAGTTTCTTATTGCAAAGTACTTCTCCATTTCGCTGAGCCAGTTCTCAGCTCCATCTCCTAATGTGGTGCCATCATACTTAGGTGGACTTATCCTTTTTATATCATTAGTGAGTTCTGCTGCCAACCTGGCCTTTTTGTTTTCTGGTTGGACCGGTGCATTCCCAGCATTAACATCAACACCCATATCGGGGTTGTCCTCAGGAGGTGGCTGATTGTCATTACCAGCTTCTTCATCCTCCTCATTTCCCATCACCTGCTGTTCAAGTACAGCTAAACGATCTCTTGTGTCCAACAGGGCAGCAAGGATCTCATCAAGTTTCTGGGTTGTTGCCGCCCCTCCATCAGGTGGAGCATTATTCGCAATGTTCCCCCTTGTTCTAACCATTTTCTGTTACAAGAAAATTCAGGTTCTCATCAGATTATGGACACAATAGGTCCAAGAGCTGCAACCTTCAGCTCTGATACCAAGATGTAACATCCTCATTTTATACATTAGAACAAGTCAATTTTTTTTTTTTTGATAAATGCTTCCTGGTTCTAAATACATAATTTAGAACTCACAAATCAAATAACCATTCTTATAACAGATAACCATATGCAGCTGTAATGACTCGGAGTACCTCCGATCTATTCATTCCATGACTCGGTAATCTACCGATCTATTCATGAGTAATAAGAGTTGGCGTTTTTATTTAACACACCACTCTTGCGGTTCTCTTCCCTATTCTGGGATTCAGAATGCTCTGTCTAAGGAACCTATCTGAATAATTGTTACCATTATTCATCGGCATCTCATCCCTTAGACTAGGTGACTTAGGACAATGCAATCAATCAACTTGCGATACTTTGGCCAAAGATTTGAAACTTACTGCTTATGTCTCGTAATCCTTAATGGCATACTCGTCAATCTGGAATACGTCCTTCACCCCATTCCTATGTTATGTAGAATGTCTTATACTGACTTCTGTCAGTCCCTCCTATCCCAAGTTATTCACTCGGAAATGGATTAGTAAGGTGACAACGTTATATGGATGCTCCCGAGGACTAGGGATACGATGACATACTGGGTCAACCCTAGTTAAACCAGTGTGTCAAGATACCCCGAGTCTCCTAGGCAGCCTTATAACGTGACCACATTCCTAATCGGTCCCAGAGTAACTTGTTCGAGTTTAAGGTGTAAATCTTAACAATCAATGCAAAGGGTGTCGTCATAAGTCACCTGCATTGTTGTATCTTCGAGGAGATCCTAATCTTCTGAGGTACAACCCTGCAGTTGACTTGTGTCGTCAACCTTTAAATCCACCTCGAAAAGATCTACTTATTAAAAAGTGTTACATACGTTGAGTTAAATTATACCATAAGACGCTCCCTTTAAGGGTAGTCTTTCCATATCCATGGGTTCCTCACCTTAGAATGACCTTTCTTAATAAAACCCAATACACAAGAGAAGTTATTAAGACTAGAGGTCCCATCAAGGAGTTCATAGAATATACATAATTCTAAATCAACGAAATTGGACAATTACTCCCATCCTTCACATGAGATTGCTAACCAAACCCTTTTTGGTTTATATCAGTTCTCATAACTGAATTTATATCTTACTTATTAGTATCAAGATATAATGATTAAGAATCCAATTAAACGTTGTCCTGGCTTAATCAAGACTAGGAATTAATAATTTAATTCAGCTTGTTTAGCGTCCTGCTTAGGTTTATTTTTACCCTAGCTTCCAGAAAGACAGTGATCTAAATTTCAATTTAGCTTTAGATAGAACATACTAGAACTGCTAAACAATCATAAGTATTCATTCACATATTCTTGCAAGCTTACATTGATAATCACAAAAGTCTCCAATTTAAACAATAATAACAAGCTCTCAAGATCATTTGATCCGAAGAAGGTCAAACTATCAAGATAAGAATACAAACACATAAGTAACAAATATCTCTCTTTATTCCCTTCAGGCTAATCAAATACATTTTATGCTTTCAGCATACTTGATACAATATTCAACGGAAAAAGAACATCTTTCCTCATATAGTACATTTAGAGAATCAAGCTGAAATTCATCATAAAACCAAATTAAACAATCTGAACATCCTATCAGATCTGCGTGCTTTTACCACTTATGGCAACCATCTGCAAAAATTGTCAACATGGGTCAGTTTGATGAACTGAGCATGATAAGCACTAACTCTTAAAACAATTGCAATCCACCAACTGTTTTCATTAAACAACCTATTTAAATGAGATCATTTCACCAAACAAGTAAACATATTTCAGACTATGCTTTTGTAATACAAACATGACTATAAACGCGTAACTCAAATTATCGTTACTGAATAGTCCTAGATACTTCTCAAATATTTCATCAAAATATTAGGGATCAAGAAGAACGAAAGTATCCAAAACAACTATCCATCTGAATCCCAAGGACAACAAACATCAGACAGATCATTACATTCAACATAATAAAAGGAATATCATAACAAATCATGATTCCATCAATATGTTAAAAACAGTTCCAACGGTTAGATAAAAATATCAACATATACTTTACAACAGAAGAGAAAGAAAACAAGTCATTCATATTTCCCTTCAAACAAGCTCATGACTGTACCGTCTCCTCGAAAGTAAAGCATTCACCTTATATGCATACGAATAAGTCAGACGAGCCACAAGAAGAACCACAGTTTTGTTAAAATTAAATATAACAAAACTCCTGTAGCTTACTAGCAGTACAGTAGCTCTCATGCCAAAACAGTGATGAATATCAACCAAACAGACTCCACATGACCTTCCACACGAAGCGAAAAACAAGAAGATATTCCATGCCATCACCTGTCGAGGTGCAGTCGACAGCTCCTTAGTTCAGTCAAGCTCAAGACTAGATATCCATGCAACAGAAGACGTAATCATGCTCAAACACGACAACAATCCCTCTCAGCAACATACAACTCATTCTAATCCCTACTAAACACTGTAAGGTTTTAGATCCAAGGTCGAAATCAAAAGAACTTCCCCTTTTTATCTCAGTCAACAAGAGACTCATTAACATTAAAGCAAATGATGTTTCCCTAAGACTATGCAGAGATATTCATACGAAATCCATGCAACATGCACAGCCTCAATTAACTGCAATTATTCAGAAAGGAAACATAACATACCGTATTCACATCTGAACTCATTCAGAGGTTGAAAAGTATGGTAATCACGACCCACTTTTACAGAGGCCAAGATACAAGATATCTATCTATACTTAAGGAACCCAATGAGCCAAAAACAATAAGTGTTCATAATCAGGCTTATATAGAAGTAGATACACTGGTTACCTATCAAGGATTTCAACTGAATCCGAACAATAGTATTCACGATAAAGCTTCTACGAAGGTCGATATACAAGATAAATATTAGTTAAGGATTCCAACCGTGCCAACAATGGTAAATATTCAAAATCAGGCTTATACTGAAGCTAAATACTGATTTCGTAACAAGGAATCCAACAGAGCCTCTACAACAATATTCGCTCAAGCTTACACAGATAGGAAACATAAAAAGTACACCAACTGAGTCTGTACCAAAAATTCATTACTTAAACGAAGGTATTCATTACAAGATAATGAAGTCGTATTGCAGTTACCCCTCCAGGGACTCGACAAAATCATGCTACCAGTATTCACATACATGGCTTCTACAGTAGTCCATAATATGCGAACCATTCCATGGACTCCACAGAGTTATTTTGTATATAAAAAAATATGTTGCAAACTATCAACGGGTTGAATCCCATAATCACAACACAAGGGGGAAAAACAACAACTACTAGGTCGCATTGAAATATTGTAAACACAACAAGTTATCCGTTCACAATAACTTTAAGTATCATAGCAAAACCCAACAAGATTCAGTAACCACCACCTATAATAACCACGACAGAACTTACAAAGAAGTCGAATTAAACTGAACATTCAAACAAAAGTCCAACAGTATCCTTTCCGACAAGTATCAACAACAAGTATCAATTGTAACCTGAACCCAACAAGGAAACAATTCATGGGCTCCCAAAGAGCAGGTTTAGTATACTTTCTTGCATGCATTTCACAAACTTTAGCTGGAATGCAAAACACAACGAAATAGTGCAACTGTGATTGAAACACAATGCACACCGTTAAGGGTTAAATTGAAAAATCGAACCAGTAAGAAGATATAGTAACAAAATCACACAAAGCTACCATAAAAACCATCTGAACCCAAAAATCATCTGAACAGAGTTGTTCTAATGAAATCATTTGAAAGAGAGCAAGATTTTTAAAGGCTAGGGCCTAACATGCCTGCAGTTATTTGCTTAAAAATCGAAGAAGACCATCGAAAGAGCTCGAGCCTTCTCCTCTTTTTCCAAGTTAGATTCACCAACAAAAATTTGTTATTTCCATGACTTATAAATTTTCCTTGCCAGAGAAAAGAGCGAGTTACACTCATATTTGCCATGCAACTCCAAGAAGACTCGGTACGAAGACCCGGTGATCGACAGAGGAAAACCGAGCACATGAAAAACCAAACAAACTACTAATTTTCCATTTTTCATGCCTTCCCGTGAAACCCGAGCTTGAAGACCGAGCTCATTAATTGCATTTACTCCAAATTTCCTGCTCAATCTCCATTGCCACCAACCGCCATAGTTGGCGATGGACAAATGAAATTCAAAGACCATTTCTAACTTTCGTGACTCTGCCACGTCGGCTCTTGCTAGCCATTAAAACTTCTACCAAATTACCTGTCCTCCATGCTTATCCATCCATTTAATGCCATAGAAACTGCCACCCATGGTTTGCACCCTTCCATAGGTCCCCTTTCTTCCTTGTTCAATAGTTAGGTTAGTAACATAGGTTAGGATTTAAGATGTGACTTAGTCTAACCTCCATAGCACAAGTTACTAACTTAGGACATTTAGATTATAGCTTAGGCCTAGGTTAGATTAACACTAATCTAACCCATAGATCATAGTTTAGTTTTAGGTTTCTTGTTAGTACAAAATCACAAAGCACCCCGGATGCGATCAGGCTTTAGGTTGATCACTCGGGCATCTGTGTGATTGCACAACATGGAAACCTCTCTCCAAGCGTGGGACTTGTGAAACCGAGAGAGGAATCTCCGGAGAAGGCTAGTTCCTGCTCCTAAAATACCCGCCACAAGATATTCCGGTGCGAGGCAAGCTAATCTAATCCTAATCTAACCATGCCAAGGAGACAAAGAGAGAGAGAGAGAAACGAAAAGAACAAAAGCCTACACTAAAAAACGGTGATACACCGAGAGAAGGAGAATGTTGGACATCTATCAAAACTACCATGGGAAAAAGAGAGGTGAGCAATGGGAAGGATGGACAGATGCATCATAGGCCCAAGGATAGATTTCACACAGAAAATGTCCCAAAAATCCATGAACACAGCTCCAAACCTGCAATGAACATTCAAACATGCACAAATACCTGCAATGAAGAGAGGCAAGAAGAGAACAAGCAAAAAAACGAGCAAGGATGGACAGATGCATCACAAAACACGTTTTTGTTGCTCAGAAGTTTGCACAAAACATCATTTCAATAATAAAAGGCAAAAAACGCCATTACAGAGCAAAGGAGGAGGTTCAAACTCCATTTTCAACCCTAGAGAAGAAAAGAAGGGAGGGCAGAGCAGAAAAGATGAACAACTTGTTATCCCCATATAAAATGAGCCAAATCTGGCTTTATACAATGCATGGGTCGAGCCCAAGAGACAAAAACATAGGAAAACGTGTAAGCAACCCAACCATTGACCAAAACGCATTCTTCATTAAAATCGGTGGTTGAGACATCACTTCTGGCCATGCTTCTGGCCATTATCATTAAAACTGGTTGTTGAAACATCGCTTCTGGCCATTATCACGTGTCAGAGCCGTTTCTCAATTTTCTCCCTCCAGACTGCACTAAAATTTGAGATTGATCCCAGAATCATGTAGAGAATTTCAACATCTTTCTGTTGATATAAAGAACGTGCAAATCCGAGCTTTGGATCAAAAGATATGTTGATATGAAGATTTAGGGCACAGAATAGACCAAAACGGATTTTGAAATCTTTTCCCGCGCTTCGCCACCTGGACGACACGTGGCAGGCTCTGATTGGATACGTAATTCTCTCTCCCTTGAATTTTCATCGGGTTTGGGAATGCCTCGACATGTGCTTGATGCTTGTGTTTTCCCGACACCCGCTTCCGCCGGTATTGCCAAGTTTTCCTTTGTTTCGGGTTCGGAAGTGTGACTTGCATTTGCATCGGGTTTGGGAGGTGGCTCGACATGTTTTCCTCCCATGCTTTTCCGACTTGTTTCCCGACTCCAAGACCCGATTTCCTTTGTGTCGGGCTTTCCAACCCCTCCGACACATTTCTTCCTTGGTCGGGTTTTCCAACCCTTCCGGCATGATTTTTTCCTTGTGGGCCCTAGCTTGGACACGTGGCACTATCCCATTGGTTCGGGTCAGTGCTTGAGACCTCGCCCTTCGACTTTTTGGACTTTTCTCCTTGTGACACGTGTCATGATTTGGTTGGTTCTCGGCCCTTTCGGCCCCTTCGCGCCCTTCGCGTCTTTATGTCCCAGATGTCCCAAACTGCTTGGGCCAAAAACTTCCGATCCGCCCGAAATGGGCTTCCTCGTCCTCATTTGGCCGATGACGTGGCGTTGTTTGATTGGCTTTCGGCTCCTTCGGCGATCCGTGTCCGTGCGTCCCTTCGTCCCGGATGTCCCAGTACGAACTTTCTCTGTTTCGGGTGAACCGGCCGGTTCGCGTCATCACGGCCCAAATGTCCCAATTGCTTCCGGACTGTTTGTTCTCATTTCGGCCGATCCGGCCGGTTCGCGTACTTCGCGTACTCTTGTCCCGAACTGTCCCGCTCAGCAGTTAGTCATTTTCTTCCTCTTTCGGCCGGATCGGCTTCTCGCACCCGCCGCGTACTTCTGTCCCAGATGTCCCTTTGCTTCACGGGCCGCCTGGAGGCTTTTCGGCCGATCCGCGCCTAGATGTCCCACACGTCCCTACTGTTGCAAGGACTAGGACTTAGTCATTTTTTATGATTTTTCCTGGCTCAATCTACATGCCTTCTGCAACTTTTTCCACATTTTCTCAGAGCTCGTTCTTTTCGACCTGGACAGGGAAGTTAGAAAAATTTCTGAAGGGACCCTAGAAACATGATTTTTTCCCTGAATCAATTTATCTGCCTGGGACTTGAGAATTCTGATGCATGTTATCAAATTAACCCTGGGGGGTGAATTTTGGATAACAATTTGGCGACTCAGCGGGGTCATCTGCCTGCTAGATGAAATTACCAGTTGCCTGAAGCATCCATTGGGCATGGAGTCATGAGTTGTAACCTGCAACTGATCTGAACTTTGAAAACCCCCCTTTGAGTCACTTGGAAACCCATTGAACCTGGAGTGTTCTCACCAAGATGCCACTGAAACGAACTGTGCAAGAGCAAAACCAGCACAACAAAAACTATGTACAGAACTGAAAATCATACATGCTCCAAATGGAACATGCAGAGTGTGCACAAGCACTTCTTCTGCTGAAAGCAAACCTACCTACTCTATTCTAACTGGAAGCAAAGGTAAGCTAAACAAACCCTGCAACTGGTTGTGCAAAATAGCTTCCTTTCTTCAAAATTGGCAGCCATGCAATTGATTTGGCACTGATCATGGCTGTTTGGATGGATGGAAAATCAACAAGAAGCTGGTCTTCTATCCAAATCATCAAGGTGTCAACTGAAAAATCCAATACCTCTTTTAGTCGCTCTGCATTTGGATTGGAGAGGTATGGCAGCTGATCCTTGGTACTCTGTAGCTCACCCTCATGCTCAGAAGCGAGCATGACTGGTTGTGGCTTCCCCTTTGGCTCCAATGAAGCCAAATACCTGATTGGGCAAGGTCTGATCCGTTTGATATGCCCATAGCTCTGATTTTCAACTCCAAAAATGGAGTCTTCTTGTAGATCTTCTTGAATGGATGATGTGGAAGAAATGGTGAAATTCCTCTGCCCTTTCTCCTCCTCCAATGAAGGACATGAAAGATTAAAATCTTCCAATCTTGGTTCCAAAGAGCTGCTATAAGATGCAGGCTTCTGTAAATGAAAGATCTCCTCCATGACAGCAGGCTCTGGTGTTTGGGATGTGGATGATGAAAGAGAGAATGGTGAAAACTCAACCGGCTCTTCTCCATCAAAACAGTCCTCCAAATCTGACAGGTAAACTGCCTCATTGCTGTCCTGTTGCTTATGTTCAACTTCCTCCATGGTGTCCTCTTGATCTGTAACTTGATCACCATGGTTTCCTTCACTCTCCAATATTGAGTTTGAGAGATCGAACTCCTCTTCGACATTGGAGCTAGAGAGAGATGAAGTAGAAAGAAGAACTGAAGGTTCTCCTGTAGCCTGCTTTGTGCTCAGAGCTCTTGGATCTGCACTTTTCTCCTCCACAACTGGGATGTGCTCCTCTTCTTTTTCCTTTGGAGCAGCTTCTCCCTCCTCTATTACTCAAGGGCAATCTTGCTCTTGATATAACTCTTCCTCCAGCATGAAGTTTTTTAAGTCAAACTCTTCAATCTGCTGCTCTAGAGGACAAGTTGGGACTGCAAGATCTTCTTCTTCAACAAAAACAGTCCTCACCACCATTTGTTCAACCTCAGCCTCTTCTGTAGGTTTTACCAGCAAAGGGATCTTCTCAATTCCAAATTTAAGAGCCAAACTTACTAAGCTCTTAATCATTTCTTCTTTTCCTGGCTCTTCCTCTTGCTGTCCTTGATGACTGATTTTTGCAATTTCTTCTTCCCCACATGGAATTGGGAATGCAAGAGGAGGGATGGGTTGAAACTCAACTGATTTTACAATTTTTGTGGTGGTGGAGGAGGTGAAACCTCTTGTTTCTTTGGAGGAGGGGGTATTTCATTTAGCTCTTGTGGAGGGGGTTTGGATTTGGAAGAGAAGAGGGCGGAAAAACTGAGATGGGATGGAAGACTGAGAGATGGAGACATGGGATCAACATTTGGGACAGCAGATGAAGGTTTTGAAACTTGACACTGCTGAAATGATACAGATTGGGAAAGAGGAAACAGAAAGGCATGAGATGGTGTGCTTACCCGTTGACAAGGTTGCTGAATACTCCTCTCATACACCTCTATTTCTTCAATCCACTTTGCAAGCAAAGGCAGCATTGCAATCATGAAGTCAAGCTTCTCCTGAGGGCTGTAATGCCTTGGAAAAGGTCCCACCCATGGACAAGGTGCTCTGCAACCGATTCCAAATGCTTTCATCTGTGCCTGAGCCCTGGACTGCACTATGTTTACCTCCATCTTTTGGATTTTCTCCAACAGACCAGCATCTTGCATCTGATGGTCTTCATTGTATGCATACTCTTGCTCTTGGAAGGCTCCATAGCCAAACTGACTTTGGCACTGCTGCTCATATGGGTATGCATACTGATCTTGAATCTGCTCAAAATGTTGATTTGGAGGATTTGTAAAACATGTTGGAGGTGGAATATACTGCTGTTGTTGATGTGAATTCCATGATGGAAATGAAGTCATGATTGCACAACTTCATAGAATGAAAGAATGATGGAAGAGATGGAAGGAAGAATGGATGGAAAATGAATGAAAATGAATGGAAAGGAAGGTCTGCAACTTCAGAGATGGGTTGTTGACCAGATGGAGTCGCCAGATGTGTTTGCAAGTGCCTCCAAAGGCTGAAATCTTCACAGGAACACATCAACCTGCAAAAGATGAAGTGGAAGACCTCTAGAGTCCCACCCGGCGTGCCAAAACTGTTTACCTCCATCTTTCGGATTTTCCAATAGACTGGCGAATCTACTAGGATCGAACCTGAATCTCTCGGTTTCACAAAATCACAACACCCCTGGATGCAGATCAGGCTTCTAGGTTGATCACTCAGGCATCCAGTGTGATTGCACAACATGGAAACCTCTCTCCAAGCGTGGGACTTGTGAAACCGAGAGAGGAATCTCCAGAGAAGGCTGGTTCCTGCTCCTAAACTACCTGCCACAAGCTATTCCAGTGCAGGCAAGCTAATCTAATCCTAATCTAACCATGCCAAGGAGAGAGAGAGAGAGAGAGAGAAAGGAAAAGAACAAAATCCTACACTAAAACGGTGATACACCAGAGAAGGAGAATGTTGGACATCTATCAAAACTGCCATGGGACAAAGAGAGGTGAGCAATGGGAAGGATGGACAGATGCATCACAGGCCCAAGGATAGATTTCACATAGAAAATGTCCCAAAACTCCATGAACACAGCTCCAAACCTGCAATGAACATTCAAACATGCACAAATACCTGCAATGAAGAGAGGCAAGAAGAGAACAAGCAAAAACGAGCAAGGATGGATAGATGCATCACAAAACACGTTTTGTTGCTCCAGAAGTTTGCACAGAACATCATTTCAATAATAAAAGGCAAAAATGCCATTACAGAGCAAAGGAGGAGGTTCGAACTCCATTTTCAACCCTAGAGAAGAAAAGAAGGGAGGGCAGAGCAGAAAAGATGAACAACTTGTTATCCCCATATAAAATGAGCCAAATCTGGCTTTATACAATGCATGGGTCGAGCCCAGGAGACAAAAAACATAGGAAAACATGTAAGCAGCCCAACCATTGACCAAAACGCATTCTTCATTAAAATCGGTGGTTGAGACATCACTTCTGGCCATGCTTCTGGCCATTATCATTAAAACTGGTTGTTGAAACATCGCTTCTGGCCATTATCACGCGTCAGAGCTGTTTCTCAATTTTCTCCCTCCATACTGCACCAAAATTCGAGATTGATCCCAGAATCATGTAGAGAATTTCAACAGCTTTCTGTTGATATAAAGAACGTGCAAATCCGAGCTCTGGATCAAAAGATATGTTGATCTGAAGATTTAGGGCACAGAATAGACCAAAACGGATTTTGAAATCTTTTCCCGCGCTTCGCCACCTGGACGACACGTGGCAGGCTCTGATTGGATACGTAATTCTCTCTCCTCTGCATTTGCATCGGGTTTGGGGAATGCCTCGACATGTGCTTGATGCTTGTGTTTTCCCGACACCCGCTTCCGCCGGTATTGCCAAGTTTTCCTTTGTTTCGGGTTCGGAAGTGTGACTTGCATTTGCATCGGGTTTGGGAGGTGGCTCGACATGTTTTCCTCCCATGCTTTTCCGACTTGTTTCCCCAACTCCAAGACCCGATTTCCTTTGTGTCGGGCTTTCCAACCCCTCCGACACATTTCTTCCTTGGTCGGGTTTTCCAACCCTTCCGGCATGATTTTTTCCTTGTGGGCCCTAGCTTGGACACGTGGCACTATCCCATTGGTTTGGGTCAGTGCTTGAGACCTCGCCCTTTGAATTTTGGACTTTTCTCCTTGTGACACGTGTCATGATTTGGTTGGTTCTCGGCCCTTTCGGCCCCTTCGCGCCCTTCGCGTCTTTATGTCCCGGATGTCCCAAACTGCTTGGGCCAAAAACTTCCGATCCGCCCGAAATGGGCTTCCTCGTCCTCATTTGGCCGATGACGTGGCGTTGTTTGATTGGCTTTCGGCTCCTTCGGCGATCCGCATCCCACGCGTCCCTTCGTCCCGGATGTCCCAGTATGAACTTTCTCTGTTTCGGGTGAACCGGCCGGTTCGCGTCATCACGGCCCAAATGTCCCAATTGCTTCCGGACTGTTTGTTCTCATTTTGGCCAATCTGGCCGGTTCGCGTACTTCGCGTACTCTTGTCCCGAACTGTCCCGCTCAGCAGTTAGTCATTTTTCTTCCTCTTTCGGCTGGATCGGCTTCTCGCACCCGCCGCGTACTTCTGTCCCAGATGTCCCTTTGCTTCATGGGCCGCCTGGAGGCTTTTCGGCCGATCCGCGCCTAGATGTCCCACACGTCCCTACTGTTGCAAGGACTAGGACTTAGTCATTTTTTATGATTTTTCCTGGCTCAATCTACATGCCTTCTGCAACTTTTTCCACATTTTCTCAGAGCTCGTTCTTTTCGACCTGGACAGGGAAGTTAGAAAAATTTCGAAGGGACCCTAGAAACATGATTTTTTCCCTGAATCAATTTATCTGCTTGGGACTTGAGAATTCTGATGCATGTTATCAAATTAACCACCGGGGTGAATTTTGGATAACGATTACTAACCTTAATAAATCCAGTTTAGGTCTAACATTTCAAATGCTTGGAAAAAGAACCTACAACATACGTTCATGAACAAGATTCACTCCTGCACTGCCAATAGGCTAGTGAATTAAATGTATCTGAATTATTACCTGGTCCACGATCAAGACCTTCCTGATATTACGATATCGGGAACCAATTCATTTAACACGATCAGCCTGAGTTAGACTCCGGACTAGCTTATTCAATGCATTCAGACCTTGCAACCTGCGTAAGGTCTATAATTTTAATTCATCCCGAATAAACTTAAAGCATCACTTGGATCAATACCACTGATCCAAGGCTAGGTCTTATAGATGGATAACTCCATAATTCATTCCGAGATCAGATTAAACTCAGGCGTAAAATGAAAGAATTAAAAGAGTCCAATTATATTCCGACTCAGTCAAAGATCTACAATTTCAAAGAAGATACAGTCCATATCAAGCATGACTTCTCAATCAAAGGAACACATCCTTTTTACAAAAGAAATCACATATCAACACTTGTATGCTCGGGAGGAAGTAACAATAGCCAGTGGTGTTACAGATCAAGCTTTAGTGGCCAAAGACACACAATCTACCGAACTATGGCATCGTAGATATGGTCACATCAGTTTTGGCTATCTCCAAACACTTCAAAAGGGCAACATGGTGAAAGGATTGCCTACACTCAAGCACAACACTGACAAGTGTCATAATTGCCTAGCTGGAAAGCAACATAGAGTACCCTTCTAGAAGAACACATATAGAGCTAAGGGAAAGCTTGATTTGGTGCACACCGATCTTTGCGGGCCCATACAACCAAGTCATTCTGGATGTCAATACTTCATGCTTTGTGTTGATGACTACTCAAGAAAGATGTGGATATATTGTCTAAGAAACAAGATTCAAGCCTTTGAGACATTTCAGAAGTTCAAAGCACTTGTTGAGAATGAAGTTGGTCGCAAGATCAAAACTCTCTGCTCAGATCGAGGGGGGGAATTCACAAGCAATGATTTCAAGATTTACCTGGAAGGTCATGGGATTCGTCGACAAATGCCTCCTACTCACACACCATAGCATAATGGTATAGTTGAGAGAAGGAGTCGTACTATCATGGAAATGGTGTGATGTATGATTGATGACTCAGGTTTAACAAAGACATTTTGGGCAGAAGTTGCAAGAACTGTAATCTATTTGTTGAATAGAGTGCCCATAGTAGCTCTTGAAGGAGTGACACCTCAAGAAGCATGGTCAAATCAGAAACCATCAATTGCACACCTAAGAGTATTTGGGTGTAAAGCTAGCATGCACATACAAGAAGAAGAACAGAACAAGTTGGATATGAAAGCCGAGAAACCGATATTCATTGGATACGGTGAAGAAGAACTTGGGTACAGATTATGGGATCCAAAAGCAAAGAAAGTATACACAAGTAGGGATGTTGAGTTCTTTGAGAAGAAATAAGTAGATGCTCCACTCAACGACTCAAAAAACATGCAGAATACACCTCTTGTGAAGACAAAATTTGATGTTCCCACTAAATATGATAGTGATGAATTGGATGATGGTGAAAACTTCGATCTAACACAAGCCAATGGAACAGCTAAGAGGTTACCTAAATGGTATAATCAATTAATAAGAGATGCAAATTTGGATGAAGCACCTAGCACATCATCCAATCCTCGGACCTAGAACTTGCATTCAAGATCATGAAGAAGTCAATTATGCCCTAATGAGAAGAGTTGTTGAAACAGTTGAGCCATCTACGGTTCAGTCAGAATCCCTACAATCAAAAGCTTGGAAAGATGCAATGGATTTGAGTATCGTCGGTGATGAAGAACAATACATGGCAACTTGTCGACCTTCTACCAGTGGAAGAAACCCATTGGATGCGAGATAGATATTCAAGACTAAGTACAAATCAGATGGGACTATTGACAAGTATAAAGCAAGGCTTATAGAAAGGGGTATGCACAACAAAAAGGCATTGATTATGAGGAGACATTTTCTCCCACAACCAAGATCAAGACAATCAGGATGATCTTTGCTCTAGCTGCACAATTTGGTTGGAAAGTCTACCAAATGGATGTGAAAAGTGCCTTTCTTAATGGATATTTGCAAGAAGAAGTCTATATGACTCAGCCAGAGGGTTATGTAATACCAAGAAAAGAGATGATGGTATGTAGACTCATAAAATCTCTATATGGCCTAAAACAGGCACCCTGGGCATGGTACATCAAAATTGATGAGCATCTCATAAGTCATGGATTCGAAAAGAATCCTTATGACCCCAATCTTGTTAGGATAAATTTTATCATCCTAATATTTAATTATGCATAGTTTAATAATTATTTAATTTTATTAATTAAATAATAAATGGTTATATTGTTATATGGTTAATCAACCATATTTGTTCTGATGCATCAGTGTTATATTGTTTTCAACAATATATTTGTTTTTATGTAATTGTTGCTTCCTGGGTGATTTGGAAGCTTGTTTATTCTGGCATTTGGTTGCACCTGTGCAACTCATTCTCCCAGATGTATTTGGCTGTGCAATATCTATAAATATTGCAGCCTATTCACTGTAATTTTTTAGTTGATTGAGATTAATAAAATTACACAGGCTTCCGTCCCTATTTCTCAATCTACATTTGGTACTAGAGCGAATTTCTGGCCCTGTGAAGGAGTGGAAAAAGAATGCAGCAGAAATAGAGAAGATTGGAGAAGAGTATGCAGCAATAGAGAGCCTGTGCAGCCTCCTACAACCTCCCAGCCTCATCTCTGCCTTTCCACATCCCTTGCATTCATTCAGTGTTTGGAACGCAAATTTTTTTCAGACTTGGCGCACTCAAAGACTGCAGACAAAAATTGCTCCAGGTATTGAAAATAATAATAATTTTTTTTTTTCCCAATAAGGGTTTTGTCTCTAAATTAGAGAATCATTTAGTATCTACTGTATTTGGAAGTTGCTTTGCTTGTTTTGGAGGTCTGTATATGCACCTGCAGTGAACAAACAGCCTCCTCAGACTGGATTTGGAACTCTGATCAAATCTGGTAGTGCTAAAAGCTTGGTCCATTCGTGACCTGCACAAGAAGAAATCCAAACAGTGATCAAGAATCAAACAGAGCAAAGAATAATAAAAAAAAGGAGAAGGAGGCGCCCACGCTGGACCTGCACAAAATATACAGTGGAAGAAGAGAAATAAGCGGCCAAAGAAGAGGAAAAGCGGCCTGCATAAAGAATGTGAGCAAAAATGACTTCATTTGTCAGTGGCCTGTCCTCCTACGCCTGCAATAAAGGAGATAAAAACGTTTTTTTTTAGCATATGCGCCCATGCGCGGCCTGCACAAGGAAAAACGTTTTTTGAAGCAAAAAACCTGCTTTTCTCCCTTTACCGCGCCATTCTTTGTCTCCCATGGCCTGTACAAGCAAACACCATTAAAAAATGTGGCCAGGCAATACAAAACACGCCCAAGCAAATAACAGCAAGAAAAACGCGCCCAAGCAAGGAAACTCAGCGCCTAAACACCAAAAACGTGGCCAAAGGAAGGAAAAAATGCGGCCTGAGCAAGGAAATGCGGCCTGAGCAAGGAAATAAAGCTTCAGATCCGTTTTTAGGCAAATACAACCCTAAAAATGCCTCTTCACCAGCATGCGCCACGTGGAGGCTCACCAAGTCACATTTTTTTAAAGGTAAGTCAATTTTACTTATCATTAAATACAATTTGCTTCCTTTCATAGCCCAAGCGCCCTAAGTGGGCAAGTTGGCTAGTGCATGCGCCTTGGGAGTGAGAGGTTTGAGGGTCAAATCCCACCAAAAACACTCAAAAACTCTCCTTTTGCATCTGGCGGAAATTTTGGCGGAACTGCTAAATTTAGCAGGCTTTTTTGAATTTAGTTACAACTAACTAAATTTAGCGGAGAAATCCCTAATTTAGGGTAAAAATTTTTTTCTCCCATCTGGTCTGTTTTATCATTCCAGACATTTTTTGCAAAAGGAGACCCATCTAAAAATTGCATTTTCAGCTATTTTTTTGCAATTTTTAGCATTTTGGGTCGTATTGGGCTCAGGAGGCCACCAGGACCCCGAAACTGAAATTTTTTACCTGTCATTCAAATTGTACTGCATATTGTACTAATTTGCAGGTTGCCATATAAGCCAATCGCAAAACTTTATGCTAATCGCTCGTAAACTGGCGAAATTGTAATAAAAAATAGTAAAATTGGTTCTGTAACACTCACGAGATCCTAGATCTCATTCGCAGCGTTTGGTATATACGGTGCTCTGCGGGAAGCGCTTACGGGTAAAGCCGTGCGACTACTACTACGCACTTAACGCCTAATATAGCTGCAACAACGTCGTCTCAGGCATCGTCCTATAAATGACGGGGAGTAATAAGGTCACAGTGCACACACTATGAACCATCCCATCTGCCTATTGAACGATTGCAAGACATAAATCCGGACTGAGAAATTATCCGAGTATATAGCGAAGTTACGCGCGCGTATGAGGATATTTCTTTGAGCCGGTGTCAATAATCGCACAGACCCCATCAGTACTGTCTTGGTACCACGTATCAAATTCTTTCACGACGTTAACGCCTCTTTCACGCATCACTGTGGGTATATAGAAAGGGCGAGCTTCTTCCACGTACCGACGGGTATATCGGAAGGGCGCGTATATAGAAAGGTTCGGTATATCAGACTGACGGTATATAGATTGGGAGACCTAATACCTGGAGTGATAAGAGCCAAACCCTGTCAGTGATCTCTGCAAAATGGGCACCAATGCCCCCAAATTTTTTCTTCGGATTCACAATTGCTTAGAGGAAGCAACTATGCTGCTTGGAAGACAAAAATCAAGACACAGCTTGAGTTTGAAGAAATATGGCCTGTTGTGACTGGTACTCTAACCAGATCACCAACTGATGCAACACAACAACGACAATTTGATAGAGCAGATCAGAAAGCAAAACTCATCATCTTGTTTGGAGTATCCGACGATGTGCAAGCCCACATTCGAGATGCCACATCAGCAAAAGAAGCTTGGGATAAACTGAGCACAATATATGAGGCCAAGAACAAGAATGTCATACTCAATTTGCAGAGTCAGTTACATACATTGAAATTCAAACAGAATGAGAAAATTGAAGCCTTCCTAAGAAGAGTTGCAGAGTTGAGGGCTTCACTTCTAGCCCTAGGAGAAGAGGTCAAAGATGAATCTCTCATTCCCATTGTTCTGAGAGCTCTCCCTCTTCTTACCGCATTTTTGTCACAACTCTAAACTTGTCAGATACGACAATTAGTTTTGACAAGCTAGTAAACCTACTACAACAAGAGGAAGCAATGCACAACAAGGATGATGAAGAGGAGCAGGCACTGTCTTCACATCAAAAATGGAAAGGAAAAGGTAAAGGAAAACCTAAATCCTATCAGAAGTCCCCACATCAGAATCAGTATCATGGGGACAATCAACAGAAGAAGCGATGTCCAATTTGCAAAAGAGGACATGACTTGCAAGAATGTTGGTTTAACACATATAAGAAAGGTTCATCAAGCAATTCTGGACCACAACAACAACAAACTTACAAGGGACATTCAAACAACTATCACGGGCGAGAAAAGGGGGAGGCTGGAAAAGAAGACCCCACGCAAAGAAGGTAATATTCTTTGCAAGCAACAAGAACAGTCAGACAATGAAGACTTCTTGTTCACTGCTCGATCAAGTGAACCATCCACGTCATCTAGTGACGTCTGGTATGTTGATTCGGGAGCCACTCGACACATGACCGGCCACAGAGACTGGTTTATTTCAATGAGGGACACGTTGGGAGATGATTCTTCATATACAGTTCAGGGGATTGGAAACATTTCTCTACCCCTTGGTTCACGCAAATGCAAACTATCAGATGTTCTATATGTCCCTGGGTTGACAAAGAACCTTCTTTCGGTCAGTCAACTCCTAGATCACAACCTGAAAATTGACTTTGATAGTCAATCCAGCAAGAAAATGTGTTTGATTCGAGATAAATCCAGAGGCTCGAAAATAATTGCAAAAGCCTCAAATGTGGGACGAATGTTTCAACTTGATTTCATTCACAAAAATGATCAAGCACTTGTGGCTAAAAACTCCACCTCAGCTCAGTTGTGGCATCAGAGATTTGGTCATGTAAGTTTCAAATATCTCGAAACACTTCACCGGTGTAATATGGTACATGGGCTACCATCTCTTCAGAAGGATACAGACAAGTGTCCTCACTACTTTAGCAGAAAACAACACAGAGTTTCATTCCAAACGAGTAATTTTCGAGCTCATGGTAAACTTGACCTGGTTCATACTGATCTGTGCGGTCTGATGCAGCCCAGTCATTCAGGGTTCTAGTACTTCATGCTCTGTGTTTATGACTATTCACAGAAAATGTGGATTTTTTGTCTTCGCAAGAAAAGTGAAGCCTTTGAAACATTCAAAAAGTTCAAAGTGGCAGTTGAGAAAGAAACTGGTCGTCACATCAGAACTCTCCGCTCAGATTGAGGGGGGGAATTCACCAGTGATGAGTTTAGAGACTACCTACAAACTCACGGGATTCGTCGACAAATGCCTCCTCCACACACACCGCAGCAAAATGGTGTTGTCGAGAGAAGAAATCATACTATCATGGAAATGGTGCGATGCATGATCGATGATTCCGAACTTGCAAAGACATTTTGGGCAGAAGCAGCAAAAACAGCAGTGTATTTGTTAAATAGAGTGCCCACAACTGCTCTTGATGGAATTACACCACAAGAAGCATGGTCAAAAAGGAAACCATCCATTGCACACCTCAGAGTATTCGGGTGCAAAGCAAAGCATGCACATACCCAAACAGAACAGAAAGAAATTGGACATGAAGTCACAAAATCTCATCTTCATTGGATACAGTGAAGAGACTCTTGGGTACAGACTGATGGATCCTAAGACCAGAAAAGTCTACACAAGCAGAGATGTTGAGTTTTTTGAGAAGAAGGAAGCAGAGACTCCTCCTCCGGACTCGCAAGATGTAGATTTTTCACCAGTTGTAAAAATTGAAGCTAATGTTCCCTCAGAAGATGAAAGTGATGATGGGGATGATGGTGTTGATCAGATAGAACCACAACCCATGGGAACAGTCAACGTATGCCTAAATGGTGTACAAGTACATTACGAGATGCAAGATTGGATGCTCCACCGAGATACATCCACCCCTGGACCACGGACTCACAGTAAAGCAAGAGAAGAAGTTAACTTTGCTTTGATGAGTAGAGTTATTGAATCAGACGAGCCCTCTACAGTCCAGGAAGCCCTACAGTCAAAAGCTTGGAAAGATGCCATGGATTCTGAATATCAATTAGTGATGAAGAATAACACTTGGTAGCTTGTCGATCTTCCACCAGGGAAGAAACCCATTGGTTGCAGATGGATATTCAAAACTAAGTACAAAGCAGATGGGACAGTGGACAAGTGCAAAGCAAGACTTGTAGCAAAGGGGTACGCACAAAAAGAAGGCATTGACTATGAGGAGACATTTGCTCCCACAGCTAAGATCAAAATGATCAGAATGATCTTTGCTCTACCGCACAGCTGTGTTTGGTTGGAAAGTCCATCAGATGGACGTAAAAAGTGCCTTCCTGAATGGAGATTTGCAAGAAGAAGTCTACATGACTCAACCTGAGGGATATGTTGTACCTGGTCAAGAAGAAAAGGTATGCAGACTCAGGAAATCTCTGTATGGCCTCAAACAGGCACCCGGGCATGGTACATCAAGATTGATGAGCATCTCGTACAACATGGATTCGTCAGAAATCCATATGATCCCAATCTCTACCTCAAAAAGCAAGGGGGGGAGATGGTGATTGTTGTAGTTTATGTCGATGATCTAGTCATCACTAGCAGTTCAGTGAAGATGATTGATGAAACAAAGAAAGATCTTAAGCGATCATTCGACATGACAGATCTCGGGCTTATGCACTACTGTCTTGGACTGGAAGTATGGCAGAAAGAGAATCACATCTTTGTTTCTCAGATGAAATATACCAAGACAACGCTCGAGAATTTTAGGATGATGGATTGCACACCAATTGCTACACCTATGGAGAACAGATTACAATTATCTCGTTTAGATCCATCTCCTGAGGTAAGTGCCACTCTCTATTGGTAGCTGATTGGGAGTCTCATTTACCTGACCTACACTAGACCAGATATCAGCTTTGCAGTGAGCTATCTATCCAGGTTCATGCAGGAACCCAAAATTTGTCATTGGAAAGCAGCAAAGTGCATTTTGAGATATCTCAAAGGATCAGTGGATCTTGGTCTAGAATACAAGAAGAATGAAAACTTATTCTTGACTGGATATTCGGATTCAGATCATGCAGGTAACATTGATGATAGAAAATCCACTTTTGGATTTGTATTTTTTATGGGATCTGGACCAATATCATGGGGAAGTAAGAAACAACATTTTATTTCTTGCTCTTCCACAAAAGCCTAGTATCGTTCTGCAGGAGAAGCTGTCTGTGAAGCGATTTGGCTACGTCGCATACTGGAAGGACTTGGAATACCACAGGACAAACCGACCACCATGTATGTTGACAATGAAGGTGTTCTCAAACTTGTTTGCAATCCAGTTTTTCACGAGAGAAAAAAGCACATTGAAGTTCAGGTTCATTTCATAAGCGAACATGTGTTGAAGCACAACATCCAGCTTCAATTTTGTCCAACGGCTGAACAACGAGTAGATATTTTCACAAAGTCACTTGCACGTGACAAGTTCGAGTTGTTCAGAGCATTTCTCTCCTCATCTCTTCAGACAATGCACAATTAAGGGGGGGAATGTTAGGATAAATTTTATTATCCTAATATTTAATTATGCATAGTTTAATAATTATTTAATTTTATTAATTAAATAATAAATGGTTATATTGTTATATGGTTAATCAACCATATTTGTCTGTATGCATACTGTTATATTGTTTTAAACAATATATTTGTTTTTATGTAATTGTTGCTTCCCGGGTGATATTGGAAGCTTGTTTATTCTGGCATTTGGTTGCACCTGTGCAACTCATTCTCCCGGATGTATTTGGCTGTGCAATATCTATAAATATTGCAGCCTATTCACTGTAATTTTTTAGTTGATTGAGATTAATAAAATTACACAGGCTTCCGTCCCTGTTTCTCAATCTACAAATCTCTACCTCAAAAAGAAAGGGGGAGATTTTCATTGTGGTTGTTTATGTCGACGATCTAGTCATTACAGGCAGATTCGTGAAGATGATCAATGCAACAAAGAAGGATTTTAATCGATCGTTTGACATGACAGATCTCACAACTGAAGAGAAGGCAGATGTTTTCACTAAGTCACTTGCACGTGACAAATTCACACTGTTCAGAGAGTTCCTCTCCACTTCATTAGAAACTATGCAAAATTAAGGGGGGGAATGTTAGCATAATTTAGCATAGGCATATTTATTGCATTTTATTACATTGTCTTTTATTTAATAATGTGCAACATGTGCACTCTAGTCTAGTGACTTGCATTCAATATTGTTATGTTGGATAACATTCAATATTGGTATTAGTAGTAATTACATATGCATGTGAGATGGGTCTTATCATCTCATAGTTGGTGCCTAATAGGGTGTCATGTCTATCCATATGAGGTTGTCTAATATCTATAAATATTACAGCTCTTGCATTGTTATGTAATCTGATTTCATGATCAATAATATTTGTGAGGCTTCCATCCCTCTTTGGTCATTGCAATCTTATTCTATTCTATCATTTGGTATCAGATCTATACCATTATTATCATTGGCATGGGCAGGAGCACCATTTCTATTTGGGGAAACTAGGCCTTTTCTAGATGTATCTTTTTTAGGAAGGTCCTTCCGAATATTGGTAAGAACTAGAACTTTTGGCTTGGTTTGTGGCCCTCTCCCTTTGACAACCTTACTTCTGGTGTTATATTCTTTCTCTTGAGCAACTATCGCATTTATCAACAGTTACATGTCCTCTTCGGAAGGGATCCCTCCATCATAATTTTTAATAATCAAGGCCTTTAAGTATTCAAAATCATGATTAGGAAGATAAAATGCTTGCACCATATCAATTTAAAAAGTATTAATAGGAGGAAAAGGTAATACCCAGTGAACACAATCCTAGAAGTTTTCAATAGTTATGGAACTTATCAATTTAGTTGAGGTTTACCCCTATTGTGAGTTTATATGGATTTCCATCATGCACACATCATCATATGTCTCATCATCATCTACTTCCTCAACTTCTTGATCTACATCACATGGGGAGTGTGGTAATAAACACCTATCACACCACTCGATAACATTGGCCTCCTCCACAATAGTAACCTGGCAGTCAAAGGATCAAGAACCAATCTATTCTCCTGGGGTTGAGGTTGTCTATTTCCTGACCCCATGGGCCCTTTTCCTCGGTCATCTGGTCTATGATCACCTCTGGGGTGATTTCCAAATCTCTCCTAACCTTGTGGCTTATGTTGACCCTGAGAATTTTTCCTATCCCCTTTCTTCTCTAGCTAGTTTATAGGATATCTCTTTAACTTCTCTAGCCAAAGTTTTTACAACCTCTTCCAGATCCAAAACCTTGTCCTGACTGAGGCTTTTTAGGATTGATAAACTTAACACCTTCCCTCTTAGGAGGCTTTCCAACTACCTTAATATTATTCTAAATTTGTAAGGCCATGGTGAAATCCTTCCTCAATGTTCCTGGGTTCTTATCTCTCAAGTAATAAGCAACATTTTTATCAAAATCATCAGAATATTTTATCAAACAGGACAGATCACTTGGCCTTAGGATTATAGGTAGCTTATTCAAGGTTTTATTGAACCGAGTATTAAAGTCATGGACAAATTGATTTGGATTTTTCTTTATATTTTCAAATTCAGATAAAAGGTACCTAGGATATTTCTTATCCCCATATTGCAATCTAAAGGCATTTTTCATCTCAGTCCACGAATCTATTGAATTATCTGGTAAATCCTTGTACTAGTCACATGCATCCTCCTCAAGAGTATGAATAATTTTTTTACATACATGTCTTCAAACTCAATTTCAAAATCTTCCATCATATTGACAAAGAGTTATAAATGTTGCTCACCAGTGATGGCATTATTCCCTTGAAATTTTGGCAACCTATTTCTGACATCTTGTGGCACCATATTAGGATATCCATCCACACCTCTGAAATCTATAGGTCCAAAACTGTTGATAACAAAAGGAGGTCTAGGTGGAGATTGGGCCATATTCCCTTATGGTGGTGAATTTACAGGAGAAACAAAATGATGGGGAATGAGGGGTCTTTGGAGCATAGAAGTATATCTTTCAAAATAGATATTCTCTAATGACTTAGATTCTTGGAAAACCCTATTAACCTTGGAAGAAATAGGGGAAACTTAGAGGCACACTTTTCAAACAAAAATGATGGCCCCTCTCCAGTTGGAGAACTCAAATTTATATAAATATTACTTGGTTCAAAATCACTCAAGACATATGGTAATATTTAACCACAAATTGATAACCTTTTAGAAATGAGATCTCCTTTTTTGATTCTTGATTTTCAATAACTTTCGAGACTCATCTTCCTTCTAAATTTACTTTTCCTAGTTCTAGAAATTAGTAGGATCCCCGGTGAAGAAAGACCCTCTTCCCTCCAAACTTTGTAAATATCAATGACAAATTTCACTCAAACAGTTAAAACACAAGTAATCATCAAAATTTCAATTCAACAGAGAGTCACACTAAGGATTTTCACCTTAGTTATGTGGATGAACTATAAGTAACTTTCCAAGTGTCTAGCAATGCTTAATTTCTATAAAGCTTAATAGATCCAACCTTCCTTTACCCGCATTTATCACTATTGATGATAATTTAGTGTAATAACCACTAGAAACTAGAAATACCGCATAATGAACTTGTAATCTTGAAAAAATCTAAAAAAGGGATGATGTCTAAACAACTTATTTGTACTTAAACCATATAATGAGCATTACTTGGGTCGACATCTATATGCATTTGTAAAAATAATTCCCCGACAATGACGCCACTTTGGTGTTGTTGCCATACAAATAGATCCCGGTCTTTAAATAATCCCCGCAATAAGCGCCACTTCGGTGTTGTTTTCACATAAATATATGCTTAAATGGCACAAATTCGTTGTTGTTTCTAAACAAATAGGTCCTGAGTTCAAATAATCCAAAACGGCACCACTTCGGTGTTGGTATCCAAATTCATGCCTCGCATGAATACCTACATTTGTACCTCTTAGAAATGAGTCCCCTTGCATGGATTATATCACATATCTATGCTGCAAGTCCGAGTCGGCCAAGTGTCAAGAGGAGCCAAGTGGAAACCTCTATGTGTCTCCTGGCGCAACCGCCGCCAGTGAAGTCCAGAGGTAAGTTCCCAAACAAGCTTGGGCCCTCCACGTGTTCAAAACCCGAGAGATTTGCACCAGTCCATGTAGAAAATTCGAGCATGGGAAGGTCAAGTAGAAGCTTCCACATGTCTGCATTCGGTTTAACTTCAAAGATGAAGTCTAGAGGTGGGACCTCGAATGAGCACGGAGTTCTCCATGTGCCCTGTTCCTAAGAAATTTGCCTTAGCCATTGAAAAATCTCAAAGATAAAGAGGAGCAAACGGAAGCTTCCATGTGTCTCCTTGGCACAACTCCAAAGGTAAGACCCGAGCGAGATCCTTAAATGAGTGCGGAGCCCTCCACGTGGAAACTATCTAAGTTGAATTGGGCACAGGGGTGATTTCAACATTTTGTATCACTTACGAAATTGTGCTTTTTTCGACAATTTGGCCCACCCATCCAATTTTGATATAGCCTTTACATGTGGCTTTCCTGGGCATCGATGGGGCTATGGATTACTTTGTGACTTTCATTCTTTTTCAAAACAAATCCGAGAATATTAAAATGCCCTAGTAATCCGCCTCCCTGCTTTGACTTTTGAATGCTGACTCAAACATGTGATATTATTTTGTCCCAGGTGGAATCGCGGCTCATTTTATAACTTTTCTCCTCACAAAAGGCCAAAATCTTCAAAATGCTCTGATGATCTGCCTCTTCGCGTTTGAATTTTTAAACCACCACGTGTCATTTTATGGGCATTAGAAATTCCTTTTATATTTTCATTCATTTTGCCATAATGCCTCAAAACATAAAAAGGGTCCGCCTTTCCACAACAACTTGACTTATGACACGTGACCACCATTTGGGGCCAAAGTAAGAAATTGGTCCACTTCTTCATAATTTTTACTATCCAATTCAAATTCATCGAGGCCATGGGACCAATTTTGCATTTTTTACAATTGTGACAAAAGTGATAAGTTCACCAAATAAACCCATCGTGCCTCATCCAATTAAAGACGACCCTATAGCCATGAACGTTGGGACAAAATTGAAATAGAAGACACAACTATGGAAAAATAAAATGCAGGGGAAACCCCAAATTCATGCCCAAATTACAATTTTTTTCTCATGGATAGAGAAACTGTAAACAATACCTGGCTCAATGTGATCCACGACCATAGAGACGGATTTACAACAACACCCTAGTAAAGATAAAAATTTTACGCATCCAAACAGGGAGATAGAAAATACTTCAAACCAGGCGGTGAGAAATTTTGAACAAATAGGGTGAGATTAAATTAAGCACCAACACCTCCATTCCATCACTAATCAAAAGATCAAAATTTGAAAGGATATTATCCATGATTACCTCAAATCCATCATCTTTTATTTCCTCATTGTCAAGTAGTCTTAGGAAAGCATTGAATAATCCATCATGAAAAAAGTCTTCCTTTGAATCCATTTCTCTCGTTAGAAATTAGAGAAAAATATGCAGAAATAATTCCTCAAACCATAGTAGTAGGAAACTATATAGTAGAATTATACTTGCAGAAATATAACAACATAAATAAATAATGCACAAAAGAAGACAAGACAAGATTTAACATGGTTCACCCAATGTGGGCTACGTCCACCAAGAACTTGCTCAAATTTTATTATCAACAAGAGTAAAACAAATCTCACAGTCTTCTCTCAGTTATGAACTCAAAATAGAATTCCAAAGATGCTAAACCACATCTAAACCACAATTAACACCCAATTGCTTAACTTTGATCACTCTTGATCACCTCTTCATCTCTAAGACTCAATACCTCTTGAACACTCAATATATCTTCAAGATACCCTAACACCTCTATTTATAGGATTAAAATCCTCTTAAGAAGTCCTAAAGCCGACCCTAGAAGTTTGAAAGTCATGATCTTTCAACTTCCCATGGCTGGAAAAATAGTCCCGACGTTGATAACCAATTAATAGCATGTTAACAACAATGTCACAACAACGACACAACAACATCACATCAAATGACTCGTAGAATGCTCCTAAGGTCTCCGAACTTAACCGTTTCAGCTCCAGCTCTTTAACACCGATTCAAGAAGACCAAAAAGAGGCTCCACACCCCAACAATCTCGCACTTGAAGATTGTTTCCATTGAGAAAAATTTTTAACCCTTCATTATCAACCATGAAGGCCAATCAAAGTTGAACACAACTTCAACTTCTCCCTTGTGACCACCTTGGTCATCATATCTGTAGGATTCTGGTTGGTATGAATCTTTTCTAGCTTTAACTTATCTTCTTCTAAAGTTGTCTTGATGAAATGATATCTCAGCTGAATGTGCTTCATCCTAGAGTGGAAAGCAGAATTCTTCGCAAACTACATAGTGCTCGACTATCAATGTGTAGTCTCCCAACTTCCTACTTATGACCAAAATCATCTCCTTGTTTACCTCTATGGTTAAAAAAACCACAACATTTTATAACCGTGAAATCCAACTCACCGCCGTATCACCAATGTAAATACATAAACTTTGTCATTCTCCTCCGCTGTCTAAGTCTTCTACCATGTCTCGAATCTACATATCCATGTAATGTAGTGTCTAATCCACCAAAACAAAATGCCTCTCCCATAGTCCATCTCAAATACCGAAGGATCCACTTAACTACCCGTCGGTGCTTTCTACCGGATAACTCATAAACCTACTCACTTTGCTCCCATTGCATGGAAAATTTCAGGCCTCGTGCATACCATAGCATACATCAAGCTACCAATTTCTGATGAGTACAATACCCTATACATCTAGATTCTATCCTCCTTAGTCTTGGGACTTTGCTCCTTTGATAATTTAAAGTGACCTGCCAAAGGAGTACCAACCAGTTTAGCATCCTGCATACTAAACCCCTCCAAGATCTTCTTTATGTACTCTTCTTGAAATAATACCATCTTCCTCTCCTTCTTGTTTCGAGTTATTCTCATACCAAGGATTTTTTTTGCCCCAAATCCTTCATAGCAAAGGAGTCACCTAATTGCTTCTTGAGTACCTTTATTTCCTACATGTTCTTCCTTGTAACAAGCATATCATCTACATACATGCACAAAATAATATAACTACCATCAAGAAACTTCTTGATGTACACACAATGGTCTGAGTGACACCTGGAGTAACCCTGCTCTTGCATAAAACTATCAAACTTCATGTACCACTACCGTGGAGCTTGTTTCATGCCATACAAGCTCTTCTTCAATTTACACACTAACCTCTCCTTCCCTTTGACCTCATAACCCTGTGGCTACTGCATGTATAATTCCTCCTCCAACTCACCATGAAGGAATGCAGTCTTCACATCCAATTTTTCTAAGTGTAGGTCTTCTACTACAACTAAACCAAGAACAGTCCTAATAGAAGTCATTTTAACAACCGGAGAAAAAATTTCATCAAAGTCTATACCTTTCTTCTGTGTAAATCCTTTGACCACCAACCGGGCCTTGTATCATTTCTGCCTCCATCTTCCTCTTTGATTCTATACACCCACTTTTTCTGTAATGCTCTCTTTCCCTTGGGTAGCTCCACCAGATCCCAAGTCTAGTTTTCCATAAGAGATCTATGTTCTTCATCCATGGCCTACTCCCACTTCTTCCTGGCATCCACCTACACTGCTTCCTCAAAGCACTCTGGCTCTCCACTGTCAGTGAGTAATAAATAATTCAAAGATGGAGTAAATCATTCAGGTTCCCTTCTTACCCTAAAAGACCTTCTCACCTTAGGAGTTTGGGGTTCCTGATGAGTAGGTACCTGAACTGGCTTTGTTGAAACATGTTGTACCTGAACTGGCCCCTTGGACACCTTGTTGTCTGCAATGTCCTCTAACACTGTGTATTCTTTCTTTGATTCCTCTTTCTATTCCTGCAACTGATCTTTATACATGATTTTTTCATTAAAGACAATATCTCTAGACCGAAATATTTTCTTGTCTTTAAGACTCCAAACACGGAAACCAAAATCATCTTCACCATATCCAACAAAGGTACATTTCTCAGACTTATCCTCTAACTTGTTCCTATCATCTTTATCAATGTGAACAAATACCTCACATCCAAATACTCTAAGAAATGAGTAATCAATTTTCTTACCAGACCAAGCCTCCTCAAGTATACCTCCATCCAAGGCCATAGAGGGTCCTTTGTTAATCAGATAAACAGTTGTGCTTATCACCTCCACCCAAAACATGAGTGGTAGCCCCACATGTAACCTCATGCACCTAACACGCTCCATGATTGTCTGTTCATTCACGTGGACACTCCATTTTCTGTGGAGTATTTAGAACCGTTATTTACCCGCGATCCCATTTATCGAACGAGAAATCAAGAAACTCATTACTGCAATATTCTCCTCCATTATCTAACCTTAGACATTTCAACTTGAGACCTGTTTCATTCTCAACCAAGGCTTTCCATCTCTTTAAATTTTCAAACACATAAGATTTCTTTCTAATGCAATATACCCAAAATTTTCTAGTTGCATCATTAATAAAAGTGACATAATAACATCAACCACCAATAGAGTTTACCTTAGCTTCCCCCATACATCTGTATGTACTAACTCCAACTTACCCTCCTTCCTGGTAGGTCCAACCATGAGGAATCTCACCCGCTCTGTTTCCCATAAACACAAATCCTCCTCCTTTGAAATCTAAACAACTTTGTCCTTTATAATCTGCATGCCCTTATGACTCATATGACTGAGTTTCGGTGCCACAAAGTTACATCTCCATTTGCAACAACTAAATTGCAATAATCAACACCGCATTAGTTAAATACAAAGTACCAGCTTTTCTTATCTCTTGCTGAACCACAAGAGCTCCCTTGGTAACCTTCCAAGAATCCAATATAAAAGCGAGCGTATGACCATCACTACCCATCTATCCCACTTGATATCAAGTTCCACCTCAATTTAGGCACATGCCCGATGTCCTTAAGGAGCCATGTGTTCCCATTCTACATTTTCACTGAACACAACCTTTCCCTACTATGTTGTATGGTTCATCATCACCAAGATTACATGTCCAAAATCACCTAGAACAAAATCGGTAAAGTAATGTCTATGTGGGGTGACATGGTAAGAAGCCCTGAATCTAACACCCAAGATTCAACAATATTATTTAAAGAAAGAATTAAGGCATCTTGACAAACATCACTTGCTACCAAATTTACCTCTTTAGTTTCCTCCTTGTTCTTCTTATCCCAAATATCCCATCAATAATTCTTAGCATGACCAACCTTCCCACAGTTCCAACATTCTAACTTACTCTTGGACTTTGAACTTTCATGATCATTCGACTTCCCATGGTTACCTTTCCCTCTATTCTTTTGTCTCCCTCTGCTCTCCACCATCAAAGTGTTTCCAGAAGTAGAAGAATCTCCGTGCTCTTCCTTCGCATTTCCTCGCTTAGGATCACACCTATTACATCCTCAAACTTTAGCTTTGAGTTATTAGAGACTGAATTACTTACAACCATAACCAAGCTATCCTAGCTATCTGGCAAGGAGCACAAAATCAACAAATCCTTGACCTCATCATCAAAGTAAATTTTTACTGAGTTTAACATACTCACAACCATATTAAATTCATTCAAATGATTAGCAACAGAACAATGCTCAAACATCTTCATATTAAATAACTTTTTCACTAAAAATATTTTATTATAGGCAGAGGGTTTTTCATATAACTTCCCCAATGCACTCATGAGACCTTCCGTGGTCTTCTCCTATGATATATTGAAAGCAACCGAAGATGCAAGGAATAAACGAATTACCTTGAGCACCTTTCTATCTAAAGAACTCCCAATCCTCATCCGACATGGCTGTAGGTTTCTTTTCTTTTCCAGCCAAAGGAACATGGAGGTCCTTCTGATATAAGTAATCCTCCATTTGCATCTTCCACAAACCAAAGTTCTGCCCATTGAACTTCTCAACCCTTGATCTTCCCTCATCTGCCATAGCTCCCACTCAAGCTAAACTTTCCCTGTGATTTTCAGCAAAAAACCACCAAAGCTCTAATACCAATTGTTAGGAATTAGAGAACAAATATGCGGAAACAATTCCTCAAACCACAACAGTAGGAAACTATATAGCAAAATTATACTTGCAAAAATATAACAGCATAAATGAATAATGCACAAAAGAAGACAAGACAAGATTTAACGTGGTTCACCCAATGTGGGCTACGTCCACCAAGAACTTGCTCAGATTTTATTATCAACAAGAGTAAAACAAATCTCACAGTATTCTCTCAGTTATGAACTCACAACATAATTCCAAAGATGTTAAACCACATCTAAACCACAATTGACACCCAATTGCTTAACCTTGATCACTCTTGATCACCTCTTGATCTCTAAGACTCAATACCTCTTGAACACTCAAGATATCTTCAAGATACCCTAACACCTCTATTTATAGGATTACAATCCTTTTAAGAAGTCCTAAAGCTGACCCTAGAAGTTTGAAAGGTACGATCTTTCAACTTCCCATGGCTAGAAAAATAGTGAAGACGTTCACAACCAATTAACAACATGTTAATAGAAATGTCGCAGCAATGACACACAATGTTGCACAACAACGTCATAACAAACGACTACAGAATGCTCCTGAAGTCTCCAAACTTAATTGTTCGAGCTCCAGCTCTTCAACACTTGATTCAAGAAGACAAAAATAGGCTCCACACCCCAACATTCTCCTCCCATGGGACTTTTTTAAGACAAGAAGAATTGATGAATGGGGGTTCCATCTCCATGTCTTCTATCTCATCCTCCATGATGTTGCTTTGGTTCTCGTCGGATGGTTCAAGGATAGGATCTTCTTTAGGAGCATTCAAGAATCTTCCAGGGATGAACACCTTGTAGTATGGGCAGCCATCAGGGTCTTCCTCCATAGGGTGCATCTCATCTTCTCCCTCCATTTGATGAAGTGTTTCAAGATGTTCATACCTCCTTTGTAAAGCTAAAGCATACCTTCAAATTTCATGATAGGCCTCAGGGTCAAAATTTCATTCTATTATGCTCTGGAGCCTTTCCACATATTCTATTTTTATAACATTCATTTATTCATCACCATATGTGAGGAAGTCATCTATTGAGTGGAAGAAGAAATATAATGTTCTCAATTTTGTAGTGAGATGCGTGAGGTTGCAAAATTCTTCTTCAGTGGATTCTACACCACCTTGTCTTTCATCATCTTCTATAAGAATAGTTTGATTCTCATCGAAAGACTCCATTATAATATCTTCTTCAGAAACATTCAAAAACATTTCAAGGATGAACATCTTTTAGTATGAATGATCCTTGAGATCTTCTTCCATAGAACGGATCTCCTCTTCTTCTTCCTTGTTATGGGTTGTTTCAAGTTGCTCATACATCTCTTACAAATATTCATCATATTTCAGCACACATGGGGTTTAATAGCTAGGCAATATCCTAGCACATGGGTTCATATTGGGGTAATTAAAATTAATAAAATTAAAATCAATATACTTTGGTAGACATGAGGGAGTGAAAGGGTTTAATTTATTAATATTTTGAATCAGGTATTGGGGGTAGGTTAGAAAGGTGTGCCAAAGGAAAGGGAGGTTTAATTTTAATATAAAACTAAAACATTTGAACCCTAGTTTTTAAACCTAAATACCTTAAAATCGCAAAATGAGTGTGGTCATAAATTAAATTATAATCCCTTTTTTAATAAATAAATATCAATTAAGAAATTCTTAACCAAGAAATAATAAGATGGTAGAAAACTAGGATTGAGTATGCTTTTCAACATAAGTGATATTATTTCACCATCTTAATTATTTGAAGAACTATTAATAAATGATTAAAGCTTAACATTTATAAGGTGATTGGTAATAGGTCTTTAATGGCTTCAAATTATCTTTTGAGAGGAAACACAAAAAAAAATAGAGTGAGAATTATGATATATTTTTTGTTTAATATATTAGGGTAGAAATAAAAGGGGTAAATAAAATTGTAATTGAAAAATGGGTAAGTAAGGTACATGGAAAAAATAGGGGTATTTTCATTCTAATAATATAATAGGAGGGGGTATTATCAATCGAATAATTAGAGGTAAAAACTAGAATTAAGGGTATTATTCAATACCCTTTGAATGCACGTGTGTTGGTCGTCAAATAGGACTTCACGAAGAGCAACAGTCAGGGGACAAGAAGTCCCTCCTCTTTAATGGGAGAGGTTCCCTTATTCAGAAACGAACCTATTTACACATATACAAAACATGATTTTCTTGTGGAACTTGGATATTTACGAAAGTGTTTTCTATAAGGATCATCAATTACAAAAGGACTGAGGAATGAGAAAACGAGAACGAGCAGAAAGGCACCATTTAGAATTATAGATGACAGAGTAATTCTTTATGCATGCGAAGGTACAGTGAATTGAAACAAGATCATTTGTATCATACTAATAAGATGAAATTTGAAAGACACAAAGTTCTATCAATAACATCTGCAAGAATACAAAGCTTCTTAATATAATATAGACAAATGATCTTAACAAGATTAAATGAAAAGCTTAGGGATAAAAGAGATCAGATAGACGAAGAATGAAAAGCCCTTCTGTATTGATTTCTTTATGATTTATTTACACTTTCAGAAAATAAGCCAAGTTCTTCCTCCTTCAAAATGGCAAGGAGAGGCCATTATATAGTTTACAATTCAGTTACTCTCGGTAACTACTTCTTTTAACTAAAGATTAGTTAAGGATTGCCAATCGCAATACCCCAACTTATTACAATAAATCCGAGAGAAAGAATTGGAAGAGAAGAGAGGAATAAGGAGAAGAAGACAGGTGCTTATGGTCGGGAGGGACCCACCGACTTCAAAATCCGGCTACTTTGTAGTTGTCGCTGTCTTGATTAAATAGGGCTGTGCTTGATTCTGGGAGACAACTATAGCATTATCCATTTCTGGAATCCTCAGTGCAGTGCCAATGGTGGCGCAGTGTCAAGTTTGGCAATGAGCTCCCCGTGTATATTGGTCAATTCACTCGAATCAGGGTTGAAATGAGCTCCGCATGAAAGCACTGTATCTGCACATTGCACAGAGATTGGGAAACCACCAGTGAAAGCCAAACCGCTATCATGAATCATCTGTGCCATTGGCGTAGGGTTTGCATCTGTCATCCTCGACCAAAAATCACTAAAGTCAAGATGGTGAACTTCACTATCCCCGATATCGGGAATGGCAGACTCTAGTGGTGAGATTTGTTCTTGCCCCTGAAATTTGATCTTCATGTTGGTAGTAATTCGGAGGGTGAAGCTGCAAGCTAGACTTGGGAAGGAATTGCAGAGGAAAATGGATACGTGCGTAGGAATTTAGATTGCAAAGGTTCGAGCAAAAGATAGCAGGAAAGCAGTGTGCAAAATGCATAGGGGGTTCACTCGTTATATAGCCATTTAGGAGAGAGAAAGGTAATGAATGCGTATTTAATACATACCTACCAAATTGAATAAGAAAGATATTCAGTAGAGCGGGAAAAATTAGCACGAATGGCACTTGGTTCATTTGGGACATGTGGGATGCGAAAGCATGAAGTACGTGGCTCGGCCGATTCGGGCGAAGCGGGAAAAGACGCACAAATGCTCTTGGAACACGCGGGACAAAAGTACGCGAAGTACGTGGCTCGGCGAATCGGACGAAAATGGAACAATTGGTCGGGTGAACTTGGGACATTTGGGACAAAAGTTCGACGGGCCCGAAAAGAACAGACTTCGGGTGAACCGGCCGATCGGGGAACAGAGGGCCCAATTGAACTTGGGACACGCGGGACAAAAGTACGTGAAGTACGCGGCTCACCGAATCAGACGAAAATGGAACAATTGGTCCAGTGAACTTGGGACATTTGGGACAAAAAGTTCAACGGACCGAAAAGAACAAACTTCGGGTGAACCGGCCAATCGAGGAACAGAGGGCCCAATTGAACTTGGGACACGCGGGACAAAAATGTCCGACAGGCCCGAAAAACACACAAAATGACCCAAAAACGTAGATTTCTCAATTTCTTTGGCATTTCACATTATCAGTACAACAGAAAAGACACTTAAACTCAAAATTTTAAATTTTCACTTTCTTAAGAGCAGGGGAATTTTGAGTGGACAACAGCTGGCTCCTTCTGGGGATGACTTGGCATAAATTCAAGGAATGAGACAAGGTAAGAACTTAGACAAACTCGGGGAAGTAGACCAGTACCTTATCCATTGGGCAACGGAGTCATCGAATCAAACCAATACAGAGGACAACACACCAAAACAAAGGGAAAGAAAAACAAAATGCTGTACAGAATATACAAAGGACCCCTAATCACCTATGACTTGAACAATTTTAGGTACTTCCCACTATAAGGAAGTGGGAGAGAAGAACTATCCATATAATCAAGGTAAAAGGAATTCTTACCAGAAAGTGCACGATCTTGAAAGGTCCGAGCCAAAGGGAATCAAACTTGTCATGGCTTCCACGAGGTTCATGCCTTTTATCCCACAACAAAATCTGTCTCCAACTTGGAAATCTACGAACTGGATTTTTATCAAACGGGACCTTAACTTTTTGTTGATGAGTACATATCTTATCAAGCAACTTCCAATCTATCCTCATTCAATTTGTGAAGGTACATTATTCTCCTATCAAAGCATCATCAAACTGGTATCTTCAATGGCCTTCATTAGATGCAAGGCTGGCAGCTCCACTGTTACTGGAAATTGAGCTTCTACTCCATATACCACTTGAAAAGGAGACATTCCAATGGCTCTCTTAGGTGTGATCCTGTCTACCCAAAGAGCATCATAGAGTTTCTTGTGCCAGTTTCGTTGAGACTCATTGACTAATTTCCTTATTATGGTCACTGATTTTTATTAGTGGATTCTGCTTGTCCATTTCCCTGAGGATAGTAATTTGAAGAGTGAGCCAGAGAGATGCCATATCCATAACAAAAATCCATCATCTCAGTTGAAGAAAAATTTGAAGCATTATCTGTCACAATCTTGTTTGGTACACCATACCTTACCAAGATGTTTTCTTTGATGAAACTGCACACCACTTCAAAAGTAGTACTCTTTACTGGAATGGCTTCTACCCATTTTGTGAAATAATCATGAAAGTTAATACATGAGTATGACCAGCACTAGAAGAGGGATTAAGTGTTCCAATGAATTCCAAACCCCACTGTTGAAAAGGTTCTTCAATTACAATTGGCTTAAGAGGCAAAGAGGCCAATTTAGGTCTACCCACGAAAGTCTGACAAGCCTCACATTTATCAACCCACTTGGATGCATCTCTGAATAAGGTAGGACCAGTAATATCCTCGATGAAGTATCTTATGAGTAGTGACCGTTGATGAGTAGTGCCCTCCACATGCTTGATCATGAAAAGCTAAGAGTAGCTTTTTTTGTTGTTCTTTATCCACACATTTCAAAAACCTTCCATCTAACCCACGTTTAAACAAGGCATTTTCCCACAACACATATTGCACTGACCTTAGTTTAACAGTCCTCTTTTCTTTGGCAGTCAAATGAGAGGGGCATTCCCATAGGTGATAAAATGAGCGATATCAGCATACCATTCATCAACTGAGCTAAGAAACAGAATGGTAGGAAGACCAAATTTATCCTCCAGTAACTCATGTCTAGCTCCTTCAATGATGAGTTCACACAGGCCTTTTCCACGGATGAGCTTAGTCGGTTTGATGTCAATATCATATTCTTGTACCTTTTCCACCCGGTTCCCTCTCTTGGATCCAAATTCCTGCTTGTGTGAGAATCAACTAACGGTTGTATCTCTGGTACCTGACACCATGGAGTGAGAGTTGAGAATGTAAAAACGAAACTGCTTAACAACTTTAACCACTGCAAAAGTGTGTTTTTCCATCATGGTGTATTTTAACTCATGATATTTCAGAATATAGCTCATAAATGCAATTGGGAGTTCGTGCTCATTAGAATCTTCCGAGTTAAAAAGCTGACCAAGGTGTTAGCAATAGATAATAAAATCTTTGCTGAAATATGGACATGCTAAAACAGGAGTTTTAGCAATGGCTCTTTTAATATCTTCAAAGGCTTATTTCCCTTCAGAAGACCAACCAAACGTTTGTTTGCCTTTCATCATTTGGGAGATATTCAGAGTTAGTTCTACAAAATCAGGGATGAATCTTCTCAAAAAATTGATCTTACCAAAGAAAGAGTGCACAACCTTTTTGTTGGTTGGGAGAGGAATTTTCTGAATAGCTTGAACTCACTCAGGATCAATTTTAATACCATCTTTGGAGACAATGTGCCCTAATAATTTCCCCTCTGTGACACAAAAGACATATTTTTTAGGATTCAAAGAGATCCCATGTTCTCTACATCTTAGCGTAGGCTGTCTCTGTGTGTTGAAAATGATCTCGCCCTTGTTTTAGAATACAGTCAAGTCATCAAGGTATACAACAATACACTTCCCTTTCAAACTTCCAAAGGCTAGATCCATAGCCCTCTGAAAAGTAGCACCGACATTAATGAGCCCAAAAGGCATTCTTTTGTAAGCAAAGGTACCCCAAGGGGTAGTGAAAGTTGTTTTGTGTTGATCTGCAGTATTAACTTCTACCTGATTATATCCTGAGAATCCATCAAGCATAGACAACATTTCAGATCCTGTTACTACTTGTAAGACCTGATCCATCATAGGTAAAGGGTAATTATCTTTCAAGGAAGCTTGATTCAGATTCCTGAAGTCAACACAGATACGAATCTCACCATTTTTCTTTCTAACAGGTACAATATTGGCAATCCATGTTGAATGATGGATAGGAAAAATGATTTTGGCTTTCAACAACTTCTGTATTTCTTGAAAAATGGTGTCAGCTATTTTAGGATTGTATTGCCTCTGCTTTTGTTTAAAAGGCTTAATTCCAGGTTTGAGAGGAATAAAATGCTGCATCTCTTTTGGTTGGAAAGCTTTTAAATCTTCATAAGAGTAGGCAAGAACATCCTTATACCTCTTTAACAGATCAATTGCTTTCTTCCTCTCATCTGCTATGCAACATTTTCCAATGTTCACGAGCTTAGGGTCAGTAGAACTCCCAATATTAATTTTTTCATACTCAGCTGATTGTTGAGGTCCAGTAGAAGCTCTAGACTTTACATACCTGTCGTGTTTATCAAATAGTTCCTCTAAACTCACCAATCCTTTAGGAATCTTGTTTCCCTTGAGTTTAATACATCCATCCTGATCCGTTTCTTCTCCTTGAGTGGCTGCTTTGTCAAAGGGCACACTTTCACGAGGCAAGTTATCACTTCCTTCAAAGTATAGCTGTTCAAAATTATCTTTGAGTTCTAAGAAAGAAAGCAAATGTTGATCATTATTGAAAACTTGCCAGTTCTTTGTATTATCAGGTACACTAGGTCGATGGATCATCTCAATGGTAAACTTATCTTGAGAGAAGTCAAGATGAGGTATCAGTAGTGACCCTGAGACTGCTAGTGAATTAGCCCTGGTATTCTTCTCCCTCGGTATTGCTTCGATGGAGAAATCATCAAGAAATTCAATGGAATCCCAAACTTGATTCCGGTAATGTTTCAACCTTCCATTCTTCACCTGGAAGAGGTTTCTAACTTGCTTTACAATCAATTCCGCATCCCCACGAGCTAGAAGATTCTTCACACCTTGTTCTTTTGCCACCTGTAGTCCAAGAATGAGAGCTTCATACTCTGTTGTATTATTAGTATTTTCAAATTGTAACTTGAATGAGAAAGGATGAAGGCTTCCTTCAGGTGACACCAGTATGACACCAGCTCCAGAACCAGCTGAGGAACAACTTCCATCAAACTCTAAAATCCAAACACCATTAGAATCTTTAGGTGATACTTTGGGGAGTTGGATTTCTTCAGGAGACATAATCATGTAGTTTCCATGCCCCATATCCTCATAGAGTATTTGTGCTTTGGGATCATCCAATTTTTGTACAATATACTCAGATTGCTTCTCAGGCAGCAACTTCTTCATTTGTCCATTAACAGGTATGAGGGCATGTGACCAATCCATTTGAATTTCTCCACCCACATCCTTACAGAAGTTCCTGCTTAGCAACATCCCGTATGAAGGAGGAATATCTGCTACTAAGATAGTAGCCAAAACTTTCTTCTCAGGCAAAGCAAAGCAAAATCCACTTGTGCATCTTTAATTCTTCCAACCAAGGGCACTTCCTTACTCTCCATAGAATAACAAGATCCATAAGTACGTGTGAGAGTCAAGCCTAAGGCATGAGCTACTTTAGTAGGCATCACATTGTCTGAGGCTCCTGAGTCTATGACACAATTACTGAGCCTATGGCCAGCTATAAGAAGTGTCACATAGAATGGTTTGATTTTGTCATTGGGTGAGGTGACAACGGCTACCAGATTAGGTTGTGGTGCAGAAGGAGGAGTGGGTAAAAGGCCTTTAGAGGTAGTTTTAGAATGGGAATTGACAAAGTGAATCATTTTAGCAAAGGCCTTGGGATGGGTTTGATAATATTCAGCTTCTGAGATTTGAACCTTAGTCTTTTTTAGGTGATCAATAATATCGAAAGACCCAGAAGTGGACGGGCTATCATCATTTGAAATCTTAGGTTTATCAACTTTAGGAGAAATGGAAATAACTTTAGTAGTAGAATTGACAGGACTCACCTTTGGTGTAGATGAAACGGGGATAGGAGATCCTCTTTTTGCAATTACGGGGATAGTTGTCGGCTGTTCTTTAGATTTCTTGGTGGGCTGCATCACTTTCTCCCTCTGATTTGTCTGCTCTCGAGTCATGACAGCGTATGATTCGCTATTCATGTCTGCTACTATTTCATCATAATCATCCTCATCATCAATGCCCTCAGTGGTGAAGAAATTAACTCGAGATCCCTCAAGTTCATCTGCTTCATCATCAACCTCTTCAACAAATTCCTCACAATCTTCATTAACCTCTTCATCTTCAGGTTCCTCAACTTCACAGGTTGCATTGACGGGAACTTTAATAGGAGGTCCTTCAAGCACTAGCCTTGTTTGAGCAGTAGGAAAATGATTTCTGGGCTGAAAATTCCTCCTTGGAACATCTGCATAGGGAGCATGCTGAGCCAATTGTTTCTTAATGGCAATGAGATCATTTGCAAGTTTTTGTACCAATGGATCAGTATTAGGTCCAAGGGTGGAAGAGGAGGAAGAAGCAAATTTAGATTTAGAAGGGTCTCTCCTCAACTTCCCTGACATGATTAAATCATCTTCGACACTAACAGCAAGAGTTTGATCTTCAGCCAATGTTGCGAGATTAGCCCTTCTTAGTGCATAGCTAACTTCAGGTGATTGAGCATTTAGGAAAAAACATTTTTGAATTTGATCTATAGGTCGAGTATTTGGCGGAATTTTGTTAATCAACCTGTTGAATCGGGCCACAAATTCTCTCATGGGTTCTTGTGAATCTTTCTTTATTTGAGAGATTTGGGCTAGCAAGGCATGCACGTCTTCTGCTGGTTTGAACCGGTTTTCAAACCTAGTTCTCATTGTATCCCAGCTGGTGATAGCACCAGCCGGAAGGTGATAGAACCAATCAGCAACATTATCTTGTAAAGTCTCAATGAAAAGTCTTACGGAGACATCTTCATGTTCAACTCCCAGAACTCCGCATGCAACTATGAAGGCTGCGATGTGTTCATCAGGATGCACTTTACCATCACCTTTGAATTTAGGGAAGTTCTTATGGTTACGTCTGGGTAACTCATGCAAAGGCTGAGGGAGGGCAAGGGGCCCAACACGATGACCCAGTGGCAATGATACCACCATTCTTGGAAAAATGGCTTGAAGAGGAACCTAACACACGGTAAGAATCAAAGCTCGAAGATTAGGACTGATTGACTCTGAAGGAATACCACCCATAGGGATTCTATCTTGGACAGGTGGAGTACTTGTTGAACGAGTCTTTCTATTACTTGTTGAAGGGAAAGGAAAACCCTGCTGCTCCAAAAGCTGAAACTGAGAATCTTCAATACCAAGGGCCCTTCTCCCTTGAGTAAAACGTGGAGTCGCCAGATCAAAGGATGATCAATAATTACAGAACTAGAATATGATTTTCCCAGTGGAGTCGCCAAAAACTGTTGGTCATCAAATATGACTTCACGAAGAGCAACAATCGGGGACAGAAGTCCCTCCTCTTTAATGGGAGAGGTTCCCTTATTCAGAAACGAACCTATTTACACATATACAAAACATGATTTTCTTGTGGAACTTGGATATTTACGAAAGTGTTTTCTATAAGGATCATCAATTACAAAAGGACTGAGGAATGAGAAAATGAGAACGAACAGAAAGGCACCATTTAGAATTATAGATGACGAAGTAATTCTTTATGCATGCAGAAGGTATAGTGAATTGAAACAAGATCATTTGTATCATACTAATAAGATGAAATTTGAAAGACATAAAGTTCTATCAATAACATCTGCAAGAATACAAAGCTTCTTAATATAATATATAAATGATCTTAACAAGATTAAATGAAAAGCTTAGGGATAAAAGAGATCGAGATAGATGAAGAATGAAAAGCCCTTTTATATTGATTTCTTTATGATTTATTTACACTTTCAGAAAATAAGCCAAGTTCTTCCTCCTTCAAAATGGCGAGGAGAGGCCATTATATAGTTTACAATTCAGTTACTCTCGGTAACTACTTCTTTTAACTAAAGATTAGTTAAGGATTGCCAATCGCAATACCCCAACTTATTACAAAAAATCCGAGAGAAAGAATTGGAAGAGAAGAGAGGAATAAGGAGAAGAAGACAGGTGCTTATGACTGGGAGGGACCCACTGACTTCAAAATCCGCTACCTGTAGTTGTCACTGTCTTGATTGAACAGGGCCTGTGCTTGATTCTAGGAGACAACTATGGCATTATCCATTTCTGGAATCCTCAGTGCAGTGCCAATGGTGGCAGCGTCAAGTTTGGCAATGAGCTCCCTGTGTATATTGGTCAATTCACTCAAATCAGGGTTGAAATGAGCTCCGCATGAAAGCACTGTATCTACACATTACACAGAGATTGGGAAACCACCAGTGAAAGCCAAACCGCTGTCATGAATCATCTGTACCATTGGCGTAGGGTTTATGTCTTTCATCCTCGACCAAAAATCACTAAAGTCAAGATGGCAAACTTCTTGTCCCTGATATCGGGAACGGCAGACTCTAGTGGTGAGATTTGTTCTTGCCCCTGAAATTTGATCTTCATGTTGGTAGTAATTCGGAGGGCGAAGCTGCAAGCTAGACTTGGGAAGGAATTGCAGAGGAAAATGGATACGTGTGCAGGAATTTAGATTGTAAAGGTTCGAGCAAAAGATAGCAGGAAAGCAGTGTGTAAAACGCATAGGGGGTTCGCTCGTTATATAGCCTGTTTAGAGAGAGAAAGGTAATGAATGCGTATTTAATACATACCTACCAAATTGAATAAGCAAGATATTTAGGTAGAGCGGGAAAAATTAGCATGAATGGCACTTGGTTCATTTGGGACATGTGGGACGCGAAAGCGCGAAGTACGCGGCTCGGCCGATTCGGGCGAAGCGGGGAAAAGATGCACAAATGCTCTTGGAACACGCGGGACAAAAGTACGTGAAGTACGCGGCTCAGCCGAATCGGACGAAAATGGAACAATTGGTCGGGTGAACTTGGGACATTTGGGACAAAAGTTCCGACGGGCCCGAAAAGAATAGACTTCGAGTGAACCGGTCGATCGGGGAACAGAGGGCCCAATTGAACTTGGGACACACGGGAAAAAAGTACGTGAAGTACGCGGCTCGGCGAATCAGATGAAAATGGAACAATTGGTCCAGGTGAACTTGGGACATTTGGGACAAAAAGTTCCGACGGGCCCGAAAAGAACAGACTTCGGGTGAACCGGCCGATCGGGGAACAGAGGGCCCAATTGAACTTGGGACACGCGGGACAAAAATGTCCGACAGGCCCGAAAAACACACAAAATGACCCAAAAACGTAGATTTCTCAATTTCTTTGGCATTTCACATTATCAGTACAACAGAGAAAACACTTAAACTCAAAATTTTAAATTTTCACTTTCTTAAGAGCAGGGGAATTTTGAGTGGACAACAACGTGCTATACCATATTTTTATTAAGTGAACCCCGTGTTTCAAAGCATTTCAAGGTAGATTTGGGGACTTGAATTTCCTTACATAGTGCTCATGATTCTTTCCATATACTCAAGTTTTAAGATTCCCATTTTATCATTCCTATATGTAAGGAAATCATCCCAAGGGAGGGTGATGAAAGACATGGCTCCCAAATTTTCATTTAGTTGGGCATAATTGAGAGTATTACCTTTGGCATATTCTTGATCTTCTTGGGCTGCACACAACATCTTGTATCTTCTTTATGCCTCTTTCAACCATTCCTTATCTTCTTTTTCACTAGAAAGTTTCATTTTCTAGAGATTATTGCTTGAAGTAGGAGACGATTTTACTGTTCTTGAATTTTCCTTTTTGTAAGGACTGGTCCAGAACCATGGCTGATCAACAATCTTCTTTTCAGGTAGAAATCTTCTTCTTCTTCTTTCATTATCACTCATTGGTACTTCACTCCAATCTAGAAATTTCTTCATGGTGCGGAAACAAATGTGACAGGGGTTTATTCCTTGATGGAGTCACCTTCAAAAATTATTTTCCTTTGAAATACATATATATTTTTTATATATAGTTTTTTGAGATTTTGGTAGAGATATTTTGTGGGCACACTTAGGAAAATATCTACCCAATGGAGTTGCCAAAAATTTTGGTGAGAAAAAAATTTCAGGTGGAAAAATTAGGTGTCTCCACCACATATTCATGAGGCTACTGCCTCTCTTGCATTGAATGTTATAGCTCCCATTATTAAAATTAAACTAATCATAATCCTATCCAAATGTTTTGGGTGGCCAAATTTTCTAGAGATCACATAGGACACTTCACTTTGAACCTATTACAAAGTGCTTATATGGGGTATAAGGGAGGAAAATCAACAACGAGGGGGGGAGAGAAATGAAGAAAGGAAGATTACTACAATGATTAGATTGCATAGATCACACCCAGTAACCATAATAGTTTCACATTCAATATAGAAGAAATCATGATGAAGCTATCGGGACCAATGAATCAAAACACAAAGTTTTCACGATCATCTATCGAAGATACACAACTCTTACATCATTATGCTTACAAAGTGCATAAATGAAAGAAGTAGAAGAAACAAAATATGCTCATACCAACTATGCTTATTATGCCAATGATGAGAGGAAACCATGCATAAAAATCTACACACATTCATACATCTTGGAAAGAAAAAATCTATTCCTTGATTGACATTTACACAAGTTGTACAAAGCAAGGGAAAAGAAGAAAGCATGTAGCAAAATGTATCTTTATTTCATGTATATGGATGACAAAAATTCCAAAAACATATTACAATCCACTATTTCTATAGAGTGATAGTTTTTAAAAATATGGAATCCCTTGGAATGGAGAGGCCATCCCAATTTATAACAATCTAAATTGTCCTTTCACCTCCCTCACATGACTCTTCATTTCCATATTCCACTTGTGACCCGTTTTCCACAAATTAAGTATTTATCTTATAATTTTTAGAAAATACTTTTACAAATTTAAAATAGGTCACTTAAGTGAATAGGAAAAATACAATGATTATGCTTAATGAAGAATTAGAATGGAGAGAGAAAGAAGAGGGAGAAGGGAGAAAGAAGGATTACATCATGGATGAAGACCAATCCATCTTTGATGAAAATTTTTCTCCACTAATGAATTGATGAATTGTTATCTTTAACCTTTGAACTATGAGGAGACTCTTTCTAAGTAGTCCATTAAAAGTTTCCACTTTCTTTGACAAATTATGCATATGGATGGAGGCTTTACACAATTTTTTACACAATGCACCCATGATAATCGCATCACATTGATGAACAATAATCCTATGGAAATATTTGAACACGTTTCTAATGATCTTCACAAAATCTATGATGCACAAAACCCTCGAACTAAGGGTTTAAAAACATAGTTGAATGATTAGTTTGATGATCATGGGAATTTTTCACTGAAGTCTACTTCAAATAGGTTTGAGGATGGAGAAAAATATTTGATGACATTCTTCTACACATTCACACTATTGTAATGATAAAAAATATTTGATGAAGTGAATTTTAAACACTTTGTTTCCTCCTTTTACATGGTGCTCGGGCATCTTGGGTCTTGAAATGAGTGTTGAGAAACATTATTTCAAGACTTCTCAATGTGAGCTCGAGATGGACATGAGAATTGCTCATGATGATCCTCCTCGATACTTGATTGATGAGACATTATAATTCATTGAAATCACCAAAAAAATCATTTCAAATCACCCAAATCTCTGAGTGATGAATATGAATTCATCCGATGTGGCTTGCGATGCCTTAAATTACTTCTGAGCACACTTGAATTCAGACGATGCTTCCAAGACCAATATGAAGTTAAAATTATTTGTTTGATCCTTGGAATCATCTTGTATTCCCTCAAGATGAAAAAAAATAGTGATATATGTCATTATGGAGGTGAAAACAATTTTTCATATTTGAGAGCCAAAACCTACTTTTTTAGAAAGTTGAACCCAGGATTGCCGCTAATTTAAACAATGTCACGTTTTTTGGTTTTCTATCTACATTGAAAGGTTTCCCTTCATTATAAATTTTTCATGGATGTTTGGGTAAATTCAAATAACTTTCCATTTTTGGAAATTTTTTTTCTTTTTTTTCACTTTTTTGCTTTTTCGACTTTGTGCCAAGTTTTCAATTTGAAATATTTTTAGTATTTTTTTCTTTAAGAGGAAATTGTCATTTTGGAAACTTACTAAAAAAAGTGTAAGTTTAGATGCTCTATATGAATTTTCAGATTTGTTAAAACCGAGTCTGTTTGATTTTTTATTGATAATAAATGAAGGAAGAAAGTGCTCTAGGGACAAAATTTCAAATGGATGCCATTAAAAATGTTGACTCTTTAGAGGTTTTTGTAATTTTTTTCAATCTTCAATGGTTTGGATGAAGAAGGTTTTATCAAGTTTCACTACCGGGATTTGATCACCGGTTCATTAGTTATGAGCAATTCTTCTTTTTGTGCCCTAGGTTTCTAGGAGCTCTTAATCATAGATTTTACTTATAAAGGTGGATTTTTCTTATGAAAAATAATGCAATGATGGAGTTAATATGGATGGAGATATGCTAGAAAATTTTAATAATAATTATAATGGAGGAATGAAGAATCATGACATATGGAGAAAACATGTGTGTGTGGGAAGAAAGAAGTAGCTAGTGACATCCTAGCAATTAGATATTTTTATAGAATTTTGAGTTTTGAATGGGTCAAAATTATAGAACATATTTTACCAAAATTTTTCATTGGTGAAAAAAATTTTTTTCCCTAACCCTATTGGGCCACTTGGCATCATCGTGATTGAGTTGGGGATGAGAGGGGGCTAAATTTTGTGCTTTAAGATTGTTGGGGCACATGTGTGACCAAGAAATTATATTGAGAGGGCTGGGGAATTTTTTTCATAAATAAACCAAGGATTTTTGTATGGGACACAAAAATTCACCCTCACCCTATCTTGAAAAGTGGTGGCGTGATTACGTGCATGGAGTGGGTGTTGGGAAATGGCCCGAGGGCTTAACTTAAAGCAAAGCTAAGACTTGGTCATGTGGAGGGTCTAGGGTAAAAATTTGGTAGGGGAGAAATTTATTGCACATATTTCACCAAATATTTGGTAAAATTGGTGCGAAAAATGTGTGTTACTCTCCCATTGGTTAGATTTCCAACCAGGAAAATGGCTAATAACCGTTGGAGCTTGTGAATTGGAGAATGACTTGTCGGGACCATATTTGGGGCTTCCGATAGATGTTTTTAATGAAATTTAATATTATATTGACTATAAATATCCTTATAAATAAAATGGTGGAATTTTAAGACCTTTACTCTATCATTTACCCTCTCGAAATTTAGGATTTTATTTCTATCTCATAGGTTGTGCATAGTAAAAATAGATGGGGATATGATGCAACAAAGTGTTGCAAAAATATTCTTCCACCATATTGTAGAGATCTGAATAATCTTTCCAATGATATCTTTTTGAATCTTAACTCTTTCTACATCTCCCGAGAACCACTTCTAGAAGTTCATCGGTGTTTTTGGCCCTACGCACTCCTTAGACCTCCAAGACTCACTCTTACTTAACTTGCTCCAAAATTTATTGAAATTTTTCTTATCCCTCATTTAAATATTCATTATGAATTTATTTCTTTTGTTCTGATCTAGGGGTGCACACCATCTTTAAGAAGGTTAGGAAAGGACATTTCCTAAGCCTGCCAAAACGTTGTCTTGATGGATCTTGCTTTCAAAGCTCTTGCACTATTTAAATATCCCTAAATCACCTAGTTACATACTGACATAAACCATTGGAATTATTGGAGAGGGGAAAATAGGACTTGCTCAGGGATTTGGGTGATCCAGGAAGTGTTTGGAAAGGCCTACAACCAAAAATTTTGACACTGGGGTTTGTTGTCGTGCTTGAAAATTGAGAATTTTCTTGTTGCCCATTTGCATGATAATAATAAGGTATGGAATAAATTTACATTATGTGATGTATGTGAGTTTTAATATATTTCCATGTATGTTTTAGATCAATTTCATGCATGTTCATGAGGTTTTGAGGCCCAATTAGGTTGACTGGTTAAAGGGCAATTTTGGGATCTCAAATAACAAGGTGTAGTGTTTTGGCCATAACTTGAGCTACAGGTGGAAGTTTTAGGTGATTCAAGATGTGATGGAAAATATATTTATTTATATTTACATTGATATATGTATTTCTTGATGATGAGGTTATATGATAGTATTTCAATGTCATTCCTTGAGGATAACATCTGGTTTTGTGCAAGTTTTACATTGGTTGAAGCATGATATAGATTGTTTGATGCTTCCTATCACATGTAATGTTAATATGGATGAATGTGGAATCCAATGAATCTATTTTTAAGCCATGAATATTTGTATAAATGGTTTTATGGGATAACATTTTGAAATAGATGTGTTGTGAGTTGATTTTGAAGTGAAGGAAAATATTTCTATGGTTTGAAGAGAAATATTTTTTTATAAATTATAACATGTTTAGAATTATTTTAAAGGTTATTCCATTTATTTTGATTGTTTTCATGGAAAATTTTCATTCATTATGAGTGATTTGGTGATCAGATGAAGTTTCTAGGGTGTTGAAGGGTGAATGAAACAACTGCTTTTAAAGATCAGTAAAGGAAATAGGTCTAGTAAATGAAATAATTTGATTGGTTGATATTAATTTCAACCATGTATGAATTTTTTATGATATTTTAATCATGTATAAGGGTTCATTAGTCATGAAAAATTATGGTACTAATGTTAGGGCATTTTTAAGAATGTGCCTATGGGGTTTTGAGCCATTTTTGGCACATGAAATGATGGTTTTAGCTAGGCCAACCTATATGGGTCAAATTTAAATATTTTAATTCAAAATTTAGAATTTCATAAATGTGTTTTATGTCTTATTTATCATGGAGTACCAACCTGTTTTGGTTTGGAAGGAAGAAAAGCATATTTAAGTGCTTGTTTAGTTCATTTTGAACTAGTGTGCTCTTGGAGGAAAGGTGTGCAACCCAGAGAGATATATTTTGCAGTTATGTGAGCATGATTTGAATTCTAAGGAATATAACTATAGGTTTAGGAAAATCATATAACATGAGAGCAAGAGAATAGATAAAATAAAGAAGGAGAAAGAGAAATTTTGACTCCTAGGTATGAACTAGGGTTTGTGAGCTGAATTAAAGATCTCCATGAGTTGTGGCAATAGAATTTTTAGAGATAAAACATATTCAAGTGGATTAGTTAATTCTTGGTCATCCTTAGGGTGTTGTATCCTCTTTTTGGAGTGGGTTCTTCACTAAATTTTGGGTTGGTGCCTCACTAAATTTGAAGCATGACAACATAATGTTTATGTTTCAATGGTTTTATTACCCATGAGGTTTTCCCACTTAAGTCTTGTTTCTATGATCTTGCTTTCATGTGTTGTGGTTCTTTGTTGATATTATGAACATATATAATGCTATGGTTGAATGTTTGTGAATTAATAAATTATGTTACATGCTAAATTTAATGGTAAATGAAATAAGACATTTTTAGGAATGATTTGCCCCCACCCCCTCTCATTTTGTTGTGCTTCTAATAATTGGTATCATAGTGATTCCTTTTGCAGTAAATTTGATAGCGTGTTGAAGATTCTCTCAAGCACAAATGGATATGTCTACTAATCGTTGGAGGGAACAATATTAAGTTGATGAGTAAATGGTGTGTTAAATTAAAGATAATATTTATAAAATGCATAAATTTTATGAACTAGATATGAAATATTTGAAATCTCAAGTGGAAAGTTTGTCTAATGCCCTAAAGGAGAAAGAAGATGTTTGTTCTAGGTATGAAGAAAAATTGAAAGCTCTTGAATACGATTTAGAGGTTGATTCTAACAAGTTAGAAATGTATGATAGACTTGAAGAGAGATCCAACGCTCTTAATAATATGTTTTAGATTCAAAGAGTCACAAATGACAAAACATGCCTAGGGTTTGAAGGAGAGAAAAAGAAGGATGATGATGGAGCTGGTCAAACACTAAAATGAATGAGAAGGTGAATAAGAAGGTTGTTACAAGAAGGTATAACTTAGTTAGAGAATCTAATTCTATGAGGTATGGCTCTTTATTCAATGGATATTATTTTTTTCCATGATTTTTTTCATAGAGCTAGAAATTACAAAACTAAGACTCCAAGGAATGTAGTATGTGTATTCAAGGGTGAATGCTACTCATTTTGTGAATATGGACATAAGGCTAGAGAATGTGGATGGAACTTAAGTGTATTTTAACCTAGAAATAACAATAGTGTTTTGTGTCATAAGTGCCACAAAAAGGTCATATTATCCTGGTTTGTGTGTTCAAAGTGGGACTCGAAGAGGTGCTATAAGATTTCAAGCATTAAACGAAAAGGTATTCAAAAGGAAATTTAGTCAAATGTATCATCCCAAGACTATTATGTAATATTAAAAGGATAAGAATAATATTGATCTAGTGAAGGAGGTCAAAAAGACTGAATCTCGTCCCATCATGTCAAGTTTGAAGGTTGTCAAGGAGGATGACAGAGCTACCAAGATAGATAACAATGCTCTCACGCCTATGACAACTCAAAATAGTATGTTTTCTAAAGTTCAACAAGAAAACATGTGTTTGAATGGATTTCAAGCCCTTTGCAAGATAATTTGAAGCAATTGGGACTCTGGAATACCTCTAGAGTGATAAGGTATGTAAAGTGACTCTTTCCCTATTTTCATGATTTCTTGCATTTGATAGGTGTCTAATTTCTATCATGTTGTATGATGTATTGTCTCAAAGAGATCTATCATATAGGTCCTGACAAGTATGTCTTGATCATTGAGGTCTCGTGTTATAATGATTTTGTCTCAAAGGTCTACATATGATTCCTTGCTATCATTCAAGAAGTTGTAAACTCCATCAATGTGAAACTTGTTATCATCAATGTTCTATCATGAGAATCTTTTATCTCATAGGTATTTTTTTGAAAAAGTTCTTTCTATTTACTTCTTTCAAGGTTTTAGAGAGGTCTTCCATGATGTTACAAATCAATTACCTGTAAAAGGAAAGGAGTTTAGTGGTGAGCAGAGGTATAAGTGGTAATGTATGTCTCGTGATCAATCAAAATTGTTATCTCTATCATGTTTGGTCTATTGAAGTCATGGAGAATCTTCTACTATTGTCCTTGAGTTGTGTAATAGTAAAGTGTTGGATTTACACATACAATGTCCTGGAATTGTAGATGGTAGATTTCATTTTTGTCTAAGGCATGGTTCTCGGTATCACATGTTATGTCTTCAAGTTGGCATGAGGTCTATAGTGAACCCCTATGAGAATTTTTACCCTTAAAACCATGATGTCGGGGTTTTTTATTACTAAGAAGCTTCATATGATGAATAACTTAAAGTTTGTGCTCAAGATCTATGATCTACAAGTCACTTGGAATGTGTTGTGATTCATTGTGATCAAGGAGAATTTCCATTTGTGAAAGAAAGTTTGAGTTAAGCTGTGGTGAAGTATGTCTCGGTCAAAGAACATCATGTGTAGTAGTCAAAGTGAGTCTGCAATGTCTTATCAAATCTATGTTTAAGGATTGTTGAGCCAACAAAGTGAGAAATGAAGTGTTAAGATAGATTAGAAGGAATGTGTAATAATTTATTAGAGTCTCAGTACAAGTGTGAATAAGCTATAAGGAAGGTGGTGAATGTGATCATGACAACTTGATCGGTGTAATAGCTTATGAAGTTATCTCGTGACCAAAGTATATTCAAATTAGGGGTGAACTTGGTGAAATAAAGGTGGTTTCATGTTGGGACAAAGTTGTAAGGTACAAACATCATGAAGGATTGAGATGGATTCAAGTGATAAAGTGTAAGCATATCTCAAACTTCGATTGCTAGTGTGAAGTGTTTGATGCCTTTTTGACCTACAAGGTCTCTAAAAATTGTGACAAGTCTAAGAGTTGTACCAATAAATATATTAAAACCTTATATGATCTATGAAGGAAGAAATTGGATGAATAAGCCAACAAGTAACATTGTGAGGAAATATTAATGATTCAAAAGTATAAATAGTGGTAAAGTAAGTGGAGACTAGAAAATATGAATGAAAATATCAAATACATCAGGGTTTATGAATTCCTATTCATCAAGTTGCATCACTAAAGATACCTATAGGTCAAGATTTAAACTTAGTGACTATGACAAGTCAGGTGTACAGTAGTTTGAGTATTGACAAGTGAACTTTGAGTTTGCACAAATTTCGTGTTCTAATGTTTTTGAAGTCACAATATGAGTATGAGGTGATGTAATTTGGATCAAATTTTGTAATGTTCACATTATCAAGTCTCTATGAGCTTACCAATGTAGTAATCGTCATCAAATGAAAGTGATCATGATGGTGTATGAGGATTTGTACCATGAAATCCTATTATTTGGAGTTTGTGATCCCAAAGTAGGACTTCTTAGAAGGTTTGTACTCAAGAAACCTTGTTAAAAATGCATCTATATAAGCATGGAGGAGATAAGGGGATGTTATAGAACAATAATATAGAGCTTTGTGGACTAGAATAGTAGGTTTGTCATGAAACAATGCTTCTACAGATCTTTGATGAAGTTTATGTGAATGTGCTCAAGGAAGATATTAAAAATGTGAGTATAAGTACTCATAATTTTAAGCTCCGGTATCCTTATATTAAGCTATATGATAGAGGTGAATGGGAGGGTTATTCAACCATATACATGGTTGAGAACAATAGTGAGTGGATCAACATGTCTCTATAGGTATTGTGAGTGTGCTAAAGGAAAATACCTAAAATACTATGAAGTAAGTTCTACAGTAGTATGAGAAAGTTGAGTTAAGGTAATGGAAGAATGCGCCAAAGGTAAGTATTCTTCATCAAAGTTTAAGTGCAGATGTAAAATTTCACAATTCAAAGTGTGCCACTATAAGGGTTTGAGGTACATTGCAAAAAGATGTAGAGTACAAAGGGAAAAATGATCTTGGAATAATCTTGTGTCTTCTACCAACTACCTAAGTTTAAAAGGGTCAAAATAATAGAGTTTTATTAATAAAACATGGTCTAGGGTCTATACGTGCAAGCTAAAAGTCAGTGCACTATGTGTGTTATAATAAATTAAAGATGGTCTCTTTCAAGGCTTAGGTAACCGAGTGTTAATGTTTCTATAGGCATGTTTGAGGTTGATCATTGAGTAGATGTAGGTATTGATCTTCTACAAGCTCTCAATGATGAAAAGAAAGAAAGAGTTAGCATGGTGATGAAGAATAGATGGTAAAGAGCATCTTAGAAAAAGGTTATAATTTCTTAGGTGGTCTCAAAGGTTGTGAAAGTGATTTAAAGTAATCTTTAGTAGTGAATTACAAGCTTCAAGACATTATAAGATTTTTTTATGACTAGTATAAGTTTTTTCAAGACTTCAAGATGTGATACAAATCTATGGAGACTCGATCGTTGCTACAAGTTGTTATGAGACAATGGTCTAATTTGAATTTTTCTCAAAGTATGCTTGGTGCCTCCACAGATAGGGGGAGTGATTGAATGAGTTCATAGAAGACATAATTGTTATTTATAGCCCTATAAAGGTATGTATAGGACTTGTACACCCTATCAAGAAAGGGGAGTGATGTTTGTCTCTCAAACATCGGTATGAGATTGTGATCCTACAGGTGTACATGTTCAAGCATGTTGTAGAGTCTTTAAGACAAGGGGAGCCTTAATGGAGTGTTTGAGAGGGCTTCAAGAAGGTAAAATGCAACTCCCGAACTCAAATAAGGTATATTCTTGTAAATTTTGCTTGATCGATAAAAAAATCAATCTCAGTTAAATATGACCGTGAAGATAGGAAATTGTTTAAGACCTAGCCTAAGTGTTTAGAATGCTCCTAGACAAGTGGTTGTTATGTCAAAATTATAGAACCCCTCGATTTTCTCTCTGTGTGTGGAGAAATCGGTGTAATTCTGCTAACATGGGGTTATCCCTCAAGATTTTGGACTTAAAAAATTGAGATAACCCTCTAGAGAAGGCAATATTCCTCTATCCAATCCTAATGCTAAACTACTCCTAATGGAGAAAATATGCCTAACTACACCTATCCTAACAATGCCAAGGAGATAGAGAGAGAAAGTACATGAAGTGGGAAATCCTACACTGACGGGGTGATAACACCAAAAAAGGGGTGAGATACTCTGCTGAGGGAGAAAGAAGAGGGAAAAATAGAGTTGGGCAAGGTCAAAACAATAGTGACATAGACCCAAACTCCATCTTCCATATGCACTCCATGAAACACAACATCTTACACCTATAAATGTGAAATACATGCACAAAAAATAAATACAAAATGGAGAGGCACAAAGAAACAAAAATCATGAGAAAGGGTTGAAAAACTCCACAAAAATGTGATTTAATTGCTCTATAATGTACAAATACCATTACATTTATGGTCAAAGGAATATAAACACTTTCCGACATAGGAGAAGGCTTACAACTCAAATGGAGTTGAGGGAAAAAAATTTCCCACTCCAAGAATGTCTCCCTTAAAAATGAGGGGTTCGATTGCATTATATAGCTATTTTTCACCCCCCCTCATTAAAGAGGTATGGGCACCCATACTATTTCACTTTCTAGTTGTACTTTTGTTAGAAAAGGACATGGGTGCCATATTGCATTAAATATGGTTGTTGGGTTGTCATTCATTTAGCTACCTTCATCCGCTTGGGACTCGTGGGACGCATAACCATGTAACCCATCCAACTATACTATACCACCACCCAAGCATCCAACTTCATGACAAGTCTAACCATGTGTTGCCTACTTGGGAAGTGTATGATGATTCAAGGTGTCTCATCTTTTCCACCATGTAAGGCATGGAAGATGAACTCCATAGGCTCTTTTTAGACTTATAATTCCTTACATGGCTATCAAAATCTTCCGTTGAATCTCAAGTCCTCTTTCACACTACACACTCCTTAAAGCCCAAAATCTTACTTCTGATGGATGGCCCCAAGACTTTCGAAACTTCCATGAATCTCTTTTGATGCTTCAAAACTTGAAAAATCAGCTGTATCATTCAATATTTCTCCATGAATCACTTTCCAGTGCTCAAACCCATCCCCCTAAGTTGTTTATTTTACCAAGGGGTAAAAATAGATAATCATTGACAACTTCTTGGAGACATATACCTACTATATGTGAGACCATGCACTCAAGCATCCATTGGGCATGGATTCAATATTGGTACACCGAAAAGTGATCCTAAAATATAAATTATTTCCTTGAGCCATTAAAACATTGATGCTTGAACCTGGAACTTCCTACCACTTCTCATATTTTCCATCTCATTTATAAAATTATGTAAGTTAAGGTTTTCGAGAGGGGAAAATTGTCTTGAACCTAGAATTCTCTTCTTCTACAAATCTGATCTATAGGAAAAGGTTGAATCCCCCTTAACACTTTCCTTAATCTGATTTCTTGTCAAGTATGAAATAAACCAATTGATGATTCCTTGAAAATCATAAACACTGCAGAAGTCATGGGAACACAAGCTAATTCGGAGAGAGGTGGTACTATTTTTGGAATTTGATTTTCCCATGAAAATATGCCCCCTCCAAATAATAGATCATCCAAGAGAAACAACACACCACAACACATGCTATGTACAAAACTAAAAATCATACACACTCCAAAGGGAGCATGCAGAGTGTGCATACACACTTATTTTGTTGAGAGAAAACTGCCTACTCTATGTTAATAAGAGGAAAAGGGAAATCAAACAAATCCTATAACTGGTAGGGAGAAGTAACTTTTATTTCTCAAAATAGGCAGCCATGTATATAATTTGGTGTTGAACATGGTTTTTATTATGAGTGAAAAACTAAAAGAGGCTGATTCTCCATCCAAATCACCAAAGTATCAACATCAATCGAAAATACCTCCTCAAGTTGATTGACATTAGACTCCTAAAGGTGTCGATGGTGACCCTTGGTTCTTTATATATCATCCCATGTAATGAAATGGACATGACCAGTCTTGGCTTCTCCCTTGGCTCCAATGAAGCCAAGTACCTGATTGGGCACGGTGTGATCCGATGGGTGTGCCCATTATTTTGAAATTCAACTCCAAGAATGGATTCTTCTTGCAGAGCTTCCTAAAAACAGAGGTTTCTGCATGTTGATCTTTTCTTTGCATTGCTTCTACAAGAAAATTTCCCTCTGCCTTGATGACCAGTATGGAAATGGTGTCATCATTTTTCCTTCCTCCTTGTCTAGTGTGACGCTTGGAAGATACAAATATTCCAATCTTTGCTCCAGATGGCTGCCATGAGATGTAGGTTGTTGTCCTTAAATTCTCTCCTCCATGGTAGTGGAATATTGTTCCTAGAAGGTGCATTATGGAGGAGAAAATGTTGTGATGTCTATGGGTTCCTCTCCATAAAAACAATCCTCAAATTCGGATAGATAATTTTCCTCCTTGTTGTCCTGTTATGTGTGCTTGACCTCCTCCATGGTGTCCTCCTATTCTACAAATTGTTCACCATGGTTCCCTTCATCTTTGAACATGGAGTTTGAAAGCTCAAACTCTTCTTCAACATTAGATCTCAAAGGGGATGAAGTGGGAGGAAGGACTAAAGGTTTTTGTCTAGCTCGTTATATACTCAATGCCCCTGAAACTATAAGGATCTCCTCCATAGCCAGAATATGCTCCTCTTCCTTTAAATTTGGAGTTGTTCTTCCATATTCCTCTACTGAATGTGCATTTGATGGTTGATCAATGATATATGAAAATAGAGTGCCCTCATGGGCACTACATTGTGGACACACCGATTTTTATTTTTTCGACCTTAGCCTCCTTTGAAGGCTTAACTAGCAAGGGAATTCTATCCATTCCATACTTTGAAGCCCAATTCCTTAAAAATTATCATTTCTTCTTTATTGGGTTGTTCTACTTGTTGATCTTCCTGACTAGTTTTTGAGTCTCTCCCTGACATGAATTAGGGAATGCAAGAGGAAGGGTGGGTTGGGGTTCTACCAATTTCTACATTGTTGGTGGTGGAGGTGATGGAAGGGGTTTTATACTTTTCTCTTATGGAGGGGACTTGGATTTGGAAGGGAACAAGGTAGAAAAATTGATGTGGATGAAAGACTAGGGGATGGAGAAGAGGATTTCCCACTAGGGGCGGTAGGAAAGAAGTTCAAAAATTGAGGCTCAAGCTAAGATGGTGTTGCTTACAGAATAGAGGGAAAATTTCTATATGATGATGTGGGACTTACCCATTGACAAGGCTCCCTAACACCAAGTTTGTAGCCATCTATATTCTCGGTCCACTGTGCAAGCTGAGGAAATATCTCAACCATGAAATCAAGCTTTCACTATGGGCTAAAATGTCTTGGCATAGGGCCGACCCATGGAAAAAGTTCCCTATAGCTAATTCTGAATGCTTTGATTTGAGTTATGGCCCTTGCCTACACCATACATGCCTCCATCTTTTGAATCTTCTCCTGCAACGCAAAATTCTCTATGTAATTGATTTCACTACATGCATATCACTCTTTGTAGGTTTCATAGCTGAATTGATCTTGGTACTACTCATAGGGGTAGGAATATTGATTTTGAATTTTCTAATAATGCTGATCAATAGGAGTTGAGAAATACATTGGAGGTGGACTACATTATTTCCACTATAAGAGTGAATTCCATGAGGGGAATGAAGTCATGATTACACAACTTCATGAAATGGAAGAAAATGAAAGATGTGGAAAGAAGAATGGGTGGAAATGGATGGAAGGAAAGTCTGTAACTCAGAGAATGGGTTGTTGAATAAATGGAGTCATGAGATGTGATTTGCATGTGCCTCCAAAGGATGAATGTCACCAAGAACGCATAAACTAGATGAAATGAAGTGGTAAGGTGCTTTAAACCTATCCCACCAGGTGTGCCAAAATTATTATTTCAAAATAACAAAATCCCTCGAGTTTCTCTCTCGTGTGTATGGGGAAATCGGTGTAATTTTTCTAACATGGGGTTACCCCTCAAGCTATGGGACTTGTGAACTTGAGATAACCCTATGGAGAAGGATGACTACCTCTACCCAATCCTAATGCTAAACTACTCCTAATGTAGTAAAGACACCTAACTAAACCTATCCTAACAATGCCAAGAGAGAGAGAGAGAGAGAGAGAGACTACATGAAGTGGGAAATCCTACACTAACGGGGTGATAAAACTAGAAAAAGGGGTGAGATACTCTATTGAAGGAGGAAGAAGAGGAACGATAGAGTTGAGCAAGGTCAGAACAATAGTGACATAGACCCAAACTCCCTCTTCCATCTGCACTCCATGAAACACAACATCTTACACCTGTAAATGTGAAATACATGCACAAAAAACAAATACGAAATGAAGAGGCACAAATAAACAAAAATCACGAGAAAGGGTTAAAAACATTAAAAAAATGTGATTTTATTGCTCTATATGGTGAACATACCATTAAATTGATGCTCATAGGCATAAATATGCTTTTTAGGTACAAAAGAAGGCTTATAGCTCAAATGGAGTTGAGGGAAAATTTTGTAAGAGTTTTCCCAACTCCCTAATGTCTCCCCTAAAAATGAGGGGTTTGATTGCATTATATAGCCATTTTTCACCCATCTGTCATAAAAGAGGCATGGGCACCCATACAATTTCTCTTCCGAGGGTACTTTTGTCAAAAGGGGACATGGGTGCCATACTACATTAAATATGGTTGTTGGGTTGTCATTTGTTTAGCTACCTTCGCTCTTGCTTAGACTCGTGAGGCCGTCAAACCATGTAACCCATCCAAATACGTTGTAACACCGCCCAAGTGTCTAACTTCATGACCTCTCTAACCATGTTTTTCCCCGACTTTTACCATCGACCCTGGGGGTTGGACATCATCCAACTATGTGGGCCATACATTTTTGTGGTCACCGACCAACCCCAAGTACATGTCTAACTTGGTGACTGCCAAGCTCGTGCCGTATCTGCCTAACCTTGGTGACACACAAAAATTTGTGTGTCATGTAAATTAGAGGGGTGCGATAGGCATCTAAAATGTCTCAGTACACATCAAAAATGTGACCCGCCAACCTTTTTCGTACCATCCAACCTAGATGACCCGACTAACCTTGTCATATCATCCAACCTAGGTGACCCGACCAACCGTGTGTCATGAAAATGAGTGGGGTGAGACAGACATCTAAAATCTGTCCATACGCATCAAAAAAAGCAACCCGATAAACTTACCTAACCAACCTAGGTGTCTAACCTACCGACCAACCTAGACATCCAACCCGGCTGACCAACCCACCCGACCAACCCCGTGCATCTAACCTACCCAACTAACCTCGTGAAGACAACTTCAGAAGGTGATATCTTGATCTCCTGGATGGGTTTAGGTGTGAAATTTTATATGATTTGGCATGGAAACAACCCATTGAATCTAATGGTGGTGGTCTCAAGATACAATTTTTACTTTATCACCTCGAAATGTCTCCTTATTTATCTATATTTGGGTGGTGCACGAGAAGAATGAACTGCCTTGGGAAGTGTATGATGATTCAAGATGTCTCGTCTTTTCCACCATTTAGGGAATTGGAAGATGAATTTGATAGTCACTTTTTGGACTTATAATTCCTTACATGGGTATAAAAATATTTTGTTGAAGCTCAAGTCCTCTTTCACACTACACACTCCTTAAGGCCTAAAATCTTGCTTCTAATAGATGGCCCCAAGACCTCTCAGAATTTCCCCGAATTAATTGAAATGCTTCAAAAACTTGAAAAATTAGATGTATCAGTCTAGATTGCTCCATGAATAGATTTCCATTGCTCAGCACTCCATCCTTCCAAGTTGTCTATTTTACCAGGGGATAAAAATAGATAACAGTGGTCAAGGATAATAACTTGTCTTTGTTCTTGGGAGACCGATATAATGATCTTGAACCTAGGGGGATCTATTATTTTAAATCATGTCAAAGTTGAGTAAAATTAGACCGAGATGACTATTTTGGACCATGAACTCTTTTGGTGAAAAAGTAACAAGAATTGTTAACAACAAGCTTGATATGGGCCTAGATATGATTGATATTGTCAAGAAATATAAAATGGTGCCTTGAGATGATAAGAACTAACATTTTTGGCATGATTCAAAGGAATAATGCTTAATATCTCAGTTGTTACCATGTTTCAAAGAAGGCTAGAACAATGTGGAAGGTGAAAATTAAATGTTGTGCTTTCTTAGAAGATGGGGAATGATTTTTGCCCTTTTAAGGAGAGATTTTTTTTTTTCATGAAGTACTGATGATGATTAGATGTTTTAAGTGCTCTTTATAGGGGGATCTTGGCAATTGCATGTTTTACATGAGGCCTAAAATCAAATTCTTTGGAGAAAGTCAAGAAAATGAGTCAATTAGATACCTTTGGTTGATGTTATCAACAAAATCATGGAGGTATGATGCTGAAGATGATGAATGAGGTAATATACAGGTATTCCTTTATCATTAATGTAAAATGGGGGAGAATTTTAGGGTGTTTTCCATCAATGACAAAGGGGGAGAAGTTCAGTGTGTTTTCCATCATTGAAAAAGGGCGAGATTGTTGGCATGCAGACCTAATAGGTGTTTTCATTGATGAAAAATGACATTAATGGAAAAGTGGATGTTGTAAGATGATGGTGTGATGATGTTTGAGATTCTAACATACAGGTTTAGATGTATATCAGCTGCCACAAAGTTGAGATTGATGATGCATGCTTGCTTTTGCAATTCTATATAGGTTCCTAGGAGGTGTACATTGACAGTGAGAGCTTCTTGGATGTTAGAGAAGTATGTTGACATGTTGCATAGATGGATTTAAGGGTGCTTGTCCACCATAATAGTGATATGGTACAGATTTACGTTGTTCACCATGTTAAAGGTGCTCATTGGGAGCATGTATGCTTGCTTGGAGGTGTGACAAAATGTATTGGGGATAGATGATCTTATGGAAGAATCTAATCAGGTATATCATGACATATGAGGTATGTTTGGGTCATTTTAAGAGATTCCATGTTTAGTTATTGTACTCTTCTAGTTGGTCCTAGTTGTTATAGTGAGGATCAAACATGATTTCTTAGGTAAGTCTTAGTGGCTGGAAATATTGAGTAATGGTATTGTCATTATGAAAATTGGAGATGTTAGAGGGATGATGATGGTGCTCTTAGAAAAATTTCAGGTACCTATGATTTGATTTTTACACGTTACGTCATTTTTGGTGAGACAGGTCAAGAACAAGTGAAAATGAAGTTTGAATTTCAACTTTAGATGTTTGTTGTGAATAATTTGATTTGCATGGGACCTTGTGGATTTCATTGATGTTCCTAAGGTGAGTCTATAATATTTTAGAATAATAATGAGGTTGTTTACTTGTCAGTTTTTATGAACGAATGTTAAGAAAGTGGGAAGGTCAAAATCCTAGTTAAACCCTAACTTAGAGAAGTTTGAAAAATTGAAGTATTATGAGTCTATGCTAATTGAAAGGTCAAATATGATAATTGGATGTTGTAGTAGACTCTCTCTGGATTTCCGAATGTATAGTTGAGGTCTTGACCATATGTGGGTCCCTCCCGATAATAACAATTTCTAAAGAGTTCCAGTTTGAAGAGAAATTTACCAAATGAGGTATGGACTAAATTTCCATTATGTGATGTATGTGTGTTTTTATATATGTACATGGAGGTTCATCAGGTTTTGATTCCCAAACAAGTTGAATGGTCAATGGGTAGTTTTGGGATCTCAAATAGCAGGGTCTAGTGTTTTGGGCTAACTTGAGCTATAGGTGGAATTTTAAAGTGATTCAAGTTGTGATGGAAAATAGATTCAGATATATTTATTTAATAATTTTTATGTCAGTAGTTAGTATTTCTAGAGAATTCCTTTTAAATAATATTTTTGCAATTCAAGATAACATCTATGTTTGTGCAAGTTTTACATTAGTTGAATAATGAGATGGATTAGTTGAAGCTTCCTATCCTGAAATGTGAATATACATGAAATTGGAATCTAACGAATCCATTTTTAATCCTTGAATGTTTGTATAAATTATTTTATGGGCATTTGGAAACATATTTTTTAGTAGGTTAATTTGGTGAAGGAAACTCTTGTTGTGATTTGAAGAGAAAGATGTTTTATGACTTATAACATGTTTAGAATTGTTATAAAGGTTCTTCCATTTATTTTAAGTGGATAAATGGCATGTTTTGATTCGTTATGAGTGATTTAGTGATCATATGAAGTTTCAGGGGCATTAAAGGGTGCATGAAACAACTATTTTGAAGATTGTAAAGGGAACTAGACCCAATAAATGAAATAATTTGATTGGTTGATATTAATTGCAACCATGTATGAATTTTTTTGATATTTTAATCATGTATAATGGTTCATGGGTCATGAAAAAGTATGGTGCTCATGTTAGGTAGTTTTTAAGAATGTGCCTATGGGGTTTTGAGTAATTTTTGGCTCATGAAATGATGGTTTTGGCTAGATCGACCTATATGGGTCATATGTAACTTTTGTAATTTAAATTTTTGAATGTAATAGAATTATTTGTGTCAAATTTATCATGAAGGACCAACCTATATTTTTTTAGAATGAATAAAATCGTATTTAATTGCTTGGTTAGTTCATTTTTGAACTAGTGCTCTTGGAGGAAAGGTGTGTGACCAAGAGAGACATATTTTGTAGTTATGTGAGCATTATTTGAAAGGTGAAGAATAGAAATATAGGTTTAGGAATGTCATATAGTATTAGAGAAAGAGGATATAAAAAATAAAGAAGGAGAAAGAGCAAGTTTGATGCCTTAGGGTATGAGCTAGGGTTTGTGAGCTGAATTAGTGATCTCCATCAGTTGTGGAAGTAGAATTTTTAGAGATCAAACATATTCAGGTGGTTGAGTTAGTGATTAGTCATCTTTAGTGGTTTGTATCCTCCTTGTGGAGTGGGTGCTTCACTAAATTAGGGGTTGGTTCTCCTTGTAGGGTTGGTGCTCTACTAAACTAGGGGTTGGTGCCTCACTAAATTTGAAACATGAAAATATAATGTTTGTGTTTCAAAGGGGTTTTCTTCCCCATCGTGTGGTTCCCACTTAAATGTTTTTTATATGATCTCTCTTACATGTGTTGTGGTTCTTTGTTAATATTATCCATATTTATTATGTTATGGTTGAATGTTTTATGAATGGATAAATGTTGTTACATACTAAATTTAATGGTAAATGAAGTAATAATTTTGTAGGACTAATTCACCCCCTCTCAATACATTGTTATTCTAAAAATAAATCTTCCTCTCTCTTTTATAGATGCTCTTACATTCATATTTGGTTAAGACTGTATAAAATTCATTCAAACTCCCCATAACTAGAGTCCGTGTGTTGAGAAAGTAGAATGTGTTCCACGTCTTGAAGAAGTTTATTTTTGTATTAATCTCTTAAACATAATGATTTATCATGTGTTACCAAGTAATCATCTTCATGATAGGAAATAAGTGGGGTATGAGTGCCTTTTGCTTTGAAATGATTGTATCAACTATGTTTGGTCTTCATATGATTATGATTTTCCTCTTTAGAGCCTACAAATTAAGACGCCTTATAATTACTTGATTTCCTAAGTGTAAAAATGGTAGTATTCTTTTTTGACATCATATTCATTTTTGAAGGTGTTAATGGTCTTCTCCTTAGTAAATTTTTATGTGCTTAGGGACTGAGACAATATTCTTCATGAAATGTGAACTTGAACATTTGAAGAAACAAGTGATCTAAACCTTCTTCTTCTAATCTTCAAGTTCTTGATTGATGTTTAGAACCTCCTACAACCCTTATGACTTGATCACAAAACTTATTTGAATTCATATGCACTTTCATTCCTCATAATCAAAATTGTAGTGAACTTCTTATGCATCTATCTTATTCATATGCTTTAAAATGAAGAATATAAGATGAACAATGGAGTTGAAGACTAAGTGGAGGTTATAGTGGATTATGAGATGTAGTGCTAAGTAATTTTTCCTTATTGAATATGGTATTGAATTTATATGTGTCTAATAAGTGCATAGATAAGTTGAATCCTTGAATATATCCCTTGTATGCTCAAAATGAAGAACATAATAAGAACTACGAGGTGTAAGAGTTGGAACGAGAATTCAAGAGTTGTTTTAAGGTGCATGTAACGGTTATACTTTATGATTATCCTTAGAAAAGTGGAATTAAGGATAGAAGAAAAACTTTTCTCACATTAATAGAATACACCACAATGTAAATGAGAATCCCGATGATAGATGTATTCTATTTGAGATTCCCGATGTTGTAGCTAATTGAGGGGGTGTAATCGATCGAGATTCTTGTCTCTTATATGTGCATAATAGTTCATGAAGACAATAGAAATGAATATGATAAGGTAGGTACTTTTATCACTCACTATGAAATACATATTTTGAAGACTTTTCATTTTTTTATGTATGACCAAGAAAAGAAAGATATGAACAATATTTGAACTAGAAGTTGAGAAGTTAGATACACTTTACAAAAGAAACATTTGACAACTTGGAGGAATATATATATGTGTATGATGAAGTATTATTCATTCTAGTGGAAGAAAAGAAATAGTTTTTGGTGTATAAAAAATATATGAATGAATCAAACCACCTTAAAAAGGCATGTGAAATTAATTCAGTCCAGAATGAAAGGAAATTGTGAAGACCAACCTTATATGAGTAGAGAAGTGAATGTATAGAAATATGTTATGAAATAGGAGGTGAATATAATGAGTCACAACATGACATGAATATGCTAGTGAATTTGATTCCAACATTACATGAATCTGGATGTTGATTAGCATTGGTGTAGGATATTTACCATGTATATATTTTAAGTACATGGGATTCCTCCACATAGGTGATTCACCATGCTTAGGTGTCCTAGGGTGTCATTATGGCCTTACACACATCATAGAGTGTCATAGGAGTTACATTTGACCGGCTATTCTGGGAATGTAACTCCCACCTCTTGACGGCTACATTTGTGGGGGAGTTACACACCCCACTACTATATGTACACCCTTTCATCTTGAGAAATATAATGGAATGGAATGGAATAGAGTATGGGATTTGAGCCATTTTTCCCTTAATGCATGCACATTGCTCTCATGGGTGATTTCTTTCTTCGATCTTGAAGCTACATCATTTTGTGGTTGAGTGCAACGTTTTGATGCTCACGGATTCCCTCCAGATATTCATCATTCCTCCAACATGGTATCAGATCTCAGGGATCGGAATCGTGTTGCTCACATTAGTTTCTTACTACTCTCCGTCTCGTAGTTTCTTGTGCAATCTTTTCTTTGCATGTGCTATACTTGCATTTTTTCAAAGGGATTCTTGTGCTTGATTTGTTGGCTCGAGGTTGCTTGTGCTTGGACATTTTCTTCCTATTGACTCATTTGCATTTTTGAACTCACTACTCGGGTATAGTTTTGGATTCAGAGGCTCATTTTTTTGTTTTCTTGTGAGGGAATAAGAGATAAAATATGTGAAATAATCCTCACAAAATCAAAATAGTAGAAACTAATATGCAAAAATATTATAGATCTCTAATAAAAGTGTAAAATAAAATAACACAACACAAAGAGAAAGTATTTAATGTGGTTCACCCAATTTGGGCTACGTCCACCAAGAATCACTTGCTCAAATTTGATTACAAACTGCCACTCTCTCAATATAATACCTAGATCTGTTTGGAGCTATGCTCAACAAACTCTACTGAATTCCCACCCAAATTTAAACAGATATGCAATGTTTTTCATACTTCTATCATGTGCATAAAACCATATAAATAGACAATCTGCTTAAGTAGTTTTACAAAACCGTGGGTATCAAAACCATGGGTAAAAACTGTCCCTTAAACCAATGGGTCAAAATCCCGCCCATATGAGAAAATCACAGACCCTTGCTCAGGGCCTGGAACAACCCTGAACCCCAAAGAAGGATACATGAAAAGTGTACAAGTACTCTTAGTGTATAGTATTTAACACTTTCAAACATGAAAAAGTCTCCACAACCTAACAATCTCTCACTTGGAAACTAGTTTTCCTTTGAGCAAGCTTCTCAACCCTTCACTAGTTTCTATGAAGACCAACCAAAGCTGAACACAACTTTAGTTTTTCCCTTGTGACCACCTTGGTCATCATGTCTGTAGGATTCTGACTGGTATGGATCTTCTCCAGCTTCAACTTCTCTTCCTCTAAAGTTGTCCTTATGAAATGGTACCTTAACTATATATGCTTCATCCTAGAGTGGAAACCAAAGTTATTAGCTAGGTGTATAACACTCTGACTATCACTATGTAGCTTTCCTTCCTCCTGATTATGCCCCAACTCCTCAAGTAATTATTGTAACCAAATCATTTCTTTGTTTTCCTCTGTGGTTAACAAAGCCACCAGCTTCTGTAGTCATGAAATCCAACTCACTGCTGTCCCACCTATAGTGTAAACATAACCTATCATGCTCCCCGTTGTCTACATCTCCAGCCATATATGAATCTACATAACCACACAAAGTGGTGTCTGATCCACTGTAGCAAAAAATTGTCCCCATGGTCCCTCTCAAATACCGAAGGATCCACTTTACTGCCTATCAGTGATCTCTTCCTGAATCACTCATAAATCTACTCATTGCTCCCACTACATCGGGCAATATCAAGCCTGGTACAAACCATGGCATACATAAAACTACCAACTGTTGATGAGTAAGGTACCTTGGACATTTTTTTCTCTCCTGCTCTGTCTTGGGACACTACTCCTTTGATAACTTGAAATGGCATGCCAAAGGAGTCCCAACTGGTTTAGCATCCTGCATATTAAACCTCTCCAAGAATTTCTTAATGTACTCTTCCTAGAGATAAAGTCAGCTTCCATTCCTTCCTATCTCGAGATATCCTCATACAAAGGATTTGTTTGGCTGCCCCCAAATCCTTCATAGCAAAGGATTCACTTAGCTGCTTCTTGAGTACTTTTATTTCCTACATGTTTTTACCTGCAACCAACATGTCATCCACATACAAAAACAAGATAATATAATTGCCATCCTCAAATTTCTTTGTATACATGCAATGGTTAGAATGACATCTAATATAAGCTTGCTCCATCATGAAGCTATCAAATTTCTTATACCATTTATGTGTAGCTTGTTTCAAGCCATACAAGCTCTTCTCTTCGTTTCTACACCATCTCCTCTTTACCTTTGACCTCATAGCCCTCTAGTTGCTGCATATATAGTTCCTCCTCCAAATAACCATGGATAAATGCAGTCTTTACATCAAGATGTTCTAAGTACAAGTCTTTTGCTGCAACTATTCCTAGAACAATTCTAATAGAAGTCATTTTTACTACAGGAGAAAAAATCTCATCAAAATCTATACCTTTTTTCATGCAAATCCCTTGACCACCAACCAGGCCTTGTATCTTTTCTTTCCTCCTTCCTCTTTGACTCTAAACACCCACTTGTTCTATAATGCTCTTTTAACTTTAGGTAGCTTCACTAAATCCCATGTTTGGTTCTCCATGAGATCCTAATGCTCCTCATCCATGGCTTGCTCCCACTTCTTCCTAGCATCTACCTACATTGCTTCATCAAAGCTCTTTGGCTCTCCACTATCAGTGAGTAATAAATAATAAAGAGAAGGAGAAAAATGTTTAGGTTCTCTTCTTACCCTAGAAGACCTCCTCAATATAGGAGTTTGGGGTTCTTGTTGAGGAGGTTCCTGAAATGATTCATGTGTCACTTTTCCATCCAGAAGATCCTCTACTACTGCATATTCTTTCTTGGATTCTTCCTATTTTCCTGCAACTGCTGCTTATACATGACTTTCTCATTAAAGACCACATCCCTAGATCGAATGATTTTCTTGTCCTTAATACTCCAACATTTATATCCAAATTCATCGCCACCATAACTAATGAAAGTACATTTTTCTGACTTAGCCTCTATCTTGGTCCTATCATCTTTGTCTATATGAACAAACACCTCACATCCAAAGACTATAAGAAACGAATAATCAACTTTCTTACCATACCAAGCCTCCTCAGGTATGCCTCCATCCAAGGCACTTAAGGGTCCTCTGTTTATCAAGTACATAGTTGTGCTCATCACTTCTACCTAAAAAGAAAGAGGCAGTCCTGCATGTAACCTCATGCTCCTAGCACATTCCATTATTGTTCTATTCATCCTTTTTGATACCCCATTTTGCTACGAGTTCCGGAACCATCTTTTGCCTATGGATTCCATTCTTAGAGTATTAATCATCAAATTCATTGCTGCAATACTCCCCTCCATTATCTAACCTGATACATTTTAGCTTAAGACTTGTTTCATTCTCTACCAAGGCTTTACATTTAACAAAAATGTCAAATACATTAGATTTTTTTCTAATACAATAAACCCAAACTTTCCTTGTTGCATCATCAATAAAAGTAACATAATAACTTGAACCCCCAAGAGATGATACCTAAGTCGGCCCCCACACATCAGAATGCACCATCTCTAACTCACTCTCTTTATTTGTAAGTCCAACCTTGAGAAACCTTACTTGCTTTTGTTTCCCATATATGCAGTCCTCACAGAACTCCAAACTTGTTTCTATATATCCGGGTAAATCCTTCTTTATGATCTTCATGCCCTTATGGTTCATATGACTGAGCCTATAGTGCCATAATGTTGTATCTACTTCTAAAGCCATAGACTACAAACATTAGTGCTATAAGTTCTTAAATACAAGGTTCCAACCTTCTTACATCTTGCCACAACAAGATCAGCCTTGGTAACCTTCCAAGAGTCCCCTGCAAATATCATAAGTATAACTATCACTTCACAATTACCCCCGCCGATATCAAATTTCATCTTAATGTAGGCACATGTCTGGCATCCTTCAATAGCCAAGTATTCCCATTCGCATCTTAACACGAAAAGAACATTTTCCAACTATGTTGTAAGGCTCGTCATCACCAAGAAAAACACGCCCAAAATCTCTTTAAACATAATCAACAGAATAATGCCTATATGGAGAAGCATGGAAAGAAGCCCCAAATCTAAAAAACCCAAGATTCAAAGTAATATTGTGAAAAGAAAGAATCAAAGCATCCTGACATATATTACCCATTGCCAAATTTTCCTCCTTATTTTCTTCCTGTTGTTTCTTCTTGTCTCGAAGCTCCAAACAGTCCTTCTTTACATGCCTAGACTTTCCACAGTGCCAGCATACTATCTTGCTTTTGGATTTTGACCTTGCCCGATCCTTTGATTTTCCATAGTTTCCTCTATTCTTATGTCTCCCTGTAGTTTCCTTTGTCAAAGCATTCCATGAAGTAGAAGATTCACTAGAGCTTTTTCTTCACATTTCCTCGTATAGAATCACCCCTACAACATCCTCAATCTTAAACTTTGATTTAATAGGAACCGAGTTACTTACCGCCATTACCATGGTATTCCAAATCTCGGGTAAAGAGCACAAGAACTAATAAAGCCCTAACTTCTTCATCAAATTCTATTATAATGAAGCTAGCATATCTCTGACCATATTAAAACCATTTAGATGATCTCGCTCTTGAACCATTCTTAGACATCTTCATATTAAACAAAATCTTCATTAAAAATATCTTATTAGAGGTAGAGAGTTTTTCATGCAACTTCCCTAATGCATCCATCAGTTCTTTTGTTGTCTTTTCCTTTGAAACACTAAATAATACCGAAGATGCAAGAAACTTGACTAGATTGTTCCAAGTTCCTTGCTACCTAGCAAATCCCATTGCGCATTTGTCATGCTCAAGGGTTTTTTCACCTTCTCAAATAATGGAGTATAAAGATCCTTCTGATAAAGGTAATCTTCCATATGCATCTTCCAAAGACTGAAATTCTTCCCATTGAATTTATCAACCCTAGATCTTCCATCATCTACCATAGCTCCCACTCAAGATAAAACTTTCCTTGCGATTCAACACTTTAGAAAACCAAACCAGGATTTGATACCAATTTTTAGGGAATAAGAGATAAAATATGTGGAATAATCCCTCACAGAATCGCAATAGTAGAAAATAATATGTAGAAAATATTACAGATCTCAAATAAAAGTGCAAAATAAAATAACACAACACAAAGAGACATTATTTAACGTGGTTCACCCAATTTGGGCTACATCCACAAAGAATCACTTGCTTAGATTTTATTACAAGCCACCACTCTCTCAATAAAATACCCAGATCTATTTGGAGCTATGCTCAACAAACTCTAGAATCCCCACAATTCAAAGCACATTTGCAATGTTTTTCATACTTCTATCATATGCATAAAACCATATAAATAGATAACTACTTAAGCAATTTTACAAAACCATGGGTATCAAAACCATGGGCAAAAACCATCCCATAAACCTATGAGTCAAAATCCTGCCCATATGAGAAAATCATGAGACCCTCACTGGGGCCGGCCTAGCTCCGAACTCCCGGCGAGGATATATGAAAAAAGTGTATAGTAATCTTAGTGTATAGTCTTCAACACTTTTACACATGAAAATAGGCTCCACAACCTAAAATTGTTGGCTTGAGGTTGCTTGTGCTTGGAAATTTCTTCCTGTTGACTCATTTTCATTTTTGAACTCGCTACTCGGGTACGATTTTAGATTCAGAGGCTCATTTTTTGGTTTTCTTGTGCATGGATAGTCTTTGCATTGGATTCTCAGATTTTTGCATTGGCTTGCATTGTGCTCATGCCATAACACTGCTAGTTCGTGATTACTCATGCCTTTTCATGTGAATCACTATCTCATGCTCAATCACCACCTGTAACTTGTGCCTTGGTTGAGAAAACTCTTCCAAAGCTATGCATTGGTTGAAAGAGATTGTGCATTACTCTCAAAATGTTTTGCACTAACCCACGTTACTTGGAACCTCAACTCCTACATTATTCATGATTCAGTCTTCCATGACTCGGGTTGGGCGCCGATTCATTAGCTTTACTCGCTTGCATTGACCGACTAATACTTGTGCTTGTTGACGGCTTGGTTGAATCAACCCTGCTTGCTCGTGTGCCAATCTTGTGTTGTTGTCTACATACTCCGTCTCGTATTTCCCACACTCTGTATTGTTCCTATGTAGTGTGCTCAAGCTCTTAGAGATTCTCAGCACACAACTTCATGGATTCTATGTGCTTGATAGGTTCTAGCCAAGCCATCCATTTTCTTGACAGTTTCTCCCACACCACATGTGGTTTCTCCAACGGTTACTTGCAACTCTAATAGTTGTAAGGACGTGGCATCACTCACTCATCCTACACTCAACACATAATGGCATGAACCCTTTTAACTCGGCGTTGTCTGTGCTTTAAAACATATCTATTTTCATTGCATGCAAGTGGACTACAACCTACACGTGGCACAAATCCTTGGCTCGATCAACTTCCACCACATGGCTTGGCAACATGGGCCCCCACGCATCCATTTTAGTATTATTTGGAGGTGAAAACAACCCTTTTAATGTTTTAAGCTGAAAAAAATTCTTATTATGGCATTGTAATAATTTTAAGGCTTTATTTTGCTTGTATTATGTCCTTCATTCATGTGTCGAAGACAGAGGGCGAGGTCTGGGGTTGGCAGGAGGCTAATCCCCCTTGTAAGAAAAACAAACCCTACTTAAAATTTGATGCCATTTCTAATGAGTACCCACACGACACCCTTTTCACCCATTTTGGGAACTTTTTAAATCAATTTGCAAAGTTCATTGGCATTTTCCATCAGTTGTGGGAATTATATTTTTGCTATAAATTTTGATTCGTTGCTCATTTTTAGTACTTCTTTAGTCAAATTTGCATGATTTCTCACACACTACATGATGACATTGTCAATTTTGTAAATGCACTACTTTATAAAGTTCCACATTTTGGGGGTTCACTAGTACTCTTAATTTTTTACATGCAGATGCATTATCGACCGAGTCTGACGTCTTGCTTTTGTGTACCTTGCACTTTTGATTCCTCATCATGGAGGGTTTTATTTTCAGAATTGAGCATCATAGGATCGCTTTACATCCTCTACCACTTCTCATCGGGAGAGGGAACTATTCATCTTGGCGTGCTTCCATGGAACGTTACTTCACTCACGAGGGTGTTTCACCCTTCTTACTTGGGCCAATTCCTACACCCATTGATCATCATTATCTGGAGGACTTTCTCGAAACTTGTGACCATGTTTTAGGTCACTTGATGATGCATGTCTCCAGATCTCTCTGGTTTCATGTGGAAGACTGGATCCACCCCACTTTGTGTATAGAGCATTCTTCGGTCCCTCTATGGAGACCCTTCACATACTATCACCATTATTGTTCTTTGTTGATTTAGGTATCTCCTCTATTTATTCATGTCATGGACAGTTCCACTAGCACAGAATTTCTTGGTTCTACTTCTGATGATGAGGATTGTGTACCTAGTTTTGATGTTGAGAGTACTAGAGAGAACTATTCTTCTCCTTCTCTCACTATTCAGAGAGTATTGACACATCCCACATCTCATCAAATTTGAGCAGCTCTCTATTCAGTCTCATATAGTCATCACACCCGCCTCTTTTCCACCTTTAGTGTGTGAGGCCCCTTTCGGTCCTCTACATTCATTGGATGACTCATACCTATCTCGACATTGCTCTTGTTTGTGAGACCCCTCATTGGGATGGGTATTTGCCTAACCTTAGTCATCTTTTTAGAGTAAAATTGTGATGTACTATACGTTCCTCATCCTGTCTACAAGTATTTTAGAGGAGTTCATCATCTCCATTGTTGGGAGTGCCCCTTTTGGGACTCTTACCACTTCCACTTTTCGGAGACCTTCATTGATCCACCCTTACTTTTGGATCCATTTTCTGTTGTGGGGGATGTTTTGTTGCCTTCACATAAGTTTGAAATCCTTTCTACAGGTGTTCACCCTTCATACTCTGACAGTTCTACACTCGTGACATTACATTCAATTTCTTTGCACTCACTTTCTAGACCTATTTCACACTTTTGTCAATTTGGACTCAAAGTTCTACGCGTGTTGCTACCTTCTATTACCTTCATGGAGTGGGAAGACTTCCAACACATCATTTCTATCCTTCCTAAGGGTAGACACATAGTTCGGTGTGGATGGCTCTTCTTTAGTCTAGAGGTAAAGGATCTCATGATCGACATTATTTTGGGAGACCTCCTAGAGCTGCAAAGTTTAGATCCATCCATGGCATATTTTGCATTCCTCTCATCTCCCTCTTCTTCTCTCTTCTTCTTCTTTCCAAGAGATTTCCTCTTTGTACATGGGTACCTTTACAAGCTCATCTATGGCCAGGACCCATCCTTGACATCTTTCTTAGATTAGAGAGTGGACTTGTCTCTCTTTGGGGGAGTTTTTCCCATTGGGTTTTCTCCTTTTACTCCACTTTTTGAGAGTTTCTTATATGTGGGTACCTCATTAGGCTTGTTGCGGGACCCACTTCTCCTTGTTTTCATCTATGTGTCCACCTAAGCTATGCTTCGGGGGTGTTGGTGTAGGATATTTACCATGTATATATTTTAAGTACATGGGATTCCTCCACATAGGTGATTCACCATGCTTAGGTGTCCTAGGGTGTCATTATGGCCTTACACACATCATATAGCATCATAGGAGTTACATTTGACTAGCTATTCTGGGAATGTAACTCCCACCTCTTGACGGCTACATTTTGGGGGAGTTACACACCCCACTACTATATGTACACCCTTTCATCTTGAGTAATAAAATGTAATGGAATGGAATAGAGTATGGGATTTGAGCCATTTTTCCCTTAATGCATGCACATTTCTCTCATGGGTGATTTCTTGCTTCGATCTTGAAGCTACATCATTTTGTAGTTGAGTGCAACATTTTGATGCTCATGAATTCCCTCCAGATATTTTTCATTCCTCCGACAATTATATGATCGAAGAAGGGATAATTAAGAGAAGAATTGAGAAGATAAGAGAATGAGATAATTTAGTTTCACCGTTAGTTGTAAGAGATAATTATTTCGAGTGAAAAAAATGTTGATAAATTCTATATTGTAGCTTAAAATTTGGGGTGTTGTAACTTCCTTGTAAGTTGAAGCTTGTAGAAGGTCGGTAGGTTCTGGAACAAATTTGGGAGTTGAATGTTCCAAACAAGTAGAAATTTTTCAAAAGCGAGTGGTTGCTCGGTCAAATTTTTGAGTTGTAGCTCCAAGTTGAGTTTAATCTCAAGCATGAAATAAAAGTAACATTTGTAGAACATTCTTGTCCAAATCTAGTTCTTGGTTTCAATGGGTTTTTCCCGCTTTGGTTTCCCACATTAAACTTTGTGTCTCTATGTGTATTCTCCTTATTTTCTTTCGTATGGTTTTATGTGTTCATCGCATAATAAGATTGACGAAATGGAAATGCTTGTAAATTTTTATTAGAGATTGATTGGCGCCCAACTCGGTGTCCTAGTTTCCAAATGAAGGCTCATATCCTTCTCAAAATAGATGTTTCTAGGAACGTGTCTTCACCTTTGGGCCTTAATACCATAAAATAACAACTCAAATAGAACATGCAACCATTCATTGGATTTTTAGGACATGTATATCACATCCATGGATGTTATAGATCATGAAAAATCCATATGTGTAAACCACACCTACTTTCCTCTTCACACCAAATCAAGATTTCTAGAGGTAAATTTTACAAACTCAATTGGTTTGCACCCTTTTGCCATGTCAAGATTTCTAGAGGCCTTAAATAGGAACATTGTTCATCCCTATTAACTCTCAAACTGATAGAAAGCATAAAATAATCCATCACATGCATCATCTACCTCAATCTTTTAGCCTAAGAAATCATTTCCTTAAAATAAAACAACCTTCTTATTCACAAAATGAGTTGAACGACCCATAAAATATCATCACATTGAGATAAACCATATAACATTAGAAATATATCTGAATCCTATTTCCATAACATATCACATTTCCTTCCAACTCCAAGTGGAAGGCCTTCAACCAAGCCCATCTGTGCAAATTGCGTGTTTAGCCTTCTAGAACGTAAGAACTAGGCTTGAGCTCAACTTTCAAATTCACCTCAAAAATCACTTATAATCTTAACCAAATCATGGAACATCCTTATACATTATGTATAATTACTTATAAACATTCAAAAACGAATGAACAACTCAAAACTATCATTTTACCTCATAAAGCTTCTTCACAAAATGCCAAACCAAGCATCCTCAAGATTTGATCCTTAATTAATAGGTTATCACTTTTTCATAACATATCAAAAACATAATTTTCATATACCACTAGAAATTTGTCTAAACTATGATTGTAACAACACTTGAACGGATACCTAACTCCTCATGTAGCTCCCGCAATCTAACTTTTACCACAATTTTCTCCAAACTACCCCAAAAACAAATCTTCAAAAAAGGGAAAAATTTGAATATTATATGCTCAATAATGATTTGAAACTATCGTGTATAGCTATAAATACTCCAGGATAAAAACAATGTCAATTTATTTCATACCTTCTCTCGAGAAACTTCTTCAAAACTGAACTTCTTACAAAATAAGCATTTTCAAGTGGGGCCCACATACTATCACACTCACTATCTTAAATTTATGGAAATATGGATTAGTCCTATAGCACTTAAAATCATCACTTTGGAAAAATAAATCAAGAAAGGCTCATAACACTTATTTTTCTCCAAGTCACTTTGAGCTAGGGTTTAACTAGGGTTTTAAAGCAACTTATCTTCTTAACAATCATTCATAAAAATGTGACAATTAAATCACCTCATTATTTTTGTGAAACCTTAATAACTGACCTAAAAATATATTCCAAATATATCAGGTCCCCATTCAAATCACACAACTCATAACAAGTAGCAAAATGTCAACTTTTTCTTTAAAAATACACTATAGATCACCCAATTTTGCTAAAAATGACATGTATTAAAAAATATTCTTTATAATTACTTAAAAATTATCATGATGCATAGATAAAGTTTTTTATAACTATACATGCTCACCATCTAGCCAAAATTTCTCTTAAAATATCTATTCATTAAGTCTTACCTATGCCAACTTGCATGTTCTTTACCTGGTTGCTTCCCAAGGACCATGAAACACTACCAAAACTCTAAGAATTGACATGA